>CM050416.1:10457151-10904651 GCA_027564155.1 Gymnocypris eckloni scoliostomus | reverse complement strand
TTATCCTGCTGCACACTCTGTATATGAATAATGTAACAACTTTTCATGTTCCTCTCTTCCCCGTTCTCTCTCTCATCATCTTCTTTTGTCCCCTTTTCTGGGTGCTTCTCTCTTGTTCCCCTTCTTGGTTTCTCTCGTGTTATCAGCGGAGAACTTGTGTTTCTGGCAGGCCTGTGAAGATGTTCGTCACGGAGAGACTACTAAAATTCAAGAGAAAGTGGATGAGGTTTACAAGTATGACCTTCATTTTTATCCATGCAACAATGTTAAAGACATCTATAAGGTTACACAATATTTATATTTGAAATATGTTGTTCTTTTGAACTTTCTGTTCATCAAAAAATATTTCATGCTTTCCCAAAAATATGTTACCCTGGACCACAAAACCAGTCTTAAGTCACTGGGGTATATTTGTAGCAATAGCCAAAAATACATTGTATGGGTCAAAATTATAGATTTTTATTTTATGCCAAAAATCATTAGGAAATTAAGTAAAGATAATGTTCAATGAATATATATATTACATTTCCTACAGTAAATATATCAAAACTTAATTTTTGATTAGTAATATGTATTGTTAAGAACTTCATTTGGACAACTTTAAAGGCGATTTTCTCAATATTTAAATTTTTTTGCACCCTCAGATTTCAGATTTTCAAATAGTTGTTTCTCGGCCAAATATTGTCCGATCCTAACAAACCATACATCAATGAAAATCTTATTTATTCTTAATTATTCAGCTTAACTGATCTCCATTCTAATCTATCAGGCAGTTCCTGGCTCCTGGTGCAAGTCGCTGGGTGAATATTGACAGCAAGACCATGGAAAAGACCCTGGAAGGACTCAAGCGCCCTCATCGCTTTGTTTTGGATGATGCTCAAATGCACATTTACTTCCTCATGAAAAAGGTATAATATTCAGCTCTTTGATCAAATGCAGAATGTGCATAAATATATAGTACTCAACATTCAAATATTCAAAAATAAGTTTTTGAAAGAAGTCTCTTATGCATGCCAAGGCTTATTTAATGCCAAAATAATTTATTCCTGTGATGCTAAGCTGAATGTTCAGCATCATTACTCCAGTCTTCGGTGTCACACGATCCTTCAGAAATCATGTTAATATGCTGATTTAGTGCATATTTCCTATCATTAGCAATGTTAAAAACAGTTGTTCATTTTAATACTTTTGGGGAAACCGTGATACCTTTTTTCAGAATTCTTGAATAGAAAGTTAAAACAACAGCATTTATATAAAATATATATTTTTAATTATATAAAAAAATAAACATTCTGTCACTTTTTATCAGTTTAATGCATCCTTACTGAATAAAACCATTGATTTATTTTAATTCTTCAGCGGTTCTTTGGCAGGACTACGGGGCTATATAGCACCGCTTCCACATACAGAACCTGTTTAGCTCCTGTATGGTTCTTCAGCGGTTCTTTGGCAGAACTACGGGGCTATATAGCACCGCTTCCACATACAGAACCTGTTTAGCTCCTGTATGGTTCTTCAGCGGTTCTTTGGCAGAACTACGGGGCTATATAGCACCGCTACCATATACAGAACCTGTTTAGCTCCTGTATGGTTCTTCAGCGGTTCTTTGGCAGGACTACGGGGCTATATAGCAACGCTACCACATACAGAACCTGTTTAGCTCCTGTATGGTTCTTCAGCGGTTCTTTGGCAGGACTATGGGGCTATATAGCACCGCTACCATATACAGAACCTGTTTAGCTCCTGTATGGTTCTTCAGCGGTTCTTTGGCAGGACTACGGGGCTATATAGCACCGCTACCATATACAGAACCTGTTTAGCTCCTGTATGGTTCTTCAGCGGTTCTTTGGGGTGATTAATGTGCTATATAGCACCGCTACCATGTACAGAACCTGTTTAGCTCCTGTATGGTTCTTCAGTGGTTCTTTGGGGTGATTAATGTGCTATATAGCACCGCTACCATATACAGAACCTGTTTAGCTCCTGTATGGTTCTTCAGCGGTTCTTTGGCAGGACTACGGGCTATATTGCTACCATGTACAGAACCTGTTTAGCTCCTGTATGGTTCTTCAGTGGTTCTTTTACGCTATATGTAGCTACCATACAGAACCTGTTTAGCTCCTGTATGGTTCTTCAGTGGTTCTTTGGGGTGATTAATGTGCTATATAGCACCGCTACCATATACAGAACCTGTTTAGCTCCTGTATGGTTCTTCAGTGGTTCTTTGGGGTGATTAATGTGCTATATAGCACTTCCACATGTACAGAACCTGTTTAGCTCCTGTATGGTTCTTCAGCGGTTCTTTGGCAGGACTACGGGCTATATAGCAGCTTATGTACAGAACCTGTTTAGCTCCTGTATGGTTCTTTAGTGGTTCTTTGGGGTGATTAATGTGCCATTTAGCACCGCTACCATATACAGAACCTGTTTAGCTCCTGTATGGTTCTTCAGTGGTTCTTTGGGGTGATTAATGTGCTATATAGCACCGCTACCATATACAGAACCTGTTTAGCTCCTGTATGGTTCTTCAGTGGTTCTTTGGGGTGATTAATGTGCTATATAGCACCGCTACCATATACAGAACCTGTTTAGCTCCTGTATGGTTCTTCAGCGTTCTTTTGATTAATGTGCTATATAGCAGCTACCATGTACAGAAACTGTTTAGCTCTGTATGGTTCTTCAGTGGTTCTTTAGTGATTAATGTGCTATATAGCATTTTGTACAGAACCTGTTTAGCTCCTCAATGGTTCTTCAGTGGTTCTTTTGATTAATGTGCTATAGCAAAATACAGAACCTGTTAAGCTCCTGTGTGTTCTTCAGCTTCTTTGGCAGGACTACCATATAGCACACAAGAACCTGTTTAGCTCCTGTATGGTTCTTCAGCGGTTCTTTGTGATTAATGCCTATAGCACCGCTCATGTGCAGAACCTGTTTAGCTCCTGGTTCTTCAGTGGTTCTTGGGTGATTAAATGCTATATAGCACCCCAGAACCTGTTTAGCTCCTGTATGGTTCTTCATCTTTAGGATCGCTATATACTCACCCTCAGAACCTGTTTAGCTCCTGTATGGTTCTTCAGTGGTTCTTTGGGGTGATTAATGCTATATAGCACTACCATATACAGAACCTGTTTAGCTCCTGTGGTTCTTCAGTGGTTCTTTTGATTAACTATATACTGCTACCATATACAGAACCTGTTTAGCTCCTGTATGGTTCTTCAGTGGTTCTTTGTGATTAAGTGCTATATAGCTACCATGTGAACCTGTTTCTCCTGTATGGTTCTTCAGGTTCTTTCAGGACTACCTATATAGCACCAACCATGTACAGAACCTGTTTAGCTCCTGTATGGTTCTTTAGTGGTTCTTTGGGTGATTAATGTGCCATTAGCACACACATATCAGAACCTGTTTAACTGTATGGTTCTTCAGTGTTCTTTTGATTAAATAGCATCTGCAGAACCTGTTTTCTCCATGGTTCTTCAGTTCTTTTGATTAATGTGCTATATATTGCTACCATATACAAATGTTTAGCTCCTGTATAATCTTCAGGTTCTTTGGGTGATTAATGTGCACATATAGCATTTCATGTACAGAACCTGTTTAGTTCATGGTTCTTCAGTGGTTCTTTTTTGTGCAAATAAGCTACCATGTAAGAATTTTAGCTCTGTATGGTTCTTGTGGTTCTTTTATTAAGGTGCTATATAGCAACACATGTACAGAATCTGTTAAGCTCCTGTATGGTTCTTCATTGTTGCCAGGACTACCATATAGCACTACCATATAAAGAACCTGTTAAGCTCTGTATGTTTCTTCAGTGGTTCTTTTGATTAATGTGCATAGCACGCTACCATGTGAACCTGTTAAGCTCCTGTGGTTCTTCAGCTTGTTGCCATTCACGGGCTATATATGCTACCATAAGAACCTGTTAAGCTCCTGTATGGTTCTTCAGTGGTTCTTTAGTGATTAATGTGCTATATAGCACACTGCTGTACAAAGAACCTGTTAAGTAAATGTTCTTTCTGAGCCAAATACCACGGTTGGTGCTGTTTAGCACCGTATTTGTTGAAGAAATATAATGCAATATGGCACCTCTTATGGTTCTACATAGCATCATTTGGCATATTTGTATAGCAGCTTTAAAGATATGGTGCTATGTAGCACCAAAGTGTTTCAGATTAAAGAACCACGTGCTTCTTCATTTTTAATGCTTTTATGATGTGAAAAGATGCCAAAAGGATTGAAATATTCTTGCCAATGTTCAATAAATGTCTTTTGTGGTTCTTTGTAGGATTCTTACCCTCGTTATCTCAAATCTGAACTCTACAAGAACTTATTAGCCAGAGCCATAGTACCACAGGAGACCAAGAAAAGGTAAAAGCCTGAGACACACACAACTCATTTCTGCAGAGGAAGAGATGTCTTATCAGTGTTTGTCTGTGTGAATGTCCAGTGTTTTCCCGTTCATGCGTCGTCAGCGTCACTCCAGCCCCTCACCTGCCCTCGCCACCCAAACCGCAGAGGATGATGGGAAGGCAAAGAACTCTAACTCCGGAACAGCATCCCGGCTTTAAACAAGCACACAACATTTACTGCTTCTTTTTATTTTGTGCTATTATGTTACCTAACACAGTTGTAAGTGGCATCTCCTTTGCTTCTTGTTGTGCTCTACAAAACAGATGTCATAACTAAAGGTCGTTATATAATAAGAATGCTTGATTCCTCTGTTCACATTTCTCTATATGTAGAAATACAGCTTTTCATGCATTTCAAAGATACTATGATGTAGCAATAATGCCGTAAGACATCAGATATATTACCAACTTTCAACTGTTCAACGAATGTGTTTTCTTCAGTGTTTTAAGTGTAGCTCGCCTTTTTCACACATTTGTCACGTTTTTATTGTATTTATTTGTTATAAAGCTTTTCCTTTCTGCTATAAATTGTCACAGTTTATTTGCATATATTCACATCACACATTATAACAGTGCTTCAGTGAATACTTGAATGGACAGGATGGGACAAAGTACATCTGTAATTAATTTATATAGTAAATGATTCTTAATTTAACATAACCTTATAATCTGTATCTGGTAAATAATCCTTAGAAAATAAGGCTAAGAAGCCAGTTTTAAATCATCATTTAATTATTTATTTCTCCATTTATTAGCATATAGATTACAGAACATTTTAAGAAAAATGGAGACGGAATCAAGAGCACAAATAAAAATGTATATAATCTCTCAAGCCCAAGCACAAGCGCATATTTAGCATTTTACAAGGCCTACCGACGGACACAAGGAAGAACAAGGATTGTCACGATAAGCAATATTAAATCAAATCTAAATACCATAAGAAAGTATAAAAGGTTTTGAGATTCACGGATTTACAAATGAAACTCTCTTAAGTTTAGCTCAAAATGAATATAAAACATTGTAAAACATCCGTATAATATTTCAACCCTAATTAACACTTCCTCCTCTGGAAAAACAAGAGATGAATCATGTTAAATGGAAAACCGCGACACTGATTTACATACATTTGATCTTTGAAGACAGCTGCTATGTAAATTTAGACCTTAAAAGAACGTCCACAGATGCCTCTTCAAGTTTAAACTGGCCTGAGGGTTCAGAAGTATTATAATGCATATCTATGTAAAGCCTTGACCAATACAGAGGTTCATCTTAAATATATCAGGTCATCATACGTCAGACACCCATAACAAACACGCAGACACAGTCATTCATACTGGCGTACAAGCGTAACCTCACACACTGCCTCAAGCATACACAATTTTAAGAAGTTCTTCCCCTCGGAAACGTAAAAATTCCAAGGCTTTTAGGGAGGAAGAAGGGAGGTAATTTCTTGTGCATTCCTGACAGTGGTGTAACTAATAGTGTAAAACAATTTTGGCTATTAAACAATGAACTGTTGCACCTGCTCTCCAGTGTAAGCAAACAATAGTTCAGAGACACAGACAACAGTCCTCTCTGGTAATGAAAATGCCCAACATGATCCTTAACGTCTTAAGATACATTTTTCTAATTTCCTTTGCTGATTTTGAAAGAAAATCTGCAGAATTCTGTGAAAAGTATTTAACTATAGTTAAATGTGTTATTTAAAAAAATCTTTTCTGCAGAAACAATCCCAGTTCTATGGGTGCAGATTCAATGTGGTGCTACTCGTTAAAAACAACTTAAAAAGTGCTGAATATAACAAGAATTCAGTAGTGTTTTTTCTCAAAAGTTATTTAAAAAAAGACATTTGTCCACAAAGCACTTGACAAATGGAGTGTTATAAACTGATAAAACTCACAAAAGTGAGTTTTTCTTCGAACTCACAAAAGTGCTTCATGGAGTAAACTGGGTCAAATGACATTCATAAGTTGCCTTTTGTTGATTTTCGTTCTTAAATTATTGACATTGCTGTTGTTCTCTGTGAAATCACTCATTTGAAAAGTTTAAAAGTGTAAAAGTATCCCGTTTAAAGCAATAGTTTGTTCAAAAATGAAAATGATGGCATTATTTACTCACCCTCATGTCATTCAAACCTGTAAGCAGTTATTTTTCCCATGAAACACAAAAGGAGACATTTTTGTTCATCAAAAAGCACCATAACTAGTCTTCTGCAGTCATACAATCACCTTGTGTGGGAAATAGACCGAAATAAGTTTGTTATTCACTGATAATCTTCACTTGATTGATGTGGTCACTATGAATTGTCACGTATCTCCTGTTGTGTTCCATTGATTTGGTTTATGGGTTTAGAATGACAGGACAAATTTTGGGGTAACATTTTTGAGTAAACTATTCCTTTAAGTATTTATTAGTGTGTGTACAGTCGTACTGGCGACTGCAGAGGAGAATATTTCAGATAAAGCTTGACGTGTTTCTTAAAGCTAACCTCTAAGTTTGTCTAGTTTGTGCAAACTTCAATAGCAGTGTATTTAGGTGACCGTGTAAAGCTGTTCTTTCTCATTTTTACATCTCCTGTAGCTACAGATCTTGTTGGTCCAGCCCCAGGGGAGAACGTGCTTTTCACGGGGTGGTAAGAGGAAGACCACGCTCGTGGCCACCATGACGTGCCAAATGGAATGAGTGTAGTAGTAGTTGCTGTCGGTCTGAGCGAAGACGTACACGCACACTCCAATCGATGCAGATACGATGCCCGGAAGCAGGAACAACACCCAGCGGCGCCACAGCGGAGGGTAGCATTGATGCCGTTTCACTCCTCGATAAACCTGCAACACAAGTGAACAGGACGGGACATATTTCAACACTGCTCATCGTTACATGGAAATGTACTGTTTTACTTTAAAGTTCAATCTGTAAGGATATCATTTCTTTTTAATATGGAAACCACAAGTGGGAGTAGATCAGTTATTTATTTATTCATTCATTCATTTAGAAAAGTAACTTAAATCAGAATTTAATTAATTTATATAATTATATAAGTTTGGGGAAGATTGTGTGTGTGTGTGTGTGTGTGTGTGTGTGTGTGTGTGTGTGTGTGTGTGTGTGTGTGTGTTTGTTTTTGAAAGACATCTCTCATGCTCTCCGAGGCTGAATTTATTTAAATAAAAATACAGTTAAACTGTAACAATAACTGTAATATTGTTAAAATAGTTGAAAATCTGAATTTTCAGCTATTATTTAGTGTCACATGATCATTTAGAAATCATTTTACATGCTAAGTTGGTGTTCAAGAAACATTTATTATTATCATTATTAAGTTGAATAAATGTATGCTGCTTAATATTTTGAGGAAACCATGATTTTTTATGATATATCTTTTTTTGTAGCAGTAGTAATAGCACTGTAATAAACATATTTACTGTTACTTTTGATCAATGTAATGCATATCTGCTGAATAAACAAATTCGTTTTGTTACAAAACTATTACTGACCTCAAACATTTAAAAAGTAGTGTATTTACTTATTTTTTATTAAATACAAATAAATTAAATTCCTATCATTAGTCAGTCACAATATCAAAAACGAATCTAAGAATACCTAATGTTTTGGAGTAATGGAGAAGTCAAACTCACCCAGGAAGTGACCATAATGACCAAAGCAAAGATGACAGGACCTAAAAGGTTCCATAGCCCCCTGCGGTCCAACTGCATCGCCATAGAGATGATAAGAGTGCCCGCCATAAACAATAGCTGCAATGTAAGAACAATATAAGCTATTAAAACTGACATGCAACATATTTTAAATAAATAATTACTCATTAAAGTGTTTAGCATATACATGTACTGGGGTCATATCATAAATCAACATTTAATTATTAATTTTTCAGTGTAACATGTAAACAGAACCAAAGTCTTCCTTCCCAGTCTTAAAAGACAATCTACTGAAACGAATCTGCAGAAACTGATTGAAATCTGACATCAGAAGCACGAGAACACTAACAATAGACGACCCACATTCTATTCATTAGAAGAAACACTTAATAGTTCGGGGCGTTTACTCAAGTCTACTATTTCATTCTAAAGGTGAAGAGAAGAAGAAAATTGACAAGGCAAACTTACAATTTTAATGAAAGAATCCTTGACTAAAAGGGGGGAAACTATTAAATATAAAATGTTATGTTTATTGATCATTTAATCACTCGTTCTTCTAATGTATAGACATAATAATAAGATTATAAATGTATACATAATACCTGTAAATATATTTTTTACTGGCTCATGGTTTGTATTGTTTCAAAATAACACTACCTGGTATGCACTATCACAACATTTCCTTTAAAGAACAGGTAGGTCTAGTTTAGGTTCAGGTAGGTGCTATTTAAGGCCCATTCCACAACAGTTCCATTGCCGTGTACAAGGTGATAGAGACATTTGACTCTTTCATGAATATACATAGCAGCACAAGGGTAGCATTTCATGGCAACATGCAGCAGTTTCAGTTCCACCCTGCAGCGGTCTGCTGGTAAGTTGTAATTACAATTTTCTCACTTGAACAAAACAATCATAAAACCAATAACAATCAATCTTCAATCTTTAGTTATTAGAGATGCTGTGCAACCCCTTCCACCAATGACAAGGCTCCAACACATCTACCATGACTCCATGGGAGATGTGCACATTATTAACAACAATAATACCATTATTGATTAAAATTAGTGCTGTCAAACGATTCATCGTGATTTATCACATCCAAAATAAACGGTTTTGTTATACTGTGTATATTTATTATGTATATATATATATATATATATATATATAAATAAAAACACATACATATTTATATTCATATAATTTATATTATATAAAAATATTATTTATATATAAGCATAACATATTTTTCTTAAATATATATATGCATGTGTGTGTATTTATATATACATAATACACAGTACACATACATATATAATGCAAACAAAAACCTTTATTTTGGATGCGATTAATCATTTGAAAGCACTAATAAAAATATACACAATATAGTACTTACATATTTGACTGGATCCAGGAGCCGTGCCATGCACACAATGGTCACCCACACCGACACAACAGAACCCAAGAAATCACAGAACTGGAGAGTGTCGTAATCCATGATGCACATCACAGTCACACCGGGCTGGTCACAAGCATGATAAAACTGCAAAGAGATACAATCATTATGACTACAAAATATGCACTGTGTATTATAAACAGACAGATGGACAGACAGACAGATCGATAGGAGCAGAAGGTGTGAGACATGCTTTGACACGAGCAGATCCACCAACCAGAGAACTCTGTGCCACAAACACAGGAATTTAATGTATTTTAAATATATATTATAACACACTATGAATAAAAAAAATAATAATACACTGATACAAACACAATATACCTAGTATAATATAAAGTTACTAGGATAACTGGGTCACAATTCATTATTGATATCACAGTGGTTGTGGTGAATATGCTGTGCCTGCACGCACAGACAGACAGATAGAATTATAACTTAAAAACACACCGTGGAGAAAAACATGGTAAAGAAGTAGATGGCGGCCTCGACGTGGTAGCCTCTGTAAAGTGCCACGACGATGGGTGGGATGAAGAAAAAGTTACTGAGGGTGAGGAGCAGAGCCGCAGCCATCTGCCGAGAGTACGACTGCGCAGTCGCTCCGTCCGTACAGCCCCATCCCTGCCAACCTGCCAACAGCAAACAGTATCAAACTCAGTAGATTTAATTATTAATGATTTATGGCCAGTTGTTTGCATTTGTGTTTGTTTACCTGCTTTGCACACACATGCGCCATAGAGGTAGCTGTATGTGCGTAGCAGTCTGCACTCTCCATACGGTCCACAGTCATCAATGCACGCACTCACACTCACAGACGCACTCACTATCGCGGATGCGTTCCTGCAGTCGACACTGAAAGGACAACACAGGAGAATAAATAATGCTCAGAAGGTGCTTTAGGAATGTCTGTAGTGTAGTCATATGATATAAATGTATAGGACAGGTCTATCTTACTGAATGTGCACAACTGACCTGTCATTGCACATGGTCTGGAGGCTGAGGTACCACACTGCTGCGTCTGGAAACGGAATCCTCAACAGTGCCTGTGATTCCTTGCTGCTCACGCTCAGAGAATAGCCCTGCATAAGCCCTACATGCATTGCACACAGAGAGCTTCAAATCTGACATGCAGGAGAATAGTAAACATACATTGCACACATTTTTATGTGACTAACCTGTAGCACAAGTCTGGCTGCGGTTGACATGAAGTACAGGAGCAGAAGGTGTGAGACATGCTTTGACACGAGTAAATCCACCAACCAGAGAACTCTATGCCACAAACACAAGAATACAAACGTTAAATCTATATTACAACACAATATGAATCAAAAATACACTGATACAAATACAATATACCGAGTATAATATAAAGTTACAAGGATAACTGGGTCACAATTCATTATTGATTTCACAGTGGTTGTGGTGAATATGCTGTGCTCAAATAAAATAAGTCACAAGAGACTGTGATATATATATATATATATATATATATATATATATATTATATATATTTTAAATGTATACTTCTGTTTAAAAGTTTGGGACCAGTCATTTAAAGAAATTAATAGTCTTATTAAGGAATTTAGCGATTCGATACACTGCTCAAAAGTGACAGTAAAGACATTTACAATGTTTAAAGTCTTGCTGTTCTTTTAAAGTTTTCTATTCATCAGAGAATCCTGAAAAAAACATATCACGGTTTCCACTAAAATATTAAATCAGCCCAACTGTTAAACAGTTTTTAAAATTGATAACACTAAGAAATGTTTCTTGAGCACCAAATCAGCATATTTTAATTATTTCTGAAATTGAAGACTGGAGTAATGGCTTATGAAAAATAAGCTGACATCACAGAAATAAATTATATTTTAAAATGCATACAAATAGAAAAGTTATTTTAAATTGTAATAATATTTCACAATTTTTATGTTTTTACTGTATATTTTATTGAATAAATGCTGCTTTGGTGAGCACAAAATACTTCTTTCAAATCATTCAAAAATCTCACTGAAAATATTATATTATCTTATATTCTTACAGTGTTCAAGAGGAGCTGTACAACAAACGTGCCGCCACTGTCACCAGGAAAGTTCTCAAGTGTGAGCACAGTGGGAAGGTCTGAGGTCACGGTTAGGTTGCTGCTGGAAACGATGAAGCGTAGTGATAGCACATCCTGTTCATCTCTGAACACTGAAGGGCTTCTCATGCACACTGGCTCAGAGCTGTTAGCACGGAGGCCCGGATGGTCTCTCATGGAAACGGATGTGTTACTGAGGCCACCTGAGCTGTTGCTTTGGGGAGCAATGATGGTACGAAGGAAGGCTGAGGTGTTGAAGTCTGAAGAGACGCTCAAAGGTTTACATCCCACTGTGTGTATGAAGTGAAAGAGGAGGGAAATACATTAAAGAATCAAGCAATAACTGGCAAGAAACTATTTTAATTAAAGTGATAGATTAATCAAAGCAAACCTGTGACATTGGCAGAGATGCTGAAAGGTATGGTGGTGTTTGGTTGATTAGTCTCAACCGTAACCAGCAACCAGCTGTTCCACGGGGGAATGAGGACCGATGTGGAGCAGCTCTCTAACCCTGAACAGTTCTGTTTCACCTCTGAGCCCTGCCTCAAAGTGCTGGAGCCTACAGTGACTGACAGCTCGCAATCATTTCCCAGCTTTACAGAACAGTTCACGATGAAAACATCCAACCTGGAGGAGAACTCTGGAACAAAAACCCTAAACAGAAAAGGTACAAAAGATTTCATCAAAAACAGAAACTTTTTTTACACACATACATATACATATATACACTACAAGTCAAACGTTTTTGAACAGTAAGATTTTATATTTAATATTTTTTTTTAAATCTCTTCTGCTCACCAAGTCTGCATTTATTTGATCCAAAGTACAGTAAAAACAATACAATTTAGAAATATTTTTGCTATTTAAAATGCTGAAAGTTAAGATTTGATGCTGAAAGTTAAGATTTGATCCCAAGAATAAATTTAAATTGTTATTTTAAATAGTAAAAAAATATGTATTTTGCTGTATTATCAATCAAATTGGATTGGTAAGCAGAGGAGACTTCTTTAAAAAACATAAAAAATCTTACAGTTCAAAAACTTTTGACTGGTAGTTTATATATCTAACAAACATCATATTGTACTTAATACAAACACATGAACATAGATCATACTTAAACAGAGCTGGAGTTGTGGTTTGATAGAGTGGAGTATTGTGCTGCAGGATTGGCAGGTCAGCAGCTCTCCTTAAAAACATCTGTGCCTGAAAGAGGTACGAGCAAGACGGCAGTCCCTAAAACAGAAAACAACAAACAACCACAGATTTACTTCTACTGTTCTCCAAAAACATAATTCAGCTTTTGCATCCCAGGAATTCATTACATTTTTAAATAAATGAAAATAGAAAATGTGTTATTTTAAATTGTAATAATATTTCAGAATATTACTGTTTTTTGGGGGGCATTTTTAACTAAATACAAGCTAATGTATTGGTCTAGAAAGTTTTCACATTTATATAGGTAGTCCTACAAAATACATTTGTGACCCTGGACCCCAAAACCAGTCGTAAGTGTCAATTTTTTCAAATTTGAGATGTATACATCATCGGAAAGCTGAATAAAGAAGCTTTCCATTGATGTGGGTTTGTTATGATATTTGGCTGAGATATAACTATTTGAATATCTTGAATATGAGGGTGCATAAAAATACAAATATTGAGAAAATCGCCTTTAAAGTTGTCCAAATGAAGTTCTTTGCAATACATATTACTAATCAAAAATTAAGTTTTGATATAATCACGGTAAGACATTCACTAAATATCTTCATGGAACTTTACTTAATATCCTAATGATTTTTGGCATACAAGAAAAATTGATAATTTTGACCCATACAGTGAATTTTTGGCTATTGCTACAAATATACCCCAGCGACTTAAGACTGGTTTTGTGGTCCAGGGTCACATATATACACACACCTGCTGCTCTATCTTCCCTTCATCCTTGGGCAGGTGAGCAGCAAGGAACCAGTCTCCAGGTTTGGGATGGGTCACATTGAACAGTGTCACATTGCTGCTCTGTCCACTGGGAATGGTCAGCGTCAAATTGTGAGCAAGAGACACTGATGTGGAGTTTGGAAAGGCTGTTTCTATGGGGTTGATGACCGGGGGCGCTCCTGCCCTAAAGTGCCTGTTAATTTACATAAGATGGACAGAAGTCAATATTAAATGAATTAGAAAATGTATCACTACTTTGTCATTTAGTTGCTTTAAACTACGTTTATAACCAACTATTATACTGTACGGTACTTCTTCAGGATGAGTCTCTGGTGCAACTTATGGTTAAAGACCCCATGAAATGGTTTGATAAACTATTTTCCTTAATTTGTTGGTGCATTTTAGCTGCTAAAAGTTGATTTTGTCATCTTTTAGGAGTATATTGGTATATAAACTAAATTATTTGACATCTGTATGTACTCTTTAATAGTTTGCATGTTTCTAAGCATTTTTAAACAGGTCTGTTGGTATTGACACAGTACACAATATGCTTGGGCTTCTCAGTTAAATTGATTTCATGAGAATTTGTCTTCTGTATACGGTCTCCAAGAAGTGATCTCTAAGAAAGACCTCCAAGGAGGTCATTCTTAAACAAATCAGCACATACTGAAATCTAATTATTTTAATTACAAGACTTAAACCTGAAAGACAACTAAACTTATCACAAAGTCATAATGAAACGGAAGAAACAGAAGTCATACATCATGGAAAAAGGAACAAAAAGTAGGACTTGGTTCTGTCTCTGTGTCTGATTGGATTTTGATGTTACACTCAAAATGGACACAGATGAATGCAAGCTTGCAGGGACAAGGCTCAAGTGGACAACAAAATGTCTGGTTCAAAACATTAAAAAAATTAAACATGCATTCTTCACAATAAGCTCTATAACATGCATTTAGAAAATAGAAAGATATTTTCATTCCATGCTAACTTGAAATGTATAAACCATCAGAAACATTAAAAACCCAAACTTGATATCGGACATGTTTTCAAATGGGTTACCACAGTAACATAATTTCTGCCAAAATACCATAGCAACTACAACTATAAAACCCTGTAAATCTCCTTCAAAGAGGTTTTCAGGATTTTATCACAATTCATTTAATCACAGTGTTGCATAATATCAGGTTCTCCGTTCATTTGACCCAAACTTTTACCTAGAAGCATGATGACATTGTTATCGTGGTAAAGCTTTCAAAAGATCATTTCAACACTGAAAGCACTTCAAATTCATGGTATATTAAATATTATATAATTTCACCATACATACACAGTGATGTTTTGGTTGCCACAGTTCAGTCCGGATCCCCGTGAGACGGTGAGCAGCCACCGCACGAGCACCGCATCTTCCGGTACTCTGAAGTGATGGAGTCGAACATTACCGAACCCGCTGTATTTGGACAATCTCTGAGGCGTTTTAGAGTAGAAAGCGTTCAAGTAAGTGAGATCTGAGGGGACAGAGCATGACGTCATGATGGCGTCAGATGTAAACAACCACAATAAGCGAGATTCTTTTATTCGCTTCAAACGTGTATATGTAAAGACTTATTTATGTATAAACATTATATAAATCAGATTTGCGTCCGATTACCTAAACAACAAAAAATATTTACGAAAATCCATGTCTATTTTTGTGACATTTGGGTAAGACCGAAAAACTGATAAAACGGCTGTTAAATAGCCTAACGTTACTGCAAATATAGATATGAGTGGCTATCTAAAGTGCTCCCAAAAACTCACCGTCAGCAAAACAGCCAGCGATAACATACAGTAGAAGGCACGGTGCAAAATACATAATGCAGTCTAGATTATCTTCAGTCAGCCCATAGTAGTGTTCTTCAAATGTCTAAGGGCTGTTGTAACTCGTTACTTCCTGGTTCAAAACAGAAATACTGGACGTCAGCCTCATGCGTAACGTTATGCATAGCTTCTTCAGCCGCTGTTGAAGGGTTGGCTCATAAATATTACTTAAGCTTCGTGTCGTTCTTCCAAAAGGCCAATCGGTTGCTAGTTCTGGTTAATTAATATTCATTATTTCCTAAGGTCCTTCGTAATATTCATAAGATAAGTCATGCGGGACGCTTCAGAATGGTTCCCAAGCAAACGTCATCAGAACTTGATAAATATTCATGAGCCAGGCCTTTGCCATAGTGGGATTCAATTCACACAAAATATTTCAATTGCATTTAATTCATATTTTATTTATTTACTTTTTGGTAATTCAGAAGTATTTGGAATAAAACAAAACATTAAAACAAATAATAAATATTGATAAATGAGTCAAGATATTTAAGATTTACTGCAGCAACTGCTTGTTTGTTTGTTGTTGTTACTATATGTACTTCGACATTCACCTGATTTATGGTTACAGTGAGAATTCATGAAAACAGCAAAAGTGCTATCTGCTGGTCAAGACCTCATACTGTTATGTTGAAAGGCCAAAAACAAAACAAAACAAACAAAAACATGAGAAAATTGCCATTGTGTATATACCATTTCTAAAATGCAATGTATGTATGCACAGTATGTATTATATATTTTTACACAATAAAACCTCATACACAAACTCTCTCTCTCTCTCTCTCTCTCTCTCTCTCTCTCTCTATATATATATATATATATATATATATATATACAGATATACACAATATCTCACAGAAGTGAGTACACCCCTCACATTTTGTAAATATTTTATTATATATTTTCATCTGACAACACTGAAGAAATTACACTTTGCTACAATGTAAAGTAGTGAGTGTACAGCTTGTATAAAAGTGTACATTTGCTGTCCCCTCAAAATAACTCAACACAGAGCCATTAATGTCTAAACCACTGGACACAAAAGTGAGTACACCCCTAAGTGAAAATGTCCAAATTGGGCCCAATTAGCCATTTTCTCTCCCCGGTGACTCATGTGACTCGTTTGTTTCATAATGTTTCAGGTGTGAATAAATTTGGTGTTATCGCTCTCACTCTCTCATACTGGTCACTGGAAGTTCAACATGGCACCTCATGGCAAAGAACTTTCTGAGGATCTGAAAAAAATAATTGTTGCTCTACATAAAGATGACGTAGGCTATAAGAAGATTGCCAAGACCCTGAAACTGAGCTGCAGCACGGTGGCCAAGACCATACTGCGGTTCAACAGGACAGGTTCCACTCAGAACAGGCCTCGCCATGGTCAACCAAAGAAGTTGAGTGCACATGCTCAGCGTCATATCCAGAGGTTGTGTTTGGGAAATGGACGTATGAGTGCTGCCAGCATCGCTGCAGAGGTTGAAGGAGTGGGGGGTCAGCCTGTCAGTGCTCAGACCATATGCCACACACTGCATCAAATTGGTCTGCATGGCTGTCATCCCAGAAGGAAGCCTCTTCTAAAGATGATGCATAAGAAAGCCCGCAAACTGTTTTCTGAAGACAAACAGACTAAGGACATGGATTACTGGAACCATAACCTGTGGTCTGATGAGACCGAGATAAACTTATTTGTTATACAAGCTGTACATTCACTTTACATTTTAGCAAAGTGTCATTTCTTCAGTGTTGTCACATGAAAAGACATAATATAATATTTACAAAAATGTGAGGGGTGTACTCATTTTTGTGAGATACTTTATATACCCTTTTTATAAATCAATAAAACCCCAAACTCTTCATACATTTCATCATCTTGTATTTATTTTTGAATAATTGGCAGATAATACTCAATTCCCATTCGGGCAAAATGTATTTGTATTAAGATTATGATTAACACATTTTTTTTTAGGATATAACTAAAAATGTAAGTGACAAAGAACATGTCTCAGTAGTTGTCTTGTGCACTTGTGCAATGTGAAATGTTTGATAATTGTTTTTTTGTGTATACATTCAGTGTTCTAAATGGAGTTCCTTAAGTGTAATATATTTTTAATTAATTAATAAATTAAATTCATTTATAATTCATTCTAGGGTTTGGTCTGAAAAAGAGAAAATATCCAGTGAGCTGCAGTTGTGTGGACGAAAATGCCTTGTTGAAGTCAGAGGTCAGAGGAGAATGGGCAGACTGGTTAGAGATGATAGAAAGACAACAGTAACTCAAATAATCACTCGTTATAACCAAGTTATGCAGAATACCATCTCTGAACGCTCAACACATCGAACCCTGAAGCAGATGGACTACAGCAGCAGAAGACCACACCGGGTGCCGCTCCTGTCAGCTAAGAACAGGACACAGAGGCTATAATTCACACAGACTCAACAAAATTGTACAATAGAAGATTGGAAAAACATTGCCTGGTCTGATGAGTCTCGATTTCTGCTGCTACATTCAAATGGTAGGGTCAGAGTTTGGTGTAAAAACATGAAAGCATGGATCCATCCTGCCTTGTCTCAACGGTTCAGGCTGGTGGTGGTGGTGTAATGGTGTGGGGGATATCTTCTTGGCACACTTTGGGCACCTTAGTACCAATTGAGCATCGTTTAAACACCACAGCCTACCTGAGTATTGTTGCTGACCATGTCCATCCCTTTATGACTACAGTGTACCATCTTCTGATGACTACTTCCAGCAGGATAATGGACCATGTCACAAAGCTCAAATCATCTCAGACTGGTTTCTTGAACATGACAATGAGTTCACTTTACTCAAATGGCCTCCACAGTCACCAGATCTCAATCCAATAGAGCACCTTTGGGATGTGGTGGAACGGGAGATTCTATGCCACGAAGAATTAAGGTAGTTCTGAAGGCAAAAGGGGGTCCAACCCGGTTACTAGCAAGTTGTACCTAATAAAGGGGCCAGTTAATGTATTTATATATATATATATAATATTTTTGTATTATTAAACCAGCACTTTATTTTTTTGTAAAATAACAGAAGGACAGTTCTAAATCATGATAATGTCCACATGTGGCTGACGGATGGTTAAGCCATTACATGCTGTCTGACCAACCTGAAGCTGCAGATAAGTGTTCTTGTTTTCTGACATATGTTAGTCCAGATGCTGTGCTCTCCGCTGCTGGTCATTAGCTCTTCTATTGCCCTGCGTCCTGCTCATATTCCCTCAGAGCACACACACACACACACACACTCTCTTGCTCTTCTTCTAGTCTTTAATGTTACACACACACACATACATGTTAAGCTGCTACTACAGCAGTATATTCCTCCTGCCACCTCATATACTTTACTGTTTACCTGGAACTGTACAAAGCATTTTGAATGTGGCTTATTTATTTTTGGACAGTCTGACATTTTACAGTCAATTTATAAATGCACTTTTAGATACTTATTTATATCACACAATGTGTAAAAAAAGAACTCGAATGAATTTGTTTCTTATGACCTTAAAATTGTTTTAATATTTTATACTTTATAATTTGCGTCTAACTACGTTTAAGTTTTATTATTATTTTGTTGTAGTTTAAAAAGTGTTTGCTGTAATCCCCACTTTTAAGACCAGGGTTAGTTGTCACAACTAGCCCAAGTCTGTCCTATCTTACATTTGATTTACACCATAACACCATAACTTTGATTCATAACTATGATTCTGTCTCTTTTCTTTCGTTGTAGTTTGCAGAAACAACACTTTACTGTTGCGTATTGTGCACTTAATAAACTTTTGATTTGCTGTAGCTTATATAAACTGTACACATTATTCACAAGATCAAACGCACCTCAGATCAAAGGAGCATAATGCGCGTTATTTGGCTTGCTTGTCTTTTTAATGGGGTTTTATAAAGGGGCTCATTCAAAAGTCAAAACGGCGTAAGATGCGATTTCACGCCTTTTTAGGTTCATTTTTAAGTGGCCACCAGTACACGATAACAGCTGCGAGTCAGACGCGCTGAGGTGAACGGACACTTGAGCGTCCCCCGGCAAACGCGCGCGCCAGTTTCCGTTCTTCTCTCCGGTTGCTGGGAGCCCAGACAAACTCACGCTCTGTTTGAGCAGAACACAATTACAGACGCGCGCCTAAATATTTGCTCAGAAAACAGACTCCCACGAGCGATGGGTATAAATGAGCAAACCGTTAATTATCCATAACGCGAAACGGACAGCACAGCTTCACGAGCGACATCCATCAAACACTACACGGTAAGAGAGACTCGCATTTGAACATTGTATAAAGTAATACTAAATTATTGTTCTTTCTTTCTTTCTTTTCTTTCTTTCTTTCTTTCTTTCTTTCTTTCTTTCTTTCTTTCTTTCTTTCTTTCTTTCTTTCTTTCTTTCTTTCTTTCTTTCTTTCTTTCTTTTCTTTCTTTCTTTCTTTCTTTCTTTTTTATTTATTTCCTTCTTTATTTCTTTTCTTTCTTTCTTTCTTTCTTTTTTCTTTCTTTTTTCTTTCTTTCTTTCTTTCTTTCTTTCTTTCTTTCTTTTTTATTTATTTCCTTCTTTCTTTCTTTTCTTTCTTTCTTTCCTTCTTCTTTTCTTTCTTTCTTTCTTTCTTTCTTTCTTTCTTTCTTTCTTTCTTTCTTTCTTTCTTTCTTTCTTTCTTTCTTTCTTTTCTTTCTTTCTTTTTGATTTATTTCCTTCTTTCTTTCTTTCTTTCTTTCTTTCTTTCTTTCTTTCTTTCTTTCTTTCTTTCTTTCTTTCTTTCTTTCTTTCTTTCCTTCTTTCTTTTCTTTCTTTCTTTTCTTTCTTTCTTTCTTTTTGATTTATTTCCTTCTTTCTTTCTTTCTTTCTTTCTTTCTTTCTTTCTTTCTTTCTTTCTTTCTTTCTCTTTCTTTCTTTCTTTCTTTCTTTCTTTCTTTCTTTCTTTCTTCTTATTTTCTGTTAGCCAAAAACTGTAGTAAACTGTCACATTTATAATCTTTTAAACGTAAAACATTTTTACAGAAAACAACAAATAATTCAAATAATTCAAATTATGAAAATCTTTTATTTAGTTCATTCACTCTTTCTTTGTTATATTTATATAATTGATCTTGCACAATTTATTAATTGTAAAGCAGCAATTTTTTTTACAGAAAATATAATAATAATACATTAACAAATACATACATTTTATATATATATATATATACGTATACATATTTTTTTTATAAATGTCAGATATTATATATACATGTATATGAGTGTGTGTGTGTGTGTGTGTGTACATATATGTTAAATATACATTTATTAAACAAAAAAATTATCTTGTTATAAGAAAACAAAATTTCTGCATCGACCATACAGTATTACCGAGATATAGCTCTTTTCTTCATGACAACTGTCCGCAGTCTTTTGTATATTTATGGATACATATAATTTTCTTCATAGGATGGCAGCAAGTGTTATCAGAACATTGAGTAGCCTGGGTTTGGCGAAACCATTCCCTCCCTGCTTCTTTCTGGCTGAGGATGAGGAAGAGACCGAAGAGGAATATGAAGAGGAGCTGAGAGAGGACAGTTTGGAGGAGGACGAGGATGCAGAAGCCAGTGAGTCTCAAGAGGAAGAGCCGTGGAGTTTTGATTCGTTCCCTAATAATGCTGAGATGACCAATCAGCTCCTGCGGTTTGCTGAACTCATCAGCAGCGATGTCCAGCGCTACTTCGGCCGAAGCCAAGACCCTGATGCCTGTGACATCTATGCAGAGAGACCGTGTCCAAAAGTCGGGGGCCGCCAGCGGTACTACGCTGACTTCATCAAAGTAGCATCATCAGGGCAGGCGGAGGAGCCTGAGTCGCTCGGACCCCTTGCAGAGCTCTTTCAAGACGCTCAAAGGAAAGCACGGGGTTTACCCATGAACCAGCGTCACCTGCCAATCAGCTTTTGGACTGAACCTTTTGCACATCAGCTTGACGTCTTGGGTGATGCAAACACACACGAGAACTCGCTCAGTATGATTAACACATCAGAGAGCTCCAGTAACATCCACACGTCCTTGAGTTTGTTCAGTAACACAAGCATTTGCACCATGACCAGCTCCAGTATCTCAGGGACTCTCAGTAGCTCAAGCACACCAGACTTCAGTGATTTACTGGCACACTGGGCCATGGACAGAGAGAATCCCGATGAATTCAACTGTGACTATCCCCTTTCATAATCAATCAGCCTGTCTTCTACACTGCAAAATATAATCTTGTTAATGTGTGCTTTTCTTCTTGTTCTTAATATTTGTTATTCAGTAAAATATTTCCACAAGACAAAAGTGCATTTTATCATGTTCTGTTCTCAGTTGTTTTCATTTTAATATTTTTACATAATTTTATTAATTAACTTTAGTTTTTTTGGCAGTGCATTCAGTATTTAGTTTTTCAATTTAAAATACTTCTCCAACAACATTTTCTTGATCGTTCTTACTCTTAAATTAGTTTTATTTAGCTAAAAATGTATGCAACAAAGTGCTATTAAAACACCCTATTTGCGATCAATAATGGGTCTTACTCCTCACACAGAGATGACCAATTACAAGTCATGAATAATTAAGAAATGATGTATAGTTAGTTAGGTCACAATCACAAAATACATTGCAACAAAGGAACCAAATGTGACCATTTGTGAACCCAATGAAACTTGCAATGAAGGAAATTGCCTACCTGCACTATAGGGTTATTATCATCAACTAAAACAAAAATCATGAAAAACACATTTCATTAAAACAAAATAACTTTGAATATATATATATATATATATACACACTTTATATTATAAAGTAATATAATTGTAAAATAATGAACTAAAACTAATAAATACAAGGTAATACAAACTATATAGACATTATAAAAAATTATAAAGAAAATCACAAACATGTACAGAAAATTCTGTAACTTTAACTAAAATTATAAAAAATATTGTGAAATATTTAAAATAATCTAAATATGAATAAAAACTATAATAGAATATAAATGATACTTAAAATAGCACTGCCTGTATAGTCATTTATACGGAATAAAGTATTGCAGACAGAAGTTGAATAACACTCACATTTATGTTCATTATAGACTTTGAAACAATAGAGCAATGACAGAAAACAGAATGAGAGGCACTTGGTAAACTGGTTTCAACACATTTCCTGGTAATAATGATCTGAATCTGCCATGTCATACTACATGCACAAAACACACTGAACTAGATGTCTATATTTGTCCACATAACCACAGGCCGTTAAGCTGAATAATTCACAGGTACAGGGAATACAAGTCTTGGTAGCACAGATTCCCACATCTTTCTATGCAGTGAGTGTGTGGGGAAATGAGTGCATGTCCCCCTCTAATCTCATAATTTGTTTAAATAGTTCATGTGTGCAGATCTTAATTTCGGTTCTCTGAGTGCTTACGTGTCTGAGCAGGGTGATCTCACTAGTGGCACTGACAGAAAGGCCAGATATGAACACGTGGTTTGGTCATGGCTAATTCTCTCTCTCTCTCACACACACGCACGCACGCGCGCGCGCACGACACACACACACACACACACACACACACGCACACACACACACACACACAATACTACTTTCAATGATATCTACTGAAAACTATTCTAGATAACTGGAAGCAAGCAATAAAGACAGCCACAGTATATTCTCAGGACACTAAGTGATGTGAATTTCCTACGTTATTATATTTGCCTGTAATCTGATGTTAATTTTCAAATCTCCAACGGCTCACTCTTGTGTTCATGTGAAGTGGAAAGTAAGGCCAGTAGATTTGTACCACGCAGGCTTTTCAATGATTCGTCAGCGTCAGTGTTCTCTTATCAGCACCACAAGACCACACAGCAGCAGGTAACAGCTCATTTCAGAGCTCTTCTTCTGTAGGCCCCTGAACCGATCGATCATGAGGCTTCTACACATCCTGGGTTTCACCCTCTTGCTCTGCAGCCTGAGTGTGAGGGCAGAGGAGGAAACAGCTGAGGACAAAGTAGAGGAAAAACTAGAGGACAGCTCTGAAGAAGACACAGAACCAGAGAAACCGGAGAAGACAGAAGAAATTACAGAGGAGAAAGACGTTTTGGTCCTTCATAGCGTCAACTTTGACAGGGCTCTCAGTGAGAACAAATACCTGCTTGTGGAATTTTGTAAGTACTCTATGCTTTAAAAATATATTTTATGACTATACTTGTGATTACAAATGGTCGTTCTGATCTGTATCTAAATAATGCAAGAAAACACTACACTTCAATATAGTTTTACTGCATAGTGTGTTTCTAAATTATTAAAGAATAATAAAAAAATGTATATTCAGTTGCACGCAGTTAATATATCCTATCAAAAGCAGCACAAGTTCAAAGATTATTAGCTTTTGTTGGACACGTCATCCATTAGGAGCGCACCTGTTATTTCTCCCACGCTTGTAGGAAGGGCCAGTTATGCAAATGTTACAATTGTGTATTATGCTATTGTCATTGCAGTAAAATGTTAGAACAAAGGTGAAACAAATACTGATATTATTAATGTCAACATTTATGCAAATGCATTTTGGAAGTTAACTGGCATTTAATTCGGAACTGCATGCTCTGAACCTAAAATACTTAGCACTTATACTCTTGTAATATTTCTATTTCTAAAGTTAGGGATCGCGAAGGTTTTTGTATGAAATAATATTATAAATAACTGTTTTATGTTTCAATATATTTAAAAATATAATTAATTCATGTGATAGCAGCTATTAGCTACTGCACTCTAAAGTGTCACATGATCAGTAGAATAAAATGCTGAATTCTCTCAACATTTCTTATTACTATCAGTGTTTTTTCAGGATCTGTTGAATAGAAAGTTCAAAAGCATTTGAACAATTCATACAACTACATGTGACTCAAAACCTTAGTTATTGACATATGACAACATGCTGGTATGAAACTTGTTCTTGTCTTTTAAAACATAAAAGATGCTCCATGGTGTGGTCACTGTCGCAGTCTGGAGCCCATATATGCAGAAGTAGCTGGATTACTGAAAAATGGGTCATCTGAAGTACGACTGGCCAAAGTGGATGCTAACGAAGAGAAAGACCTTGCCACAGAGTTCCACGTGGGCAGTTTTCCCACTCTTAAATTCTTCAATGATGGCAATAGGCAAAATGCCACCGATTTTTCTGGTAATGCATTTATTTGTTTGCTGCATTTGCATGCATGATCATTTTCATACAGTGTGTTCTATAAACACAAGCTCGTGGGCATTATTCTATGATCTGAACAGGAAAGCGAACGGTAAAAGGAATCATGAGGTGGCTGGAGAGGCACACGGGGCCGAGCGCTACTGTTCTCAATGATGTGAAGAGTGCAGAGGCTCTGCTGGATGCACATGATGTGGTTGTGGTTGGATTCTTCCAGGTAAATGACATATTATTTGCATAAAGTAACTGACTTTTTAAGATATGACACTGCCTTATAGCAAAAGTGTTATCATTGAAAGGTTATTATTTTAATTTATTTCAATTTGTTCTCATTGTTCCAGGATTTGGAAGGAGATAAGGCAAAGACATTTTATGATGTAACTTTAATAGCAGTAGACTTTGACTTCGGCATCACAAGCAACCCAGAGCTCTTCAAGAAGTTTGATGTTAAAAGCGACTCCTTGGTGCTTTTCAAGAAGGTAATTCCAATACCCCTAGCACTACAGTTTGCTACTGCTATTGGTGGCTTTTTAGATTCATCACACTGATGTAAATCGTCTATTTATCGCAAAAGGCGAGTCTCTGAATCATTCCTTCAACTGAATCGCGAACTTCAGTGAGTCCAACATTTTCGTATACGTTTTTTTTTCATGTTCATCATCCTTTCCTATCAAAATGCTTGTTACGGATGAAGAAAAGCAGAAATAAATCAAACCTGATCCAAATGATTTTATGACAGACTAAAGTTTCGGAGTCAGTGTGTAGCCTAAACGTAATTGACACAACGTGAGGTCCTATTTATTTTTTAACGTGCGAAAATTTGATATGATTCAGATGAATTTCAGTTCTCTTCACACACTTGACAGCTATTGGTTTATGCTATCATCAGTCTTTGGGAACAGTGAAAGCCATTTGCTTAAAAGACTTAAAAGAACAAAATATCCAGTGTGTGCCTGAACTGGAATAGGCTATTCATTCACATTGAAGATTCATTTATAATCATTTGTTCACACCCCAAAATTCCCTAGTGTCTTGTTTAAAACATGTAAATAAAAAAGAATGTGTATTGTTTGCTCTACTGTGTTCCTATCACAACCCCACACATCTTTCTCTTTGTATATATTCCAGTTTGATGAAAAGCGGGCAGACATGCCACTTACTGAGGACAGCAAGCTGGACAAAGGAGATATGATTTCATTCATCCATACCAACAGCATGAAACTTGTCATTCCATTTAATGAAGAGGTCAAATTCACTTCAGTAACCAATGAAACCAGTTACTAAAATAATTATAAACTGTCTTCAAATTAAAATAATAATATTGATAATAAAATTAAATGTATGCTAATGAAATTAATCACGATTTTGGTGATTAACATTTTTATTTATATTATCTTTCTGCAGAATGCTGAACAAATATTTAAGTCTAAGGTCCGCAATCACATGATTCTATTCATTAACACAACTGTGGAATCCCAAAATGCAGTGCTAGAAGATTACAGGGCTGCTGCCAGTGAGTTTAAGGAAAAAGTAAGTGTTTTAACTTAATAGCTAAATTATAATTAAGTTAAATATTGGGATAACTTAGCTCATATTGAGATAGAGAGCTGTTTCTAATCTTGTCATGCTCACAGTCTGTGTATATGTGTGCAGGTGCTTTTCATCACATTAGATGTTACGTCTGACAAATCGGTTCATGTGCTGAAGTATTTCAGCATCTCTGCAAATGATGCTCCTATTATTCGCCTGATCAATATTGACAAAGTGGTGACATATGCAATGGAAGAATCAACCATCAACAAAGACACGCTGAGAACCTTTTGCCAGGGTGTTCTGGATGGTACCATGAAGGTGTGTTTCTGTAACCAATCTTCATTTGTGCAGCTGTAAATTTATTATACCGTACATTAAGTTGTGATATAGCTGATGTTGTAATTTGCCAAATTAATATTTGAATGGTAAAACCAGTACTATTCGACAAGCTTTTGAATCAGTATGATGAAAGATGTATTTAAATATCGCACTTCAATCTAGCCCTTTTTGAAGACTCAAGAAATTCCAGAGGATTGGGACAAGAATCCAGTTAAAGTCCTTGTAGGGAAGAACTTCAACGAAGTGGCTTTTGATGAGACTAAGAACGTCTTTGTGGAGTTTTGTAAGTCAGCACTTTATATTTTTAAGTTCAAATGAAAGTATTGAATAGTGGCTTTAACATTAATTTTGTCCTTCTCCCAGATGCTCCATGGTGTGCTCACTGTCAGCAACTGGCTCCTATATGGGATGAGTTGGGTGAGAAGTACAAAGACCATGAGAATATAATCATCGCAAAAATGGACGGCACAGAAAACGATGCAGAAGATGTCACTATAGAGGGATTTCCCGCCATTAAATACTTTCCAGCTGGGGCTGAAAAGACGGTTTGCAACAATATTAAATACTTTTATATTGTAAAAGGACATTAAATTGTGTGTTGTTTTTCTTAGGTTATAATTTTTTGTTTTACAATTTGAGAGTTGCTGTGTAATACTAAATAGCAAATATTTTAAGTGATGATTTTTTTATTACTTCACAAAATATAAAGCTCTTTATATAAAGCCTGATATTTAACTATGTCCAACTTTATCTTCATGTAAACTTTCATAGGGTGATACTGTATATAGCATATCTCAACTGCTCGATTGCTTGTATTGTCTAAATGTTACCACCAATACAAATATATTTGACTTGGCTTGTGTGTACGTACTGAAAAATGCTTTTAAAATACTTTGTGCACACAGATCATTGATTATAAAGGAAACAGAGATTTGGAGACCTTCTCAAAGTTCCTGGATAACGGAGGAGTGTTACCAGAAGAAAAGAGTAAAGATGACGATGAGGACAATGATGATAAAGATGATGATGATGATGATGATGATGATGATGATGATGATGATGATGATGAAGAGGAGGTCAGCCAAAAGCCAACAGATGGCTTGATTATTTAGCCTGTTATTAGGAGCAAAACAACTTGAACTTTTAAATGTTAGTAATATTGTTGGTGTGTTTCTTTTTGCTTTTCAGGTGTCAGATGACCCAACAGAGGAGTCATCCAAATCTACCAATGAAACCAGCAAGGATGAGCTTTAAAAACAAGGCATAAATAAACTCATTTGTAAGTAATAAGATGAGTGAGAGATTTATGCCAATTTATGGCAAATGTGTTTTGTCAAGTTAATGTAATTTTCTTTCTGCACTATACCATTTCAACAAACTACACCTGACTAAATTGAATAAAACAACTTAAGATGTTATGGTTTTTTTATTCATGGTCCTGGTCTTTAATTTATTTCTGTCATGAAAACTCTCGGAGTGATTTTGATGGTAATATACATGACAATGTTAATGTATTTGGTCTTGGCGGAGTCGATCTACTACGCTACTGCTGAGACTTGCTACTACCAATACATCCATAACATGTTTCTTTAAGCATGTAAGAAATACTGATGCTGCACATATAACATGAATAACCCCCATAGCATACATGATCACACCGTAGCAGATCTATACAGGTGGAGCTGGGGAAGGTGGAGGGCTTCTGAAGTGCACTACTACTGCTACAGCAAACACTGCCAGGTGTTGAATGAATGTTGAGCAGCGAGCTCATTGGCTACCAGTACAGGAGAGAACCAATCAGCTCTGCCATGTGATAATGTCATTATGTTACATTGTGTTATCTAACGGACTGCACCATCTAGAGTTTCATGCCAGAACTCTGTATTTCTGTGGTGTGAAATCATTTAGACACTATCATTATCAGTACTTGGCTTCAAAAGTGTACATGGATGAGTCTTAGAAAATTGTCAAGAAGATGCCAAATTTGAAGCCTAAATGAAGCCAGTTTTTATGACTATTACAATTAATTACATCCAAATTGCATCCAAAATGTAATTACTGTAATGCCAAAAAATAAATATAAGGTATGTCTACATCATAGTTGTGTTTTACGACATTTACAGCATACAAAATGTCAGTGTATTACAGTGTATATTTATTGCAGTGTTTACTGTAATATAAAAAAACGGTATTACTGTCAAAGAATCTAATAAGAATCACGATCGCTACTGCATTACATTTCTTTTGTATCCTTTGATTTTGGAGTAAAATGTAACATGGACATTTTTGCAAGTTTTACCCTTATGTAATGATAACATATAATATATATATTGTTATAAGGGAAACAGGTCAATTTAGCTCAAAGGGAATCATTAATGATTTTATAGGGAATTTGAACAGACTCACTGTTTCACGGCGATTCACCGAACAAGCCGTATAACAAACTCTGCACTGGATATTAAAATCCCAAAATATAGTGAAAACACTATTAAATAGCACGGTAACAAAATCGACAGATTAAGGCATTAACTTATGAGCACAAAACACAAGATATTTCTCTTTTCAATATAAACAAGACTTTATTTATATAAATCTAAGACATGTAAACTAATCTACATATGAACACAAGCATTCACACATTCAGCGTTGCAGAAAGAGAGAAAGTGAGGAAAGGATTAGATTAAAGAATGAGAATTTTGGGTATCCCACGTTTACAGCAATAGGTGCAATTGCATAAACCTGAACAATCATCAATCACATATTTAACACTCGCATTGACTTTTTCAATGAGGCTAAAATTACATTAAAATGACACCAGCACGGCAAAGTCTGGGATTTGTACTTGCGTAGCTTTTGTGTTTAAAGGATTCCCTTTTGTTCTCCGTCTTTTCAGGAAAGGGTTTTTCCGAAGTCGCTGATTGGCTTAGAGTTCAGGAGTCGTGGAAGTGGGCGTTGGCTGGTTTTGCAGAGTCTTGGGCTTGTTTCCGCTGGCAAACGTAACTTAGCACACTAACTCACGGAAAGAAAATAAACTAAAGTCAAAGAATAAAAGGATGTAAAGACTAGGTGGCTTTGCTTCTCATCATGGTAGCAACTGGCTGGGTGTGGTCAGAGCACATGACTGAAGAGAGAGTTCATTTTCCGGAGAGAGAGAGAGAGTTCCAAGGAGAAGTTAAGAGAGGCTGAAGAGCGTTGAAGAGAGGGAGGGGAGAAGTGTAACCTGGGTATTTAACCTCTGCCTTTTTGACACCTCCCAATGGTTGTCTTGACCAATTAGGTCTTATGCTGTCTCTGGGTGCCGCTTTGTAGCTCCACCCACTTAATAAATTAACATGTCATGTTCAGTCACATTGCTCGAATCTTACATTCTCTTGCAAAATATCCTTTTGAATGTGATTTCTATAACCAGAATATGATGCATTTGACAGGAAATCCAATCAAAAGAAATGATTCAAAGCTGGAATTATGACACTCATACATACCAAACATGACATTAACCCTTAAGGCTTAGCTAGTCAATACCAATTAAAAGCACGATAAACACAATGATTAAAACAAGGATATTCAAATTTGTGGGTCACATACATAATATGCTGTTATGCATAGAAATGATTAGTTTCATTAACCATGAGCATGAAAGTCCTTTAAGATGATTTTACAGTCTGTAGCTGTGATTTCTATCGCAGATTTACATGTAATGGTCACATGTTGCATCTCTTTGACCATCAATATTTATTCCTCAAATGTATTACCAAATTCCTGCATTGGAATTATCATTGAGTGTTCCTTTGGTTTTGCAGGCTGTATTCAGACGGGCTGGAGCTAGGGTCTGATTTATGACTTCCTGCTGTTGTCTTGTGGAATTCGGCTTCTCATGTTTCAACCATGCTTCGATCGAATCTTGATTTGCCAATTATTCGGTCCTTGATATTCTACACACCCCTCTTCGTTCGGCGAGGTGTTTTAGCAGAAGACATCGTCGAGCGCTGGAAAAACAAGGGCAGAAGAAGCAGACAAAACACAGCAAACAACAAGACAACACCTCCATGACAGTTACTGTACTGGTGCCGGGCATTAGGTTATTCAATTTTGGAAATTATTGTTTTAGTTCTTCGATCAACTTTTGCGACTAGATTTGTGTGTTCTTCTAAGTTGTCTTAACTTAAGAATGTTCACATTTAGTTTCTAGTGAACTAATTTGTGGTAAAATGAATCGACCTATCGTGCATGGAGCTCTCTGGCTTTCCTTCAGTCTAGAGTGGCTTGCGGATATTAGGTGTAGCGAGTCAATCCCTAATATCAGACCTTTGACCCTTGCAGGGTGTCTAGGTGTTTCACCTACTAAAGAAAGAGGGAAGGAAAAGGATAGGTAAAAGAAGAACAAAACAAAACAAAGCTGCTGTGGGTTTTCCTAGCATGATTTGCAACTACTGTTGAGCTAGGATGTCATGTGCAGCTAGCCATGCACCTTAACTCGTGTCAGGTGTTCTAACTCTTGTGAGGATAGCTATATGTTTCTTCATGGTGGTGTATGTAACTGTGTTGCTAAATTTGGATATTCTACTTGTGGGAAGAATATGTTTGTTGAATGTGTTATCAGTAGATGTGGTTACCTCTGGGTGTAGGTAATGTTGTGTGTTAATGGTGTAGTGTATGTGTGGTCAGATCTGTTCCAGTCTGTGTCGTCTCCCCCCTTTTCAGGTATGTTACATAAGACTGGCTCTCTTCATCCTTGGCTTGGATGTGGGCATGTCCATGATCTAATGGGGATCAGTCCAGAAAGGCAGGAAGTTCTTTAGCAGACAGTCGGAGGTAGTTTGGCATGGCTGTGTGAAGCTGGGCTGCAAACTTTGTCTCCTTTGTTGCATTCCTCTTGTGCTACCTTCTGGATGTGGCAGACTTTCTGACCTTCTGTGCTTTGGTGGTTGCTGTTGCACAGACAGGAATGTGGTTCTAGGAGTTGGAGTTCATTTAGCAGTTTGCTAGTGAGTGATGGGTGAGTGAGGTGATGTTCTCTGGTACCTCAGTTTTCATCAACGGTTGGCCGTGAGAGACTTGCTTGTCCTGTGTGGTTGTTGAACAGGTGCTTGTCATCTCGGATATGGTGGTGTACCATGCGATCGTCGGCCTTCCATTCTGTCGCTGGTCACAGCGAGCATGACTCAATTTCGTAGTCATCCGTGTTCAGCTTATCTTGAAGGAACTCGTTCAGTTGGCTCATGACTTGTTCCATGTCTTCAAGCTGTATGGTTCTGGAGCATACTCAGCACTGTGCATGTCTGAGTAATGCTGAGGTGGGTTTCGTTGTCGCTAACCCTACGAGATGCTCTTGGATGAGTCAGGCGATTACCTTTGGATGTCTGGTTAGGTTTCCAGTTGTTGCCATCTTTTGCGTTTCTTGAGAAGCGTGGCTGGTCCCATGGATTTTTCCAGAAGTTGGGCTGATAGCTTTCGTGGACATGGGGATCACGTTCTCTGTGCTCTTGATGGAGGACTCTGGTTTTGTGATGCATCTGGGTGTCGTCCAGTGCAAGGCTTGAGTCTTTGTTGACAGAGTTCAAGAGTGTGGATGTTTTGTCACCTTTCTTTGAGGCCATCTTCTGCTTGTTGTAGGCCTTCTGTGTTAGGTCACGCAACTGTTGGATGGTCATGGAGCGTGGACAGGCCATGACGCCTAGATGGTGGCTGACTCCAGGGTGCAGATTTCTGAGGAAGAGGCTTTTGAAGTTCACATCCTCTTCAAGGTCAGGTTCGTTGTGTGCACCAAAGTAGGCTTGTCGGAGTCGGTTGTAGTAAGCTTGTGGAGCCTCTTGTCGACCTTGTTTGGTTTCTAAGGCAGTTAACAGTCCATGTTCGGAGTCAGGGTCGGTAAACTCTTTAATCAGGACCTCACGAAGTAGCTGGTAGTCTGACTTCTCGACTGGGCTGTCGATCTAGGAAGTTTCGCACGGAACTGGACGTGGCTCTAAGGAGGTATAACCTGTCTCTGTCAGTCACGTGAGGTCTCATTTCTAGATAGAAGTTGACATCTTGAAGGTGGGCCTGGATGGTGTGGCCCCCTGTGGAGTTCGGGTTGAACTTGCTGATGTTTTTAGACAGCTTGTCGAGGTCTTTGATGGTCATCCCAGGTGCAGCTCCAAGGTCTGCTTGGATGGGAGGTTTTCTTTCGTTGACAGGAAAGAGTTCTGTGGCGAAGGCAGGTGAGGTTTTGGGTTGTGGCCCTTCGCTTCTTTCGCTGTATACGAGTTCTTGGACATGGGACTCTGCTCGACTCAGCAGTGGTGAGGCTGAGTGTGGTTTCTCTCGCTTTGGCTCTTGCTTCTGCGCATAAGCATGTTTGAGTCCTCTTCTGACCATGTAGAGCTGATCATTGGTATCGTCTAGTTGTGGGGTCAGATTGTCCATTTCAATTCTGTACCTTTCAAGGTGGTCCTTCAGGGCACTTATTTCAGCATTCTTGTTGCTGATGTCATGCTTGGCTTTCTCTAGTAGCTGGTTGGCATACTGAAGTCTGTTTACCAGGTCTTCCTGGGCAGCCTTTGCATGTTGTTGGTCGAGCTGAGCTGCTGTCAGGGCTGCTTGGAGCTCCTTAACTTGTTCCGTTGTTTCCTGCTCGCCTCGTTGGGTGCTTTGAGTTGATCTTGAACTTTCACTTCCAGCTTGTCTGCGACGTTGAGCACATGTCAGTTCCTCTTGAAGGTGGGTGATGTGCTTGTCGCTCAGTTTCAGCTGGGTCGTGAAGGCATAGCTTAGGAGCTGGCAATTTTGACTAGCTCCTCATGGTTGTTATTCTGGCTTGAATCTTGTGTCAGGAATCTTCTCAGACCTAGGATTATTATTAAAAATAATAACAGTTCAAACGTCTTGGGGTGAGGCTGTTTGTCGTGCCTCTCAGCCAAGTGTTCACATCTTCTCCTTTGCCAGGGGTCTGCAGTCTGCGGCATGTTGGCACGCTGGGGAGAAGAGAGACTGACACAGATCTGTGTGGAGTGGAAGCTATGTGGGTGTGACAACTAAGTGTTATGTCAGTGATTCTGAACCACTGGTGAAGTGTGGTGATCACTGTGTTGGTCTCAGAGTATCTAGGTAGACTAGCGATGTGAAGACTTCGTCACTCTAATGAGGAAGAGGAAAAGAGACAAAAGGTGAAAAACAAATTTAATAAAAAAACAATTCCTTTTCTATTTTTTTTTCAAATGAAGAAAATTCTTTCCTTTTTTTATTATTAAATGTTGTTATCAAGGAGGCAAACAATATTATTAAATCTTCGTCTTAGACAAACGAATATAATAATAATTCTGATATCTCTTTTCTTAGTCTGACAGAATTGACAACGCAACACCTTACAGTTGGACCGCTCACCAGGGAGGCTGCGAAGGCGCCAGTTGCTCAACACTTATCTCTATTAAAATTGATCTCAGCGTTGCATGAGTTGTTCAAATTTGGATTGCGTTTTAAATATAGGGAGGTTAAGAAGAACAAAAGTAGGTTTGATTGCAATCAAATTCGTAAGGATGATTCGCCTTTTGACAGGATTGCATCTCATACACTTAGAATTGATTGATGGTTCTTACAGGTCCCTACAAATGTGAAAAGTGAAGAGGAAAGAAAGGAGGATAGAACAGGAGGGAAGAGAAAGAGACAGTAAGTTGAGTGGATCGGTCCACTAGCAAGCAGTTATGCCCGACTACGCGTATAGTGTTGTTTTCAGTTGCTACACAACTATCAACAAAAATAAATTTTGGGTAAAAGAGATTTGTCTCTCTAATTTATTTGAACTCGTAGTGAGGGATGACAATGTGTCCTATTAAGGCTCAGGTGGGTCGTTCCCAAGCTAGGATACACAGAGGAAAGGAAATGGTAAGATAAAGTAAAATTGTAAAGTAATAAACAGGCAAAATAAGCAAATATGAAATTAAGTAAATGAGGAAATAAGTAAATAAAATAGTGGTTATGTTTATAACCAAAACAGGAAGAATTAGGGGTAAAACGCAATAAAGTAATGAGTGAGTATAAGTCTGAATAGAATCTACTTAAATGGGTAATAAATCAATTAGGTCGAATAAGTTTACTTAAACTTTTAAAGTTCAATACTTATTTGTACCTAAAATGATTATGCCCAAAAGGGAATACTAGAAGGAAGGATCATATTAATAATATGAGGGGGAAAATTAGAATGATTCCAAATAAATTTAATGTTTTAATTAAATTTGAATTTGGCACAATTAATAATTCTGAACTAGTATTTTCCTTTCTAGTAGAACTACAAATAAGTGGTAAAAAGGGAGAAATAGGGAAGAGAAAGACCAACAAGTATATTAGTTTAAATGTTTGAAGGGTTAAACCACTTTAGCTTTTCAAAACACACACTTTATTCAACCATTGGAGGTTAATGCTAACTTCTAACCTTTGAGGCTAATGGCTTTAGCATAGACTTCAATGTAAACACCACCGTGCCATTAGCAACAGCATGGAGCTTGTTTACAAAGCATCGATGTACTGCGTGCGCAGTTCAAAGTTGCTCCGGAAGTATGTTACATTAAATGTTGGCGCATCTCAACACTGTACAAATAACAACACCGCTTGTTCTGCGATGTGGCGCTTAAACTTTCAGTTCGTTCAGAGTTAAACTTAAACCTTATTCAAATAATAGCTCCGTGCTGCGGTTGAGGAAACAGTGTATCACAAGCCCGTGTCCGTTTATATGGACATAAACACAACAGGGTTTCTTCGCTGTTGGTTCAAAGGTAAACTTTACTTGATAAAGCTTTTAACTCCCATTCAAATCACTCTCGGACACGCGCGCAGTGTTTCGCGAGATTTAATCCACTTTGTGAACAGTGTAACGCATACAAACAGGCAAGCATTAATCTCTAATGTTTAACCCAGGAGTCATAGCATATCTGACAATGGAACACGCACTGACGATCAAACTATGAATAATAAGGCTTTGATAAATAGAATTGAGGAACACGCTCAAAACTATTCTTTATCCACTGATTTATTTCCCTTTTAATTGCTGCAGTTTAGCGTGGCTAACAGTTACTGAGATTATGGAGTAAGTTATAGCTATTAGATGACCTGGAACACGCAGGAAATTAATTCAGCTATAAAACAAGGCATTACAAGAAGAGAGGAACACGCTCAAATCCGACCTTGTTCTCCGATCTTAACCGTTAACTTTGAGTTCCCTTACTGCAGTTAAACAAAAAGAGAGGCTGACTCGAGTTACAGCCTTCTCTGTGCTCATTCATTCAAGGAGCGCGCGCTGCTGACGCCACTCACACAAACGCACACACACCAGTCTGATCTCAGATCTCATCCGTAAGAATATAAAAGATTAAATAACTTGGTTTATGCTCATAATTTAGATTTATCTGCCCGCTTTTCCTCCACCAATATGTAATGATAACATATAATATATATATTGTTATAAGGGAAACAGGTCAATTTAGCTCAAAGGGAATCATTAATGATTTTATAGGGAATTTGAACAGACTCACTGTTTCACGGCGATTCACCGAACAAGCCGTATAACAAACTCTGCACTGGATATTAAAATCCCAAAATATAGTGAAAACACTATTAAATAGCACGGTAACAAAATCGACAGATTAAGGCATTAACTTATGAGCACAAAACACAAGATATTTCTCTTTTCAATATAAACAAGACTTTATTTATATAAATCTAAGACATGTAAACTAATCTACATATGAACACAAGCATTCACACATTCACGTTGCAGAAAGAGAGAAAGTGAGGAAAGGATTAGATTAAAAGAATGAGAATTTTGATATCCCACGTTTACAGCAATAGGTGCAATTGCATAAACCTGAACAATCATCAATCACATATTTAACACTCGCATTGACTTTTTCAATGAGGCTAAAATTACATTAAAATGACACCAGCACGGCAAAGTCTGGGATTTGTACTTGCGTAGCTTTTGTGTTTAAAGGATTCCCTTTGTTCTCCGCCTTTTCAGGAAAGGGTTTTTCCAAGTCGCTGATTGGCTTAGAGTTCAGGAGTCGTGGAAGTGGGCGTTGGCTGGTTTTGCAGAGTCTTGGGCTTGTTTCCGCTGGCAAACGTAACTTAGCACACTAACTCACGGAAAGAAAATAAACTAAAGTCAAAGAATAAAAGGATGTAAAGACTAGGTGGCTTTGCTTCTCATCATGGTAGCAACTGGCTGGGTGTGGTCAGAGCACATGACTGAGGAGAGAGTTCATTTTCCGGAGAGAGAGAGAGAGTTCCAAGGAGAAGTTAAGAGAGGCTGAAGAGCACATGGCTGAAGAGAGGGAGGGGAGAAGTGTAACCTGGGTATTTAACCTCTGCCTTTTTGACACCTCCCAATGGTTGTCTTGACCAATTAGGTCTTATGCTGTCTCTGGGTGCCGCTTTGTAGCTCCACCCACTTAATAAATTAACATGTCATGTTCAGTCACATTGCTCGAATCTTACATTCTCTTGCAAAATATCCTTTTGAATGTGATTTCTATAACCAGAATATGATGCATTTGACAGGAAATCCATCAAAAGAAATGATTAAAGCTATACTTATGACACTCATACATACCAAACATGACATTAACCCTTAAGGCTTAGCTAGTCAATACCAATTAAAAGCACGATAAACACAATGATTAAAACAAGGATATTCAAATTTGTGGGTCACATACATAATATGCTGTTATGCATAGAAATGATTAGTTTCATTAACCATGAGCATGAAAGTCCTTTAAGATGATTTTACAGTCTGTAGCTGTGATTTCTATCGCAGATTTACATGTAATGGTCACATGTTGCATCTCTTTGACCATCAATATTTATTCCTCAAATGTATTACCAAATTCCTGCATTGGAATTATCATTGAGTGTTCCTTTGGTTTTGCAGGCTGTATTCAGACGGGCTGGAGCTAGGGTCTGATTTATGACTTCCTGCTGTTGTCTTGTGGAATTCGGCTTCTCATGTTTCAACCATGCTTCGATCGAATCTTGATTTGCCAATTATTCGGTCCTTGATATTCTACACTTATGATTATTTTAGTGCATTTGTTGATGCCATGGCCTTTATTTACACAGTAAACAAATGATGATGAATTCATTCATTACTGTCCTTTGGCCACATTTATGATACAACATCCATGTTTGTACTCTAAATACTTCATAAGCAACAAAGCTACAACAAGATATATTCTTCTCATGCCACGATACAGTAGTTGAAGGAAAGGAGTACTAATGTTAATAACAAATGGATCAAATCATTCAACCAAATCACAATATAATGTGCTGAACATGTCTGTGTGAAGTATTTATTTTGGTATGTTCACTATGTAGCTGCACATTCTCTTCATTGCAGTGGAATGCACAGACGGTAAAGATGAACAGGTAAACAGGTAGAGTGAGTCAGGCAGTGATGTCATAAGAAAACTTTCTGTGAAGATTCAACACGCAGGTGAGAATAATTCAGCTGTATACACCTATTTAAATTGTAACTTTAAAATGTACTGTATTTATGACATAATTTGTAACAAAAAGCATTTTCTAAAAGAAGAATTAGATTTATGTAAGGTAAGGACATAGCACCTATTTTTCCCTTTGTGCTCTTTTCATTCCTATCATTCTTGTTCAGGATCTTGGCTGGTAACACAAACCTTTTAGGTTTGATGCAGAATGAAAAATCTGAAAGACTGAAATGAGACTACAATTGGTCATGTAACCATAAACACAAGTATAAAGTACTTTTTGGAAATTGATGTTTTATAGTGTGGAATTAATTATTTTAAGTGTGTAATTATTTTATGTAAGTGTCTTTCTTACATAATGGGTCATGGGTCTGAAGTAGACCTATAGGCCTATGATCAGGTTAAATTACTTATGATTTATACTCATATATATAGATACGTAATCAATTTATTCTCATCGTGACTTTGTTTTACCTCTGAACGCTTCAGTGTGGCACCTTAGAATACTAGGGTACAACTTTCCTCTCATATGATGCTTTAAATCACTGCTGGTTAGAAAGAAAGTATGTTTTACTTTAATACTTTAATTATATTTAGTCAGACTGTTTTTGCAATGAGTGAATCAGCACCTAACTGACTAGTATTAGTATTTCTATCCGAAGGTAATGTACACAGATTAAATACTGTCGTATTTTCATGTTCTTTAAAAGCTCAATGACTTTAGTATACTATCTCATTATATCCAGTAATAGATGGACATTCCCGCATGTACTTCAGCAACAGCAAGGTCCACATCCCCACCTCCCCCTTACGATGACTTTAATAAGTATCCCCTTTATGAGGAAATAATTCCAGCTTCACCGCCACCCTATTATACGGTCGCCATAGCGCCACCTACTGACAGGGAGAGAGGTAAGAGCTGCAGGAAAAATTGCATTGATTTATATAAGAATGAAAAGTATAAATTAATATATATTTTTGTTTACAGTCAATCTTCAAGAGTTTCCTCAAAACCCTTATCCTGCCCTCAATGTGCCCCCTCAAATCGAAATAGTCGGACACAGAGAAGAAAGTAAGTAAAATTAAAGGAATAATTCATCCCCCCCAAAAAAACAAATTCTGAAAATGTACTCACTCTCAGCCAATCTGAGATGGAGATGAGCTTGTTTCTTTATCAGAACAGATTTGGAGAAATTTAGCATTATATGACTTGCTCAACAATGGATCATCTGCTGTGAATGGGTGCCGTCAGAATGAGAGTTAAATGTTATGAGAAAGTTAATGTAAACAAATTAAGGCATTTTAACTTCAGACCATTGCTTCTTGCCATAATATCCATAATATTGTTTTCTCCGCAATAAAGTAATCTTATCTAAATCAGTAGAGAAATATGCACAGATCAAGCACTGTTCGCAAGCAAAAATAATCCAAAACAAATATGTCAGTGGATTTTGATGTGAGAGGACAAAGGGGGATGAATTTGTTTCTTACAAACACACAGTTTATCATTTCATTAGGTGTTATGATGGACTGGAATTGTGTGGATTATTGTGATGCTTTAATAAGCTGTTTGAACTCTCATTCTGACGGCACACATTCACTGCAGAGGATCCATTGGTGAACAAGTGATGCAAAGCTAAAATTTCTCCAAATTTGTTCCAATAAAGAAACAAATTCATCTACACTTGGATGGCCTGAGGTGAGCGAATTTTAGGCAAAATTTTATTTTGGATGAACTATTTCTTTAAATCAAGCATTTATACTTACAGTCAGAACATTATTGTCTATGTAGGTACAGTCATGGCCAAAAATATTGGCACCCTTGGTAATTATGGTCAAAGAAGGCTGTGAAAATTCATCTGCATTGTTAATCCATTTGATCTTTTATTTAAAAAATCACAAAAATCTAACCTTTCGTTGGATAATAAGAATTTAAAATGGGGGGAAATATCTTTATGAAATAAATGTTTTTCTCAAATACATGTTGGACACAATTATTGGCACCCCTAGAAACGCTTGTGAGTAAAATTAGTATATTCCCATTCATATTCACAAGTTTGAGCACTCCAGGGTGATTATGAACATGAAATTGTGGCTAAAGACTCTCCAAGGATCGCAGCTGGAGAATTGCAGAAAATAGTTGAGTCTCAGGGTCAGAAAACCTTAAAATAAATAGTCAAACAGCACCTACATCACCACATGTTGTTCGGGAGGGTTTCAAGAAAAATTATCCTAGCTCATCCAAAAACAAACTCCAACATATTCAGTTGTCAGACACGACTGGAACTTCAAATGGGACTGGCTTCTACATGGTCAGATGAAACAAAATAATGAGCTTTGTAGCAGCAAACACTCAAGATGGGTTTGGTGAACACAGGGATAAAAAATACCCCATGTGTACAATGAAATATACTGCTGTATTTTTGATGTTGTGGGCCTATATTTCTGCTGGAGGTCCTGGACATCTTGTTTAGACACATGGCATCATGGATTCTATCAAATACCAACAGATAAAAAAATCAAGTGACTGACTCTGTTAGAAATGTTATAATGGGCCATGTTTGGATCTTCCAACCGTACAATAATACAAACACAAACCTCCAAAACAACACAAAAATGGGTCACTGAGCACAAAACCAAGCTTCTGCTATGGCCATTCCAGTCTTCTGACCTGAACCCTGTAGTAGATGAGTGAGTGAACTGAAGAGAAGAAGCACCGTCATGGATCTGGGAATCTGAAGGATCTGGAGTGATTCTGGATGAAAGAATGGTCTCTGATCTCTTGTCAGGTGTTCTCTAAACTCATCACGCATTATAGGATACATTTAGAGCTGTTAAACTGGCAAATGGAGTTTTCAAAAAGTATTGAATAAAAGGGTGCCGTTAGTTGTGGCCAATGTGTATTAGAGAAAAACATTTATTTAATAATGATATTTTCCCATTTTAAATTCTTATTATCCAATGAAAGTTTAGATTTTGTGATTTTTTTATATAAAAGATCAAAAGGATTGACAACGCAGATTAATTTCCACAGCCTTCTTTGATCATATTTACCAAGAGTGCCGATATTTTTGGCTGTGGCTGTATATGCATGCACTGTGCACAGCATGCACATTTTTCGAAATGTATTTTTCATCCAAGTAACACACACAGTTTTGCTGAACGAACCAGTGTTTTTGAAAAATTGGAAAAGACAGTTAGTTACCTCTACCTAATGGCATAAAGATAAAACTGTAAAATCCTCATCACTAATGCACATACCGACAGTCTGTCTGGAACACGCACAGAAAAATAGAGTGATGCAAACACCGAAAAGTCTCAGTGCTGTTTGGGTTACTATAACGCCACTTGTATACTGTACACTGTGCACAGTATGCATGTGTTCTGTATCAATGGAACACTGATGGTTGACTGATTCTAGAAATAACTCACTTTTCCACTATTTAAGTATTCACGCAGCAGATATTGCAGCCTGTAGCTCCTCAGGTGGTCGTAGTGCAGCCACAGGAGATGCATGTTCATTTGGATGCCACACCGACAGCGACTGTGTGCATGTACTGCAATAGGACCATCATCACTAATGTGAAATATAAATCTGGTTTTGCTACATGGGACATGTGCTGCTTTTTCATTTTAATTGGGTAAGAACTACAGACAAAAGTGTGTTGTAACATACATTTAAAAACGTCAATTATTTCTTATTGTGTCTCTGTCTGCACTACTTTGTTTTACAGGCTCATTTGTGGATTTTGCCTCATCCCATTCTGTGTCAGGGATTGTAAAGATGCCCATCACTCCTGTCCTGACTGCCATAAGCACTTAGGAATATACACCGGCAAATGACTTTATTTCCAAACTCTCACACACATTCAACATTATGATCAATACTTGTAGTTTAAAAGTCTACAAACTGCCACAATGTATTATGCAAAATATATGTGCTTGTGATTTACTTATAGGTCCTATTTAAATGTTTTTGTCAAAAAATGTATCCAAACTGTTACACTGTATTAATGTGATAAATATATTTAAGTATGCTAATTTTAATGTAGTTTTCTAACTTGATAAAAGCTAAATATCTTTACCTTAAATGTTTCCTTTAATATAAATGAGGCTGTGATACATTTTACAAATACCATTTGTGATTGCACATTTTGTTATCTATATTAATATGTATATAACAATATACATTTAAGCTATTAAAGTATAAACTCTTGTACTGTTGAAACTGAGCTTGAAGTATTTAAAGCATTCATGATCTTCTGTTAGTATAGTATAAAAACAAAGATGTCAAAATGTAATACTTCCTCATGTCTTTATTTATGTTTACAAGCCAGGGATTCTTTTCCAAACAATACATATATTCTCCCTAAACCCAAAATACACAATATAACAAGAAACATACATATATTTCTTAAAAATGCATATATGTAGTAGGGTTATTTTCCATTCTAAAAGCAGGTTGAAGAGCATACCTCACCCATTATTTTTCTATAAAATCAAGAAAACTACATTTAAAAAGAAGTTGAGTATCACATATTGAAAACTGAAGGAATTAATAATCTGTCCAGATTATGAGCTACATAATTCTGATTACATCCTTTGCTATTTGTTAATATCTTTATCTATCTACTGATGATATGATAACTGTTTTACAAATATAATGTAACAAATATAAAAAGACTCTTATGTAATATATTATGTATCTTTCATAAAGCATAGTTGTTTCATTGTAGATTGTCAGTAAAACACTTGAAATCAGCCCTTTTTACCCCCCATCAGGAAACCATCACACACAATTTGGATCTTATAAATCAGGGGCCGTGTGCAGTGGCGTGCACAGACCTCTGGAGGGGCAAGGGCGAAATGCTGTTACGACGGCACAATCATGAACCGGGGGGAAGGGGGATTGGATGGGGAGAGAGGGGTGTATGGGTTTGGTCCACCTCGGCTAGGGGTGGGCGATATGACAAAAATATTTGTTTAAATATCACGATTCACAGTTTTATCACGGTTCTGTGTCGTGTTGGTTTTTCTATTTTGCAAGTTGTTTGAGCATTACAGCCAAACTAATTTCCCTATTATAAAAGCCAAAAGCCTTACAAAGATAACAGAATGTAAAAAAGTATGGCAGATATTTAGGCCAAAGTGGGTGAAGATAAAAATCATTGTCATTATTTTATCTTTGTCATTAAAAAATGAGAGCAAAGATCTTGCAAATTTTTTTTTTAGGTAACTTAGACCTAAAATATGATATGTACATGTTCTATTACAAATCCAGTCAGCATCACATCTCCCTAATGTGGAATGGATTGTGGAATGGATTTGTGCCAAAACAAAACAACAAAAAATGGTCGCCATGCTGGTTTCGTCTGGCCAGAGGATAACTGCCCCCAGCTGTGCGTGGTTGCTCCAAAGGATTTCTACATTTACATTTATGCATTTAGCAGACGCTTTTATCCAAACGACTTACGGTGCATTCAGGTTATACATATTTTTGTCAGTATGTGTGTTCCCTGGGAATCGAACCCACAACCTTTGCGCTGCTAACGCAATGCTCTACCACTGAGCCACAGGAACGCTTTTTAGTTTTCTGCTAAATTTGTCACCGACGGAGTTTTGTGTCCTTGCCGCTGTCGCCTATGGCTTGTTTATTTGGGGACGCTTGGCTGATTGCACAGACACTATTGGAAGAGAGCTGAACTGGATGTCAACACTGCTTCACCAATGAACTGACTTTAACTGGACAAATGACTTGTTATTGTCCTCTTGCATTATTGACCAACATATTTCCTGTTTGACTCTGTAAAGCTGCTTTGACACAATCAGTATTGTATAAAGCACTATCTAAATAAAGGTGACTTGACTTGAATTTATACACTGTAACTCCTGGTTCATTATTTCATTAGTTTTTTACTTCTGCCTCATTTTAAATATGAAGTTGTGGACGGTGCTAATATTTGCAAATGGTGTTTGCTAACATTTAGTTTAGCTTGTTTAGGTTTTTCTCAGTTAATTTATCAAAGTTTAAATGAATTTTGCAGTTGTATTGCAGATTTCATTTTTGTCAACTGGAGCTTTAAGGGATTGTGCACCTAAACATGAAAATGTGCTGTTCATTTACTGACCGTCAGGCCTTTTGTTCTTTAAGCCTGTATGTTTAGTCTGTATGAAATATTTTATAAATGGAGATTGTTATTAATTCAATTCAACTTTATTTGTATAGCGCTTTTAACGATACAATCGTTGCAAAGCAACTTCACAGGAAATTAAGTTTCTAAAATAGATTTGTATTGTAGAAACTCAATATAATTAACTTATGGCAAATTTGGTTAATTCAGTATAATCGCTGATGTTTGGCTTCCTCCGAGGGGTTGGCATCATCTCTTCTCAGGTGTTCGGTCATGTATAATGAAATAACTTAATTATAATTATTATATTTAATAATATATTATTAAATATTAACATTATTTACCTTCGCCTACCTTTGTGGTTTTTACTAGGCTATTAAATTCCAATATCATTATGCCTCAATTAGCTAGCGATTAAGAGTTGTTTTTTATGTAAAGATGGCTTGCTGTGTACAATAATTAGTGTTGTTATAATAACATTCTGTTCTACATTGTCTGCTGGTTTATTTAGCTCGTTTTCAGTTCACCACATAAAGTATGCCACTTAGTACTGCAAGACTTTGAATGCAAATTAACATCTGATCACGCTTGTGGGTTTGCTACTGTTATAATTAAAAATCATAGAAGGGTAAAAAAATTGGTATGTGAGCAACAAATAAAATAGCTAATGTGTGTGTTAGATTTATAGTGTGCCAATAATTAAGCATTGACAATAATCAGTCGTATTGGCGGCACCGAGGGGCCCCCAAGTAAAATTCTGCTTAGGGCCCCTTAAAGGCTTAGGCCGGCCCTGTGTGGTCTTATTGACTTAAAATTTTGGCTTTCCAATCCAACCAGTCTCTGAGAAACTGAAGGAAATGCAAAAAGTGTTGCAATCATCCCCACTCTCCCAGTAGTGTAACCTGCAAGGTTTCAGGAGTGACAAACACTACAACAGCGTCCCGTGCTGTAAACAAGAAACATGTACTTTCACTACCATCAAAGTAGTGAATGTAGCTAAAGAAAGACACAATATTTAAGTAAAGCGCCATGGATAGTGTTGTTGAATTCAGTTTGCTCTATTGTGTACGGCCATCTCTACTCATTTTAAATGTATTTTTTCAAACAGTTGTTTAAAAATTTGCTTTCCCCCCTCTTTATGTTATTTCTGGAGTACATTCCCGTATTTGAATTATTTCGCTTATATCGGCGAGGCATTAATGTGGCTTTGTTTCGTCAGACCCTATTGTTTTTGAGGTCTGGACACACCCTCTTAATAAACGAAACTTTGCAAACATGTTTCAAGCTCATGTAAAGTCCCGGGCGTGTCTTGTAAAGATAATGGTGAAAATGCACAATCATCATTACATTTTAACTTTTAAACTTTGCAAATGTTGTAATATTTCCTCCTTTTCTTGCAGCTTCTGTACTATAAATGTACTCAACTAACATGTAGCTACCTTTTCAATAATTCACCCATAAAACTTACCCAGACTTAATTATGTAAAAAATGCATATCATTTTCATATTTTTAGTGGTAGAGAATGTGGAGAAATTTTATTTTAACACACTACATTTCTTCAATAACTAACTAGAGTGATAAGACTTACTCATCATATGCAAAGAAAAAAACTTTATGTCATTTATACTGTTATCTAAAAGTTGAATGCCTTTGAATTTAAATTAAAATGCATGTTTTATGGGCTGTTGTGGTGACTAACATACAAAACATTAATATGGCTGTAAGATCCTGAGCCAACTGCAACACTCATTATTAATATAACATTTGAATCTTTAAAATGCACAATATTATTAAATATTACTTAGTTGAAATAATATTTAATAATATTGTGCATTTTAAATATTTAAATGTTATATTAATAATGAGTGTTATTATTTAGTTTAGTTGTATTATCTAGTTGAAATTCAGTACAAACTGTTTGTTTTTTATAATTATGATGCACGTAGACTTTCACATCACATTTCAGCAGGTGAAATGGAAGCAAACAAACCTCACTGTTTGAGGTCCATCTTGTAAAATATGATATCTGATCAGATACTAGTATTTACGTCTGTTAAAATGAAATCCTACAGCTTCAGTTAGTCACGTTACAGTGATTATTTTTAGTTAAATTGCTTTTAATTCAAATAAGAATATTGCCCTGAAATTCAAATGCAACACAATGTAAGAACATAAACGAGGATGTTCAGGAAAGGGTCTCGCTTACCAAATAAGGACTGATAGATGAACAGAAGTTTTCATTGGTGCTGAAGCAGCTTTTGGGACTGAGCAACTGGGTATAAATGAAGCTGATTTCATGCAATGATCAGAGAAATACACCACGGGTATTACAGCTTGCTTAGTCGATTTTGATTCACTTGGTATGACATTTGTATTTCCATTCATAGTGTTTTAAAACGTATTAATGCATATATTCATTACATTACTTATAATAATGTTGATATTAATAGGATTTTGTCAGCATGTGGATTTCTCCAGCATTCCTTATTTTTGCATTGGCTGTAAATGGAGTCAAGTCTCAAGGTAAATGAACAAAATAGACTGAATTCCTCTACTTTTGTGCATCTTTTTGAACTGCAGATGATGATGAGGTTTGCAGTTTCTGTTTTCTTTGATGGACATTCTTACATTCACAATGTTCATCAATCATTAAGAACTAATACATTGTTTTAACTCTATCTTTTTTTGCAGGTTCTTTCAACATTGGTCGAAGATGCCCCACAAACTGGGATAAATTTGGAACACAATGTTTTAAATTTGTCAGTGACTTGAAACCATGGGCTGAGGCAGAGGTAAGCTTGTGTTCTCTAGACAAACTGTGTAATTACTAACACCGTACTTAACCCTGCATTTGACATTATTGTGAAGCTACAAATATAGACAGGTTCAAGTTGTAAAGAGAAAAAATGACCTTGTGTTCAAGTTCTTTTCGTACTTGAATTCTACTATCTTTTTTTTTTACATGGTGAAGGGTGTTTTGTTTTGTTGTCGAGTGTTTAATGATCAAACAAAATCCTATCTGTTTGTTATGCCATGTGCTTTTCAAAGATTATGAAAAACTTTTATGCTCCATTTTATTTTCAAGAATTTCAACCTTTTTTAAAGACTTCTTTATGAATTAAACTGCACTGCATGCAGTTAAATAACTCTTTATCCTCACAGAAACAATGCATTGACCTCGGAGGAAACCTTGTATCTATCCACAATCAATTCACTCTCAATTTCCTAAAGACCTTTCTGAAAAAATATGCTAATGGCATCCCCCGAACCTGGATTGGTGCTCATGATGCAACTAAGGTAACTGATTTTTCATTTCCATTAAATATCAATCCAGCCAGTGTCAGATTAATGTAAAACTAAGTATAATTGAAAATGAACAGTACATGTTGTTGAACGTAAATACTGTTGTCTTTTGTCAGATATATTGCTTGTGCGTTTTCACATTTAGTAAAAGCTGGTTTGCACTGCTCCAACAAACACCAGTAGAAGTTTTATGTTTATTTAAAACACCAGAGCTCCCATTTAAGATAAAAAGGAAAAACATACGAGAAGCATCAACAGGTGGAAACAGCAACAAGATGAGTAATATTAATGTAATGTTCTTAGAATGATGTCTGGCTTTGGAGTGATGGATCAAAGTTTGAGTTCAGTGACTGGCATACTGGTGAGCCAAATAATGGAGGAGGAAATGAAAATTGCGTGGAGATGGGCTATGGAGGTAATATATACATGTTGTCCATATATTTAAAGCTATTTAACAACATTTTTATTTAGTATAAAACATATAAATGTTTCAAACCGTGCACATTTTATTACATGTTTATACTTATGACTTCCTGTTTGCAATATTTGACCATTCATTTCCTGAATAACGTGACTGAATTTCCACAGCCGAGCAACGCTGGAATGATGCATACTGTGATACTCTTCTCAGTTTCATCTGCTACAGAACGGCTAGAATTGATTTCTAATCCTAATTTTGATTGCTAAAATAATATCTCGTGTCTATCCATCACAGATTTCTAAAGTCTCCACATTTCTTTTTATAGCAGACATGCTTTGATTTGGAATTTGAATGTCAATCTTTGCAAAAATAAAATGAAATAGACTTTAAACTGCAAAGGTACCTCTGTTTTTATTTGTTGCCCTGAATCACTCTCTTTCTGAGTTTTAAAGAAATCCTGTGGTAGAAATCATGTTTTTAACCCTGCTGAAAAAAAATCTAAAACCTAAGATGGTTGGCTGGTCTTCTCTAAAACCAGCTTGCAAACACCAGCTAAACCCAGTCAGCAGTTGTTTTTGTTTAGTTTTTTTTCACAGCAGGGACATATGTATCTGGTGTTTTTAATATGCTTTGTAAAGTTATATTCAAGCGAGCCATAATTTACACTATTAAATATGTAAAATGTGAAAAACTGTTAAAGGGGTCATATGATGTTGCTAAAAAGAACATTATTTTGTGTATTTGGTGTAATGCAACGTGGTTCGAGGTTCAAACACATTATTTTCCACATACTGTTATTGTTGCTTCTCTATGCCCGGCCTTTCTGAAACTCGCTGATTTGTACATGTTCTGAGAAGCAAGGTGTGCACTAATTGGCCAGCTATCAGTGCGTAGTGATTGGCCGAATACCTCAAGCGTGTGACGGAAATGTTACACCCCTTCCCATATTGTGATGCCGTGTCTCGGCACCAGGACACTAAAACAATAAAACCTGCTATAAACAAGGCAACTTTTTAGCGGTTGCGTTGGGCAAACATAACACCATGTCTGCATTTGTGATCAGAGAAACGTCAAACAAGCGTTACTCTACACAGCTCAAAACTCGTGTTTGAAAAGTCAGTAGCAAATTCTTTAAATATCGAAACATACTTATAGGCTGCGAGTCAGAAAGGCCAGACTGTCCTTGCGACGTTGGACTTGCTGTTCACAGCCATTCGTGTTCACAATGTAGACTATTCTCAGGAAACAGTCCTCCGTGAAATGTGCTGCACACACTCGAATATTTGTGTTTTACCGTTCTGGAACGGTGTTGAAAATATAACTTAACGACTGATTTCTAGTTGTGTCATTTGGAAGGCCAAACAAAGTAGTTTCGCTTTTCACAACGACATTGCGTCTGCAACAACAATACTACAGCAGAATAATAGTTCCGGCCTCTTTCTTTGCGTAAACATTTGGGCGGTGTTATGAAAATCTCCCCACACCGTGACGTAGACATGTGGGGAGTGTTTGAATGAGCCGTTTTAGGAGGCATGGACAAGTCTTAACTTTTATAAAGAATATCTCTTTGGTTTTGAGACTTTAGTCTTTGCAACTTCAGGGATCTTATCTATGGATGAACAGCTTGTAACACTCCAAAGAGAAAGGACATCTTGAAATCATATCATATAACCCCTTTAAGGATGTAATTTTAATTGTGTGTTTAAAGGGATAAAGTGACTGCAGGGGAAGTTTAATGAACAAAACAAACCTCGATGGTGTAGTTACAACATCTACCAGGAGAGGGAACTGCTAACCTGCTATTTGCTGTCTGACTTAACCAGTCGAACCTTGAATGACCCCTTGATATTGACTTTAATATCTTATCTCAAGGTTCTCAGAGCTACTTTTTAAAAATGAATGTGGCCGAGAGCTACCCATGGTATACAATACTTAATTTCTTAAATAATGTATCGATCCAAACTGTTATAGCCTACACGGTAGTGTTAATATGTGCTGAAAATGTTCAAAAGGTAGGGACTAATACACACTGAAATCATTATACAAAGTTTTATGCTGAAAACCAACAAATAAAATTAGCAGCACTATTCTCTTTTGTTTGCATTAGCATTGAAATAAAAACACTAAAAACAATGGTCAGATTTTAAATAACAAAAACATATTTATAACATGTTATACTGACATGTAGCCTACTATATGTTCAAATATTTTTTTTTTCCTAAAATGATAAACCTCACTTTTCAGATATTTAATCCTTTAAATCAGTCAATTAATGAGCTGTTAAAAGAAGAATAATTTTTTGTATGTTTTTTATTGTTTTTAACACTGTTTTGTGTAGCACTGTATCTTGGCCAGGTCACTTCTGTAAAAGAGATTTTTAATCTCAGAAAGTTTTACCTGGTTAAATAAGGTTTAATTGTTTTTTCAGCCTTTCAGCTTTTTATGAAAAGCATGAGTCCGAATGCTAAATTATATTTCATTTGTTCCTTAAACAGTTCTACATAACATGCATTCTAAAACTCAGAACACTTCAGATAACATGGCAGACTATTTCCATCCACCGGTTAAGATTTGCAACAAACTTGCACCTGTCAACCTCCAATCAGAACACCAGCTCACGAGTGACGTGTTGAGGACCCCTGTCTTCGCTAAGCTAAACAAATCATTAGGATTGTGAAGGATGGTTTATAAGTAAATCAGAATTTATCACTGGTTGTTTTATAATAAGCTCATTGTCTTAATGTGTGAATGATCAAACAGAATCAAATTAAAGATCTTAACATTATACGCTAATTCACTGTCATGCACATTATGTGTGTTTTTTGTGACCTCAGAGGCTTTTGTTTAGTTTCATTCACTTGGGTGTGTGTTTTTGTGTAAGTGTGTGTATTTGCATTGTGCATTGTCCAGCAGTTGTAATGAAACTGGGATGTATTCAGTGAGAGTACCAGGCTGTTCCACTCATATTTCCAACTTGGACAGCATTCAAAAGTGCCTCAATGCTCTCTTTGGTTTGACTGGAAAAATCCAATGTATTTACCAAGACACTGTCAACAAGTATGCCACGACCAAAACATATTCGGCCAAAAAAAAATACATGTAGTACATGTAATGTAAAGGTTTTTGTTTTTGTTTTTGTGAATTACCATTTTATTTTCCACTTATATCTAATTAAATCTAAATTAATTAAATTAAATCTACTTATCATTCATGCAAACAGGCAATACATTATTTCCCTGTCTTCCATGCACTGGATTTTCAATACCTTTGCTCTACATCTAACTTAAATATAAGAATAATAAAAGAACAATCAAATATTTTATACATAAATATGGAAATAATTGGTATAATAATTTACAGGTGAATATTGTCTAGTACCATCGAATCCCCTGAAGATAGAAAATGTTAAAGAATGCTCAATTGAAACACATTATAATACATTCTTGTAGTTAAATAATACATAAATAATAATAATAAACCTTGTTTTCTGCTTTGAATACTAGAGGGTTAATCGTGTTTTGGGTGTGAGAGAGGAGGCAGACAGAAGAAGAAAAAAAATCAAGGTAGAGGGAGAGCACGGAGATTATTTGCTTTAGTCAGTCAGTCTGTGCTTCCTGTCCTGTGATTGGCTACTGAGCGGCAGCCCGCGCCTGGCTCCTCCCCTACGGCATGCTGGTGTGAGTTGCTTATGTCGCTGTTCTGCTGAGAGAGGGGGGTGAACAGAAACGAAAAGAGACTGTGCAAAACAGCCCCACCCCTCCTCTACGGGAAATGGGTCACAGGCTGATGAGTAAGGCAAGAAGCTCATGTAGCGCTGGTGCATCTGAAGCTACGCAGCTATGGAGGAAAGGTAAGACCCAAAATACAGACATACATAGAGAACAGCACAGAAAGGGAGGCTGGTTGTTGTGCAGTCAGGGAATTATGCCGCAGCATCTGCGACACACCAACGCACCATGTTTCCATGGGAAGCAAGAACGGGGGTGGGGTGAAGCAGAGGAGGAGGAGGAGAGGAGAGGAGATGGATGCTCACATATACACTCACTGTGATGGACGATAGCACTGTTGCGTTCTCAGGCTTGTTTCTTTAGATCAAGTGGTTTTGGTGCATCTGATGCATGAAGCCTGAACTTAACCTTCCCTGTTTTATTGAAGACTGCATATGACTCATGCAATATCAGGTATTTTTCAGAATGAAAGTGAATGTTGCATCTTTCTGATAGGCCTCATGTACAGCAAAACTGCTATTTATTTCTTTAGCTCTGCACCAAACCTAATATTTTGTCAGGCTTTCACATATGCTTACATCTTTTTATTAGTAGCTTCTGATTTAGCATGATGTCAATATGCTGTGCGCCATGGCCTAAATGCAATGAATCTGACATAAAAATTAAACCAATAAATACCATTCAAATCAATTTGTCTTTGCACTGAAATTTGCTTTCCATTCTGTAATGCATATTATTTTGTAATGGTATACTTACTTAGAAATATACAGAAAGTAGAAATATGCCATAAATATATAGTAGAAATATAAAATATATTAATATGCTGTGAAATATATAATGCTTATACAAATTAATCAGTTTTATGTGTATGAAATTATGCTTCTGACTCTTAGAAAAGTAAAGTTCCAATATGTGATTAAATATGAAGCACTTTCCATAATTAGGGAACACTGAATTGTTTTAAGCAATAGAGGCACAAATCCAATTTGCAGATATCATTTTAGATAAACTATTTCCTTAAATTACATTTCTAGTCTCTCTCTCTCTCTCTCTCTGTGTGTAGATAGATAGATAGATAGATAGATAGATAGATAGATAGATATTTGCATGTATTGTTTAATGTTATTGGGGAAGCACAGACCAGGGTTTTGAACTGTGTAATGGAAGTGCATGCTCTTCATGTCAGCTACTGCTCTGCAGCCAGGCTGATTGCATCACTTCTCCCTTTTCCAAGAGTAGGAACCATTTCTTAAAATGTACAGTCTCTTTGTCAGAGACTGGTTCTTGTTCACAGTCTTCTTTGGCAGCTTCAGTGCTGTTTGGCAGAACCAGGATACAAAGCATGGATCAGAGAACATGTTCGACATTTGGGCACCTTCAGCATGAAAGCTGTATCTGTCTGAAGGCATTCCTTCTGGAGGCTTTTTTTAATATGGCCACTTAAGAACGGATGGCCTTCCTACATTGTTCTTTAAGACGTATTGCAGTGAACCAGTTTCCCTACCACAGTAGTTCATGTAAATTATCCTCCCTTTTCAGGATGTTTATCTAAGTGAATCAACCCACCAGCAAATCAATGCGAAAGTATAGCTGTACCTCTTCCTACCTTTACCATCTTCAGATGAAAGCAAACTGAGTGAAGTGGGTGTTTCTTAATTATACTTCCAGGCGTTTTCCTAATCCTAGCTCATTTGTTTTCACGTTTAAGTGTTTCCAGACCAGGATGCAGTATTGGAATTGTATTTAAAAACCATCTCAGAGCCTTGTGACTTTTTTTCATTCATAATCTTTAATCTTAATCTACCCTTATAATCTTTAATGAAAAGCATTAATTTACCCTCCCCCTCATAACATCATCTCTTCTATGATGATGGAGCACTGGCACCAGCAAACAATCCAGTCAATTTCAATTTACTATTTCATTCTGACTTCAAATAAAAGTTTGTTGTTTGTCCAATTAATTTTTATCCAGGCCAAGATTTACATAACTGTAATTAGAGTTATGAAAAGAGTTGATGAAAAGCTGATAGTTACTACTAAATGAATACGGATAAATGTAAATCAATCATTAAATTGAAAAAAGAATAAGAAAGCCCATCAAAATAAAATATGTTCTTAATAAATATTTTTAGTTGTTTTGCTGACAAAAGTTTGGGAATCCACTTATAATCAAAATAGCAGTTTTGCTTATTGTTTTGTAGCAATGGCAGCAAAGCTAGCTGGCTAATCGGCTAGCAGTATTTTAAGCTTGCAAGTTAATACGTTAGCAGTGTGCTAAACTAGCGGACTAATCAAAGTTAAGATAACAAGATAAATGGTTAGTAGACTAAATAGCTAGTTTGCTAACTGGTTAGCTTGAGAGTATTTTAAAGGATTCTCAGGTTGACTATCTATGTTTTCTGAAAGTTTAGCACCTATATTCACTGACCACTATTTTTGATCCCCAGTTTTATACCGATTTTTTTTATTTTCATTTTTTTTATTTATAGATTTGCAACATGTAACGCTGGCTGTGAAAGCTCATGGTTATGACAGGTTAGTGCTTGTGCCATCATGAGAATGACATGTCCTTTTTGTCCTGCGAGCTGACAGGAAAACTATCGGGTGCTTTTGGATCATCTGCCCAGAATGCATGAGTGGTTTTACCCTGGGGAGATTCTGCTTCAGTAACTCTAAATAGTCCTTCACAAAATCGCATGCTTGCCTTTGCCAGGATCCTTAAGGTTACCGTTCCTTGTTCTTTGTCATTATGATCTCTGAGATGGAAAGAGGGGCTCTGGTTCTAACACTGAGAGCTTTTTGTGATAGAATAGAAATGGCATTGTCTCTAGAGCAATGACATATGGCAGCTCAATATTACATTTCCTTGTATTACATCATGAGCATTATCTTTTCATCCGATTCAATACCACTGTGACCTCATTCCCATTTAAGTTTAAATTCCCAAGGAACTTACTTTGTCAGTATTGAATAATGAATAGTTGAATAATTTTCTAGTGATTATGTGAGGATCTATCACAACATATTACTTCCTTTGAATATGAGTGCTTGTAGTTAAGTTGTGACCCTATTTCAGTTACCTTTTCAATGAAAACTAAAAATGTTGTGGGAAATAAAAGACTGAGCCAGCTGTAATCCAAAGCAAATAGAGTCATTATTGTAATGTTTAGTTGTTTAATCATGTTCTGCCTACATTTTCATTAGTCTGAGTGCTTTTAATCCATTCACCTGACAACATGAGAAACATCCATTTATTTCAGTCAAAATCCACTGTCTGTTATTACAGTGGGCATGCATGGAAGCTGTTAAAGGATTAGTTCACTTCCAGTATAAACATTTCCTTATAATTTACACACCCCCAAGTCATCAAGATGTTCTTCAGTCACAAAGAAATTAAGGTTTTTGAGGAAAACATTCCAGGATTTTTCTCCGTATAATGGACTTTAATGGTTTGAAGGTCCAAATTGCAGTTTTAATGCAGCTTCAAATGGCTCTATACGATCCCAGCCGAGGAATAAGTGTTTTATCTAGCAAAACCAACATTAATTTTCTAAAAAAAATTCCACTTTATGTGATGCATGTGTGTCTTCACGCATTCCGTAATCACGTTGGAAAGGTCACGCATGGTTAGTCCTTCTTCTGTGTACCTTGGTTCAAAAAGGAGGGTAGGGTAAAAACTCCATCTCATTTTCACATCCGACATCATTGTTTTACCCTTTTTTTTCACGTTTGCTTTATAAACACTAAGTTGGTACTTCCGCCTACCTTGACCTTTCCAACATGACTATGTAAAGCGTGAAGTCGAGCTTTTGTGTAAGACAGCCTTTGTGGTTAAAATGTATGTAAATTGATTTTTCTTAGAAAATGACTGATCATTTCGCTAGATAAAATCCTTACTCCTCGGTTGGGATCATGTAGATCTCTTTGAAGCTGCACTGAAACTGCAGTTTGGACCTTCATCTCGCTGATCCCCATTGAAGTCCACTATATGGAGAAAAATCCTGGAATGTTTTCCTCAAAAACCTTAATTTATTTTCAACTGAAGAAAGAGAGACCCCATCTGTTGAGAAAATACACATCTAAAATCAGTACCAAAGATCATGTAAACCAAAAAAACTTGTGTGTTTGTTCTCTGCCCTGTGTCTGGGTCAGAATATTACAGCCTTCTGTAAATTATTAATTAACTTGAAGAGTGAAGGGTATTATTTCAGAAGATTTCAACTTCACACACATTTCAAATTTAAACTTCACACACATTTTTAACACGGTGCTCATACTTTGTGGTGGATTGTGGTGTTATACACTACTGTTTAAAAGTTTGGGGTCCGTAAGGTTTTTTATTCTTTTGATATAAATGTCTTATGCTCACCAAGGCTGTATTTATTTGATCAAAAATACAGTAGCACAGTAATATTGTGAAACATTATTACAATTTAAAATAACCATTTACTGTATATTTATATATATATATATATACAGTGGGGCAAAAAAGTATTTAGTCAGCCACCAATTGTGCAAGTTTCCCACTTAAAAGATGAGAGAGGCCTGTAATTTCATCATGGGTATACATCAACTATGAGAGACAAAATAAGAAAAAAAATCAGAAAATCACATTGTAGGATGTTTTAAAGAATTTTATTAGCAAATTATGGTGGAAAATAAGTATTTGGTCACCTACAAACAAGCAAGATTGCTGGCTCTCACAGACCTGTAACTTCTTCAATTTTAAAATCATTGTAAAGCCACACTGACTTCTAAGGAGAAGGATTTCTGTTTCTTTCTCACGCTCCCCCCAAACTGTCTGTTCTGAGAGTATGTAAGTAAAATATGAAACATGAAATATGAAGTATGAAATTCCATAAAAAGGGATGGTTGCTTTATGGAAGCAACAAATGCACATGTACAGCTATCCATGCAATTTTGACTAATTCCATAATTCCACTCACTTAGCTATGGGGGCTTCAAAGTCGCAAAAACACAGAAAACAACATACAGTTGCTTTTAAAGTTTAAATTAATAATCATCAAACTACTTTCCTCAAAAATAACGTACTACTAAGACTCTTAGTTAAGGATGTCCCGTGTCGTTTTTACCCTGTTTTAGGCTTGTGCTTTCTGCATCCTTGTATTGTGGGTGCAGTTACACCTCCCAACCGCATGGAGGCGCAGCAGGCTTCTCCTGACAGCAGCAGTGAGGAATGTACTGTACTAGAGGCTCAGCCTGGCAAGGGAACTGCGCTAATTTGCTCTCAACACAAAGGAAAAGTGAGGCCTTTTTCAATACACCCATTCACATAAACACACACACTCACCATAAAGTGATTGCACAGATGGTGAAATATCTCTCACAGACAGTGCTTTCCCATGAGCATAAGCTTTCTGTCCCAGAAAAACAAGTGTACCCTGATCTCAGCTGGTGGTTCTTCTATAAATACCATCAATTGAATAGAAGATGAAGCTAATAGGTTAGGAACAGTTAGGATGACTGTTCCTACAGAAAGTATGTTTTCATTAAAATTGCAATTATATTATTTTATATTATGACATTTAGGACCTACTTTGTCCCAGAAAAGATAATGAGCTTATTTTCAAGCATCACAAGTTGACTACAAGACGAACCTATCTTGAAGGAGGGATCAATGAAAAGGCCATCACAGTAAATAAAATAGTAATTTATTAATAGTGGTTCACTCATAATCATATGACCTTTTTGTTTATTTTCATAAATAAATACCAATTCAGATACTCTGAGAACACGCAGTAGCATAATCTTAGCAATATCATATTAAAATAGTTCCAAAAGAAGCCTCCACTGTGCATGTTTATGTACGGCATATGTAATATAACATATAGGGAAATAAAAAAAAATAGCTGCATCTGAAATTCGAATGCTTCCCTACTGTATATCATGCAAAAAACAGTACGGCAAAAGTAGCATGTCCGAATTCACAGTAGGCGAAAAATACCCGATTCTGAAGCACGCATTACTTTCCCATGAGGCCACGGGAGAGGATTTGTGAACTGCAGTGAAGTGGCGCAGCTGATGCTGGTAGGTCACATGACAATGACAACATGGCAAATGTAGTACGTCCGAATATTTCTTCTTCTTTTTCATATAACCTTTTGTGTCCGTGAAGTAGGTTTAAATTTAAACGTCGTACCTACTCGGACAGTATGCAATTTCGGATGCACTGATTTACTTAATCTTAATTTTAACAGAAATGATTTTAGAAAAAAAAGCTAGAATAGATAAGAAGTATAGAAATGTATTTAGAAAACAATATAAAAGAAAGATTTAGAATAAATAGTTTTTATAGAAATTATTTTAGTAACAATTTAAATGGAACATAGAAGAGTGAGAGAAAAAAATCTATTTTTACAAATTTGCTAAAACAATTTTAACAGTTTTCAGAATTATTTTAATATACATACGTTTACTAAAAAAATTGTAATGGGAAAACCAAACAATCTATTGACTGTTTTTGTACATTTGAAAATGTCTCTGTTATTTTGCTGTATTCAGGTGTCTGAGTTGTACTGTTTGGCTTGTGAGAACTCAGTATGTGAGGACTGTGTGAATGGAGAACATGCGGAGCACCCCACTGACTCACTGCAAAATATAGTGGACCAACAGCTAGCGGCATTACAGGACCGAGTGGATTCAGCCAAGAACAGGTGCTCCCATGATGCCCGTCATGTCATTCTCAGTACTGTCAAATACATAGGCTTACAAATAAGACAGCCCACACAGAGTATACACAGGTACCTCTTGTGACACTTTCATCTGCCAATAAGATAATTTTGCCACACATTTTATCATTTTTAAATCCATTCTACAAATTTTGGCTTACCATCAGTACAGAAAAAGAACAAGTCTGCAGATTACACGTGGGCCACAGACTAAGAAAAAAATCTCTCTCCTAATGGCTTAATTCATTAAGTGATTGCTTAATGATTTAGTGTTTATGTCTTCAATAATGGTAGACAGATGAAACGCCAGATGAATGGATGTTTAATGGACCTGTTTAACTAACTCACAGGCTTCCTCAGATAAAAGAGGCAGTTCAGAGTTTGAGAGACATTCTGCAGCAGCTGAACTCTCAGCGGAGCTCCCTAGAAGAAGACATCCACTCCTCCTTCAGCGAGCTCCACAAAACCCTAGATACACGCAAGAGCGTCCTGCTCATGGAGCTGGAAGTCACTTATGGACTGAAGCAGAAGGTATGTGCACCGAAGAGTCAACTCGCAATCGTTTGCTTGTTGCTTAGCTAACAGCACGATACTGTAATAAGCATTAAAATACATGCTTCACAAAAATATCGGCAAGCACAAATTAGTTTTTTATTTAGATTAAATATGCATACATTTGGTATTTAATAAATTAACTATGTATATTCACACGTATTTATTATACACTACCTTTCAAAAGTGTGGGGTCTGTAATTGTTTTGTAATGTTTTGAAATACGTCTCTTTTGCTCATTAAGGCTTCGTGTTATTTTAGTATCATTGATATATAATAGCTGTTGTTAAAATTTTGAATTAGATTTTATTTTATATTTTTGTTTTCATTTGAATTTTCAGTAATTTTAGTAATTTCAAATTGTTTTGCCATTTTTATTAGTTTTTTTTATAAAATATGTCTTTATAGTTGTTAATGAGTTTTAGTTTATTTTTATTTGTCATTATTTTAGTACTTTTGTCTAAACTAAACAAAAACCAAAGCTGTTGTTTTGGCAATAATATAATATAAATGTACGTTTTTTTTATATTTTATTTCACGTCAGTTAATGTTTATTTTCCAGTAATGAATTTGAATTGAAATTATGAATCTAAAATAATCAATTTGTTTTAGTTTCAGTTAATGACTATAATGCTGACAAGGATGCATTTATTTGATAAAAAATACAGTAAAAACTTTTATATCGTGATATATTATGTTTTCTATTTAAATGTTTTATATCCTGATTATTTTTGTGATTTTTTTTTTTATTATTATGTTGAAAACATTATTTTGTGAGAACCTTTTTCAGGATTCTTTGATGATAAAAGTTTAATTTCTTTTAAAAAACAAACAAAACAAAACACAAATGTTTACGTTCATGTATTTTTTTAAATTAACATTTCTACAAATATGTTCGCATGTTAACTGAATGAAAATAAAAGCATGTTAACTGAATAAAAATAAATAAAATAGAGATAAAACATTGGGATTTTAATTAAGCTGCTAATCTTATGAAACATTGCTCATGTCTAATATTGTGTATCGTAAAGGTATTGCAGGCTCAGGTGGACACTCTTCTGCAGGAGGAAGCTGCTATCAACTATAACTGCAGTGTGACCGGTGAAGCCATGGACGGGGAAAACAAGGCTGTCATACTGCAGACCCATAAAGACAGAGGAGAGAGACTCAGTGACCTGGCCAGCCAGGGCCTTCCTCTTCAGCCTCAGGAAAACGACCAGTTGGATCTCATGATGGAGATCGAAGGACTTCGCAAGTCCATCCACAACCTGGGGACTATCGTCACCACCAATGCCGTGGCCAGTCAGACAGAAGCGTCGGGGGAGGGTCTGGAACAGTGCGTCGTGGGCCAGCCGGCAACTGTCCTCATAACCACAAGAGACAAGTCTGGAGGACTGTGTAAGACGGGTAACGCCATCATCTCAGCTGAAGTCTGCACGCCGGATGGCAGCGTTGCAGATGGCGAAATTGTGGACCATAAAAATGGAACGTATGAATTCCAATACATGGTGAAGAAAGAGGGAAATTTTAGTCTAGCGCTTAGACTTTATGATCAGCATATTAAAGGAAGCCCCTTCCAGTTAAAGATCACCAGCTCTCCGGATGATTCTCCAACCACCACCACCGCAGCCAATGCTGCATCCACAGGTTCCAGCGATGGTGGGGCGCGGAAACGGAGCGCTAAGTCCCCGGGGAGCCGAAGCCGGCAGAAGGGTGTCAGACGGGGAGGAAGCTTGTTCAGCACCCCAAAAAAGAAAGTGAACCCGATTGAGGATGATCTCATTTTTAGAATAGGTACATGCAGTGAAAGACTAATGGATGTGATTTAATAAGTCCCTGATGAAAATGCCAACATCCTCACTAGTTCTGCTGCCTCTTCCATCTAGACATGCACCAAACCATTTACATATTACATTTACATTTAGTCATTTAGCAGACGCTTTTATCCAAAGCGACTTACAAATGAGTATCATTGATATAGTTTTTGGTAATAATATGGTCATTTTATAAGTTTTTGTTTCTTTCTAAATAATATGTATTTTTAAATGTATTAGTTTTAGTTGGTTTAATTTCAGTTGTTTTAGTACTATATTAAATTAAAATGAGAAATGTAGCAAATAACTGAAATATTGAAAGGTTTTTAATATATTTTATTTCAGTTAAAGTTTGTGTCAAATAACTTTAGTTTGTAAAAATGTATAACCCTTTCACAAGTTTGGGGTTGGTGAGATTTCTTTAATGTTTTTAAATAAGTCTGTCATGCCCACCAAGGATGCACTTATTTTATCAAAAATACAGTAAAAATTAATATTGCAAAATATTATTACAATTTACAGTAATTTCTATTTGCGTATATTTTAAATGTGATTTATCCTTGAGATGCAAAGCTGAATTTGCAGCATAATTGCTCCAGTCTTCAGTGTCACATGATCCTTCAGAAATAATTAGAATACGCTGATTTAGTGCTCAAGGAACATTTATTTATTGTCAATGTTGAAAACAGTTCTGCTGCTTAATACTATTGTGGAAACCATGATACATTTTTCCAGGATTCTTTGCTGTGTAGAAAGTTTAATGAAACAATAAAAAAAAAATAGAAATAACTTAAAACAAAATCTTACTGACTTTTGAACTGTAGTATAACTACCATGAACCAGCCTAGACCAACATGGAAATGCATATTTGTACCTCAGCTAAAACATACAAATAACCCTGAATAAATCCAGAAGAACATCTTTAGATGACCTAAAATGAAAAATCCCAAGCATAACCACCTAGCAACACTCAGCAACTTCACAAAATACTTTGGATGTTCTTCGTCTCAAGTCTTTTAAACAACATCTGTTTGTTTTAAAGGAACAAAAGGGAGGAATAAAGGAGAGTTCACTAACCTCCAAGGAGTAGCAGCTTGTTCAGAAGGAAAAATCTTAATTGCAGACAGTAACAATCAGTGCGTGCAGGTAAGAAACCCCTGTCATGTATACTGGATACAGTATATCTTGATGCAGAATCTGATAACTGAATCCAATCCTTTGTTGATCAGATCTTTCAAATACGGGAGAGTTTCAGAGCCGGTTCGGAGTGCGTGGCCGTTTACCAGGACAGCTGCAGCGGCCCACTGGAGTAGCTGTGCATCCAAACGGGGACATCATCATTGCTGACTATGACAATAAGTGGGTTAGCATCTTCTCCAGTGAGGGCAAATACAAGGTCAGTTATATTTAGTTACTACTCACAAGCAAATTTCAGAATTGGTGTGCAACTGCTTCATTACGAATTGTCTCAGGAAATAAACTTTAGTTTTATTAACATTACAATATTCTGACTTTTCTGAAGGCTAAGCTGGGCTCAGGAAGGCTGATGGGCCCAAAAGGTGTATCTGTGGATCAGAACGGTCACGTTATCGTTGTGGACAACAAGGCCTGTACAGTTTTCATCTTCCAGCCCAGCGGGAAACTCGTCACTAAGTTTGGCAGCAGGGGAAACGGTGACAGACAGTTTGCAGGTAGGCTGCAGATTGCATTGTAACATATGCCAATGATATAAATATTTGAGTTGATACAATTATGTGATCTAATCATTCATTGGTTCTGTATGAATTTAACCTAGCCTTCCTTTCCGTGTAGGCCCACACTTTGCAGCAGTCAACAACAACAATGAAATAATCATCACAGACTTTCATAACCACTCTGTTAAGGTAAGTTTTCTAACAAGGTCATCACAAATATGTCCATGGTGTTACATGAACAATAGAGTGTATTTTATCTTTTATTCCTAATGTATAATATTCTGTAATCTTTCTAATGTTCCTATATATTATTCCTCTAAACTCTCTATAGGTATTTAATGCAGATGGGGAATTCTTGCTGAAATTTGGCTCAAATGGCGAAGGGAACGGGCAGTTCAATGCTCCCACAGGGGTTGCTGTGGATGTCAATGGGAACATTATTGTGGCAGACTGGGGAAACAGTCGGATACAGGTAATGAGTCCTTGTGAAGTCTGGTATTAACTTTGACAAACACAAAAGTTAGCCAATAATCTGCCCCTATCTAGACAGAAACATTTAGCTAGCGTCTTAAAATCTGATGTAATCAAAGTCACACTGCGATAGCTTACCTTTAAGAATGGTACTTTCTGTCTGAAACGAATCTTAATAGTTTTCTTGAAAACCTTCCTTTGATTGTGACGTCAGTGTTTATTCAATATTTAATGTATGTTCTGCACTTGGAAACACTTCTGATTTGTATCCTAGTTTTTGAATTAACTCACAACAGTAGTTGGGTCAGACATTGACAATGTTTTTAAAGCAACACAGAGTTTGGTTCTTAAAGATTTTTGAATGTTTTTGAAAAGAAAGCTTCTTACGCTCACCAAAGGCTGCATTAAAAACAGTAATATTGTGAAATATTATTACAATTTAAAATAACTGTTTTCTATTTTACTAGATTTTAAAACATAATGTATTCCTGTGATGGCAAAGCTGAATTTCAGAAATCTTTCTAATATGCTGATTTGAAACATTTCTTATCATCAATGTTGAAAACTCTTGTACTGCTTCATATTTTTGTGGTATATCTATCTATCTGTCTGTCTGTCTGGATTCTTTGATGTATAGACATTTCAAAAGAACAGTGTTTATTAGAAACAGAAATCTTCTGTAACATTCTTTACTGTTAATTTACTGATTGTTTAATGAATCCTGCTGAAGAGAAGTATTCAGTTTTTCAAAAGAAAAATATTACTGATCTTAAACTTTTTAAACAGTAGTATCTAGTTGTCTCTACACATTTAAACTGTGTATTTTAACATATATATATATATTATATATATGTGTGTGTGTTAAAATACACAGTTTAAATGTATCAGCTTAATCAGCTTAAATTCAAGCTGATCTGCAGACACAGGGTACAACAGTGTTAGCTCGCACTATCATCTGAATAAAAAGGGAGACCCAGGAGGACACCACTGCTGACACAAAGGCATAAAAAAGCAAGACTGGAGTTTGCCAAAACTAATGTGACAAAACCACAATCCTTCTGGGAGAACGTACTGTGGACAGATGAGACAAAAGTAGAGCTTTTTGGTAAAGGACTCATGGCACTTTTTACAGAAAAAGAAATGAGGCCTTCAAAGTAAAGAACACGGTCCCTACAGTCAAACATGGTGGAGGTTCAAAGATGTTTTGGGGTTGCTTTGCTACTTCTTGACTGTATGAATGGTATCATGAAATCTGATGATTACCAAAGAATTTTGGGGCACAACGTAGTGGCCAGTGTCAGAAAGCTGCGTCTCCACCAGAGGTCATGGGTCTTCCAGCAGGACAATGACCCAAAACGCAGAAATGGTTACAAACAAAGCACTGGAGAGTTCTCAAATGGCCAGCAATGAGTCCAGATCTGAATCCCATAGAAAACCTGTGGAGAGATCTCAAAACAGCAGTTGGGAGAAGAAATCCTTCAAATCTGAATGACTTGGAGCAGTTTGCAAAAGAAGAGTGTTTCAAAATTCCACAAGAGGTGTAAGAAACTCATTCTTGTTTACTGGAAGCGATTGCTTTCAGTTATTTTTTCCAAAGGGGGTGATACCAAATATTAAGTTAAGGGTGCCAATAATTTTGTCCAGTGCATTTGTTTGGGGTTCTGTGTGGAATTCTTCTGTTTTTTTGTGGTGTTCCAATGTATAAAATAAAAAATAAACATGTGAGTACCAAAACATTTGAAACTGCAACAATTGTCTGAGAGAAGAGTTGCATTTTCTGACAGAATTGTAAGGTTGCTGATATTTTAAGGGTGCATATATATATATATATATATATGTACAGTATCTCACAAAAGTGAGTACACCCCTCACATTTCAGCTGAAATGTTTGTGTAATTTCTCAAGGGACAATACTGCACAAATAAACTTGGATATATTTTAGAGTAGTCAATGTGCAGCTTGTATAGAAGTACAAATTTACTGTTCTCTAAATATAACTCAACATAAAACCATTATTGTCCAAATAACTGGCAACAAAAATGAGTGAACATGTCAAAACTGTGTTAAAGTGTAAATTTGGAAAAACTGCCATTTAGTAGGGGCACTGTTGTTATCTAACACTGCCTTAATCCTCCTGGGCATGGAAATCACCAGAGCTGCACATGTTGTTGCTGGCATCCTCTTCCACTCCTCCATAATGACATCACAGAGCTGCTGGATGTTAGACACATTCTCCACTTTCTGCTTGAGGATGCCCCACATGTGCTCAATAGGGTTCAGGTCTGGAGACATACTTGGCCACTCCATCACCTTCACCTTCAGCAGCATGACAGTTGTTGTCTCAGCGGTGTGTTTGGGGTGGTTATGCTGGAAAACAGATTCTGAAAGGAGGGCATCATCTTCTGGTTCAGAATGTCACAGTATATGTTGGAATCCATGTTTCTCTCAATGAACCGCAGCTCCCCAGTACCAACAGTAGTCAGCCCCAGACCATGATGCTACCACCAGCATGCTTGACTGTAGGCAAGGCACAATTTTCTTGGTACTCCTCACCAGGACATCGCCACACATGCTGGACACCATCTGAGTCAAACAAGTTTACCTTAGACTCATCAGACCACAGGACATGGTTCCAGTAATTCATGCTCTTGGCCAGGTTGTCTTCAGCAACATGCCATGTTGAACATCCAGTGGTCAGTATGAGAGAATCAAAGAACCACATTTTAACTGCTCTAAAACAAGATACACCGATTTGTATGGTCCTGTGACTCCTGTCAAGCAGGCAAAAACATGAACATGATGAATGGGAAATGTGGCTTTGCATGGTTAATGTATAGCTGTAATCACTTAGGGTGTACTCAGTTTATCTTTTTTGACAATAATGGCTGTATGTTGAGTTCTTTTCAGAGGACAGTAAATCTTTACTGCTGTACAAGTTGCACATTGACTACTCTAAAATATATCCAAGTTTAATTTCTATTGTATTGTCCCTTGAAAAGATATACTAAATTGACTGCTGAAATGTGAGGGGTGTACTCACTTTTGAGAGATACTGTATATGTATATATAAATGCAAACTTACATCCCAGAACATTATAAAATGTAATTCAGGAATCATTCTGATTCTCAGGTGTTTGACGGAAGTGGATCGTTCCTGTCCTACATCAATACGGCGGCAGACCCTCTCTACGGGCCGCAGGGTCTCGCTCTGACCTCAGATGGCCATGTTGTGGTGGCTGATTCTGGGAACCACTGCTTTAAAGTGTACCGCTACCTGCAATGACTTCAGAGAGACTCTGATCTAAGACGGAAAGAGAATCAAAGTCTTTCTGTATGTGTCCAAATCTTGCACTTAATGTAATGTAATGCTATTCTTCCTCAGTGGTTTTCACATCTTTTTGAATTTGTTACTATTGTCGGATGACCTTCTAAGAAGACTACAGCTTGTAAACACTGTTAATGGGATGCCTTGGAATGCCTTTGCCAAACCTCCACACTCTGGAAATACTGAGACATCAGAATGCATTGGTGAGTGAACTACTGAAACTCTGCGCCTATGTGCTGCATGTGTGGACCATGCATGCATTGCCAACTTTTGGACACATCCGAGCCCCATCTGACTTCTAGGATGCTGTTAGAACGCTATCTCAACACTTGTATGAACCTTTTGATAGGGATATGTTATAGAGATACTCGCATCTCTACAGCCAAGAGAGCAGACCGTGAAATCTCATGTCTTCAAGCTTTAGCATTCCCTCCTTGACCTGTTCGTATCTTACAGTTGACTAATAAACTAATGGTCAAAAGTTTGGAATAACTATGATTTCTTTAATGTACAGTAATAAAATAATTTAAGCTCATCAAGGCTGCATTTATTTGATCAAAAATACTGTAAAAACAGTACGATTGTGAATATTATTACAGTTTAAAATAACTTTTCTATTTAAATATATTTTAAAATATTTATTCTTATGGTAAAACTGAATTTTCAGCATCATTACTCCAGTCTTCAGGGTCACGTGATCCTACAGAAATCATTCTGATTTGCTGCTCAAGAAACATTTGAGCGATTGTTGAACAATTGTCCTGCTTAATAATTTTGTGGAAACCAAGATACACTACTAATCAAAACCCTGAGATAAGGAAGATTAAAAGAAAAACAATATATTATTTTATTCAGCAAGGATGCATTCACTTATTTAACAGTGACAGTAAAGACTTTTCAAATATTACAAAAACATTATATTTCTATTAAATTCTGTTAATCAAGGAATCCTGAAATAAGTGTATCAAAGTTTCCACAAACATACAATAATTCCACAACAGCAATAATTGTTTTCAACATCGCTAATCATAAGAACCACTATTCATAACTGAGCACCAAATCAGCATATTAGAATGATTTCAGAAGGTGATTTTCATGAAAGAAGGATTTCTTGATGTGACACTGAAGACTGTGTGATGATGCTGAAAATTCAGATGTGCCATCACAGGAATAAATCACATTTAAAAATATCTTCAAATGGAAAACAGTTATTTTAAATTGTAATAATATTTAACAGTATCACTCTACATTTTATCAAATCTATGCAACATTGGTGAGCATAAGAGACTTAACAACTCTCAATAACATAAAAAGAATCAAAATTATTCAACATTTTTGACTGGTAGTGTTGGCCTGATTATAGTTTCACAAAATCTGATCATATTCCACTTGTGTCTGTTTAATTCATAATTTTCAGTCCAATCAGTGCAACTGCAATAAGCAAAATTACAGTGTGGTATTAAAACATCACCAATAACATTTGAATTATGTGTCGTGTGTAATGACATACTGTGTGTTAGAGACTAACAGTAGATTACACAACGCACTGTTGCCTTGCATACTTATAGAATGAAACTAGCAGCATTATGATTCATTATTTAGAAAATATTAGGACTCTCTATTTTCCTTACAAATACTATTAAAAACTGGAAATCTCTATATTTGTGTATTTATCGTAAATAATGTTTCACTGAAAAGATGTTTGGGTTTCAAATGCAAACGTAGTTAAAAGCCAAACATTTTCAAAGAATTGATTTTGATTTGTCGATCATTTTCTTGTGTATCCCAGGATTCTTAGAGGCACGACTCACATACTGTAGTAGTAATGATGTCATACAAATTGAATCATAACTGAATGGCAATAGTATTTCATCATCATTACAATGCAAAGTTCATTTTGTGTTCTTGCTTTTAGATTCAAATTCCAGAATGTTTTAGTTTTGGTACAGTTAGTCTGTACTGTAAATTGTTTGCATATGCATAATGTGCTGATTTGCATTATTTTCTGTATATAAGGATTGTATGTAAATAATGTTTTGTATGTGCAACAGAAAATAATTTTACTTGAATGTTATTGTTTTATGTCTGTACAAAAAAGATCAGCCTTAACATTGACATGTATTATTGTTTTCACTTTATTGATGAAAATGGTTTCAGTGGAATATTTAATTTTATTTAGTTTATCTAGTTGTATGGCTGTTTACGACTTATGACAATAATCCTGCTCAACCGGTGTTGATTTTTTTTATTAATATCGCTATCACGTCATATAATTATTATGGTAACGTACAACGCATTAAAAAGTCACTTTGCAAAAGCTTGTTGTCCTGTTGTATTAATTCGTATAAATGTAAATGCCATTTAATTTCTTGCAAACATTTTATATTGTCACTTTAAAACACGAAATCATTGCGATTTGCTACTTAAATTTTTATCATCAATGTGATGTTTAATATATTTGTATTAATAGTAAGATATTTCCGTTTGCTACCAAGACAAATCTAAATTCAGCTTACAATTTGACAATAAACTAACACACACCCACAGATCCTAATTTTTGCCCAGTTATTACATCTTCTACTCATGACAGACTCCAGTCACATCAGTAGCCACATACAAAGGGTTTATTTTCCCCAGAGTGGGTCACTTCCTGGATTTCTACAATTTGGCCAGCTCAACATAAAACAAAACAATACTGATTTGGCAAGCACTCATCATTTTACCCAAATGAAAACATAGCCATTCAATATCCACACCAACATAAATACACCACAGCAATGCTAAACTGTTAGACAGACAGACAGAGGCACAGTTTTGATTAGGAGTGATTGACAGCAGCTTTAGATGGGCTTCTGTATGTCTTTGATGTATCGGCGTAGGTCACTTCTGTAAGAGTTGTGTGTCTGAATGAGTCTGTTTCGAAGTATCTAATAAATTAAAACGCAAAAGCGGCTGTTTGATTTATATTATAAAGTGTACAATGTCAAATTTACAAATAAATATTCAAAAGGTTAACATTTTAATCTGAGTCAAATATTGTAGCGGTTTATTCAAGTCCAAGTGAAAAATTTATTCCGTGCACGATTCCAATTAAGATGGGTTGCCAGGCGACCAGGTACCTCAACCAATCCAGAAGTTGTCCATATAAAACATGTGTTCTCTCCCAGCTGATGTTCAGATTCAAGGCGTAAATATAACAAATGACAATCTGAAAACATTTCAAAACATTCTCAGTATACATCTCTGTGTGAGAGAACACCAGGGGCCCGTTTCAGAAAGGAGGTTAAGTGAAAACTCGGAGTATGTTAACCCTGAAATGAGGGAAACTCTGGGTTTTACATTTCAAAATGGGAGGTTTGTCAAACCCGGGAAAGCAGGGTAAGTCAAGTCTGTTTCTGAAAGAGAGGTAACTTATACTCCGAGTCAGTTACCGTGGTAAATTACTCTGAACCTAACCTGGTCGGGAGCAGGTTTTCTTCAGTAAACCCAGAGTTTATTTCGGTCTCCTCCCTCATTTTAATGCTTAAGCGATGTTTAAACACCTTAATCATTAATTCACGCTGTTCATTATATTTAGTCTCAATATTTAGCCTTTTTAAAATATAAAATTGTTATCCATAGGGTAAGAAAAATTATCTTAATGCAAACGGAAACAAGCATAGGCTTTTTTTATTTCTTACAGCATTGCCAGATAATTTGCAAAGTAACAAATTCACTTGTTCGTTTTTTCCCTTCATGGAAACAAGACTAAATACCTGTTATTTTTCATTACATCGTATTGATGTGCATATTTATTTGAGCGGTACCATTTTAAATGGTAGTTTTCTTGAAAACCCGGAGATGGAGAGCATATTATAAGTCCTGTAAGCAGATTTGAAGGAAAGTGTGCATCGCTCTCACGCTCTTTCTGAGAGTTTTTTCCTGTGCACAAATCCATCAAAGAGGAGTCTCACAGGACTGTAAGTCAGCGGTGTAGATAATCGGGTTAAATGAGGCTAATCTGATAAATGATGTTCACTTGATAACATCTTTCTATGACCTCTGGACAGAGGTGGATAAAGTACCCAAAACCTGTACTCAAGTAAAAGTAAAAGTAATAGTTACTTGAGTAAGAGTAAAAAAGCATCAGATAAAAAACTACTCAAGTAGTGAGTTACTAGTTACTTTGGATCATATACTGCTTTTCTTTAGTCTATTTTTATATAGATGCATTTATGTAATGTGTGTAATATTATGTATTTTTGTGTAATTTATTTCAGTGATTCAAATCTGAAGACTGGTGTAAAGGCTGATGAAAATGATGTGTCACATAATCCTATATGATCCACATAATCCAATAAATATGTTGATTTATTATCAATGCTGCTCTATTCATCAAAGAATCCTGAACAAAATGTCACAGGTTCCAATAAGTAGTTTTTTTTTAATCCGATACTTTTTACTCTTACTCAAGTAACTATTCAGACTATTACTTTTACTCGAGTAAATATTTATATAAGTACTTGTACTTGAGTACAGTTTTTGGGTACTCTACACACTGAACCAAGAAATATTGAAAACGCATCAGTTTCTACAAAAGTAATAAATGAATATTAAAATGAGCACTGTCAAACGATTAATCACATCCAAAATAAAAGTTTTTGTTTACATAGTATATATATATATATATATATATAATACACACACACACATGTATACATTTAAGAAAAATCTTACATTTATATCTTAAATATATTTATATATAATGTAAATGTTATGAATATAAATATAAACATGTAAATATTTTCAAAATATATTGCGTGTGTGTAATTAAATATACATAATAAATGTGTACACACACATAAATCTTATGTAAACAAAAACTTTAATTTTGGATGCGATTAATCGTTTGACAGCACTAATTAAAATACAATACAATAGAAAACATTTATCTTAAATTGTAATAAAATTTCACAATATTACTGTTTTTTTGACCAAATAAATTCAGCCTTGGTAATCATAAATGTTATTTTTATCTTACTGAACCCAAATGTTTGGATGGCAGTGTAGTTGTTCTGGAAACCCAGTAATTAATTTATCTTTAATAAAAATTATGACCACTTTAACAAAATTCAAGGATACGGGTTATTCATCATCCTTTTGAGGTCCACCTTCTCATTGCAGTATGGACACGTCTGCTTTTTTCCCACGATGCACCAGCCACGAATACAGAATTCATGAAATCTGTTGATCATGCGTAGTTAAGAATAAACAGAATAATTGGACTAATTTTGCCAAACTAACAATTGCTTACATAAACTTCTACTTTCTTCCTCATACAATAAACAGTAAAGGGAACTGTATATAGGAATAAAAAAGTAATTAAAAAAAATCAAATTAAAACATCAATTAAATTAGCTAAGCATTCAAACATACTCTTTTCCCCATATAACAATAAAACTTCTTGTTTCCTGTTAAGAAAAACATAACAGACGAGGTTCAGGGGAAATTAAGGATACATGTGGTTACAGGTGAGCTGGTAGGTGTCCTCAATGACGCCTTCCTCATCTACATCCACAAAAATCTTCTGACCACACACGGCACACACATCATTACTGAGGTTTCGGGACGGCATACCACCCATGTTATAATACTGAAGAAGGCAGACCGAAAAGATCAAAGAATGACCGAAACATTTACAAGAACATATATTTATTTATCTTTATATATATATATATATATATATATATATATAGGAAACTGAAACATTCTTAAAGGAGTGATTCACCAACAAAAGTTATGTAGAATGTTTTTGTTCATCAGAACAGATTTGGTGAAATTTAGCATTACATCACTTGCAGTGAATGGGTGCCATCAGAATGAGAATTTAAAGGATACCAAATTTCTCCAAGTCTGTTCCTATGAACAAACAAACTCGTCTACATCTTGGATGGTCTAAGGGTAAGTACATTTTCAAGAAATTTTCATTTTTGGGTGAACTGTTCCTTTAAATATCGCTGGATAATCGGAGAATAAATTGATTTAAGGCTTAAGAATTGCATTAATGAGAATGTTTGGATGTTGTCATATAAAGTGATACATATATTTACCCCTATTGTGGATGCCATGTAGTCTGAGCAGATTTCAGCAAAGTCACGTCCCATTACCCCGTAGTACAAACCGTAGAAAAGCATAATCACACCCACATCCATTGAGTCCTCTGCTTTAATTCTGAAGCACAAGAACAAGGAGCAGGGTAGAAGAACAACTGTACAATTATTCTTGGAATGGCAATTAAAAAAAATCAATGCACATCCTCTGAAACATATGTTACACCAGAAGTATGACATTTCTTTTCAGACTTGCAATGTCACCAAGGAAGTAATTCCTTCCAATTAGCATGCCATTGTGACAGCATTACCATGAAACTACTGATTCACTAAGGAAATTCAGCCAAATTCAGTTTATGATTTCAGAATCAGAATGAAGGCAGTTTCACTAAGCAGATATGTCAAAAAGCATGTTTCCGATGTCAGTCAAGTGCACACACCTGAAAAAAATGTTGAATCCAAACATGGTAAACATGATGGCGAGATATCCAATCACACCCACAGCGTAGCTCAGCTTGTAAATGAGGAGGAACCACTTATACACCATCCTGCAGAAGTCAAATAGCTTTGTTTTAGAATTTATGCTATATAACACTGCTAAAGCAACACATTCGGCAAGGGGCATTACACATCTTATAACACACTCCTAAAACTAACCTACACATGTGCTGCAGTTATATTTAAAGTATTAAATACGTTAAATATTTAAAAATGTTTACATCTTTAAAATGTGAACCAAACACTCTTCTTGTTCGGGCTTCAGTTGGCAAATGCCGGGAATATTCTCCACAACAGAGCGAATAGCATCCCTCCCGTGTCTCCATGTCCGCTGTCGTTTTAGATTTCCCGAACCTAAACTACAATCTTAAATTCAGCGCTTAGCGTCTACGTCACGGCTCTCGGCCCGCTCTCTGTTCGTTGGTTGGACGGCTGGTGCGAAGCCGGAGATAATCTGGGAGCTGGTTTGCTATATCAGACTGAGTACAGAAGCGAACTGAAATTGAGCGGAAGTATGAAGTCTGACGTAGTCAGGCTATATGTAGCAAGCATTTTGATAAGAAAGGATAACGAATACAAAAAAATAAAAATACGGAAACATGCATACGAAAATGTAGGACTCTGTGTGCAAGGACCTTTACAGTAAACCAAAGATGACTTTTATGGAGGACATTTGCTTTTTTTAGCTTGTTAACCTTTGATACAATACAATACAGAATGTTTTAGAACAACATAAAGGCACTCGCCTTTATGTTGACAGAATTGCCATTTTCTCTCAAAAAACAAAGCATTTCCATGTATTACCGTGGCGTTCTACAGTAGAGCGGCTTGCGTGTGGCTCTGAATATGACATAGCTGGTGATGACGGAGAACATGCCCCATGTGGACAGGAAGCGCCACCAGTAAAGCTTAATGGTAAAGTAAAGAGGAACCACCCACATCTGCAATAGTGTGACCATCTACAAGAGAAACAATATTCATTAACTTCTTTATATTAAAGCATAGTGATGTTAATAGTCCTAAACTGTATAATATGGCACTCACATTGTAGGATCTGCAATGTCTTTGTTTCCACTGAACCAGGACAATCTGAGCGACCACCAGCGTGGCAATGAGAATCAGAACCATCTCGGCATGCATGGCCTCATGACCTCTGTGCTTCACATGCAACCTCTCGTGCTGCATACTGGAGTTACACACACGCAAGTGAATAGAAAAATCAGAAACTGTCAGAGAATGTTTATGCCATGAAATCAAAGCTAAAACAGAGATAAACAATCCAAAACGAGAAGTTAATGATACAGAAAAATAGGCCGGGAGTTTGTGAAAAAGCGGTTCATTTTGCAGGATCATACACAAGGCCAGACCTACTGAGGCCATCTGCAAGACACTCACAGTGTTCATTTATAATAATGACACACATATGCTCTAGAAACTATTTTTACACAGAAGGTGACAATCATAAAAGACAGGTTGTGATAGTTTGGAAAAGCTGAACAAACTACAAACCACTTTAACCTTTCTGAAAATCTCAAAAACATTATTCTATGCAACAATCACATCAAAAGTTTGATCATGAGAGTACTTACTTCCAAGTTTCTCTTTGGGACATTTTTAAAGGATCGTCCTGTGAAGAAAGAAATACAATTAACAATCAACAAGCAATATTTAATCTTCATATTTGCAGGACTGCAATCTGACATGCTTTATCAGCATGTTTAATTATTTTGCAATTATTACATATGTATGATGACCATATGTGACCATGGACCAAAAACTGTCATAAGGGTCAATTTTATAAAATTAAGATTTACATATAATCTGAAAGCTGAGTAAATATGCTTTCCAATGATGTGCAAGGATAGGAAAATATTTGGCTGAGATACAACTTTGAAAATCTGGAATCTGAGGGTGCAAAAAAATCTAAATATTGAGAAAATCAGGTCCTTAGCAATGCATATTACTAATGAAAAATGTTGTTTTATATATTTATGGTAGGGAATTTACAAAATATATTCATAGAACATGATCTTTATTAATATCCTAATAATTTTTGCCATAAAATAAAAACTTAACAATTTGACCCATAAAATGTCATTGGAAAAAAAAGTTAAAGTGACGTGACATGACATGTGGCCAAGTATGGTAACCCATACTCGGAATTAGTGCTCATTTATCCCATCCAAAGTGCACACACTGCAGTGAACACACATCCACCATGAACACACACCCATAATTAAATTATATAACAAAAGAAAACAGATAGAGTAGAAAAAGAATAGAGCAAGCTAGTGTTAGAGAGGCCTTTTTATATTGATCCATCTTTTTAATTATGCCATTTGCAATATTGTATGGGGCTTGTACATTTCCCTTTTTGTCTTGATTTTCAAATGTTTTGCATAAAATCAAAAAAAAATATATATTTTGCGATTCACCTCGCAGCTGGTTGGTTTGGTTCACAGCCTATAAATTATGTAAAATCCTTATTGGATAAATGAATGGGAGAAATAGTTCAGGAGATGTATTTTGTATTATTATTACAAGACTATTTAAGTGAACTACAAAAAGAAAGGGGTGATAAAACAAGGTGGAAATCCTTTATACATTTATGCATATTTGAACCTATAACCCTGCTGGCATCATCTTCCTTATGTCACAAGAGTGTGAGATAAACATGGCCTTGCTTGTCCACACCTCTCAATGAAGCTTCAGCTGGAAGAGAGCTTGTGTGGCTCTAGCAGTCAGCTGGCCCTTTATACAGGAGTATATCTTTCAAACTTCAGAGTCTTTATAGCACGGTATTAAAAGGGTCAGGCATGCATTTATTTATAAATAAATATGCACATACACTTGCAGGTCGTGATTGTTCATTCCAGTCCCGTTTCTGACTGCCCAATGATTCACATTTAATAAAACAGGCAGGCTGCGCATTTCTAATTACTTAATGTAACTACCACCCAGATCACCATATGTTATGATAGTAATCTACAGATACAAGTATTGACAATCAGATGTTCCTGCCACGTCAAAAGGCGTATTTCTTGTAGCCAGCTTTCACAACAAACAACCGACCGACAAACTAAACTAAACTAACCGTCCCTCATTGTAATAAACGGATCTGCAGCGCACGCGAGTGTGTCGAGTAAAGAGACTTGTTCATTATAATGGCAGCGTACTAGCTAACGTTAGCTGCATTGCTGGTAGAATGACAGCTATTAAATAGACCACAAAATTAGGGCCAAACATTAAATGTTTTAATTTTCTCGGGACTGTCTATCGATAAAATACTGAATCGAGTACCTGGGGTTGCAAGCCAGCCATTATTAATATATGTAGATTCTGGTCATCTATTAATGGCTCCGTTTCTACCGGCAGACATCCTGGTCGTGTTCCATCGTTATCTGATTCGTGAAGCAATCATTCTTGTGAGTCAAATCTTTTCAATGAATCTTTTGAAACTGTCCATGGACTGACGTAAATAAGATTCACTTCCTAATCAGAATGGGTCCGAGCGGTTTTCGAGTCATTAACCAGTCGACTGATTATAAACCGTGTTCGACTCGTAACGAGCCGAGGACTAATGAGTGAGTCACGTCATGACGTGAAAGAATGACTGAATCGTCTTTACTCGGATCTCTGAAGTGAACCGTTCAAAGGAACCGATGGTTTTCCTGTAATGTGTTCATGACGGTCTGTTAGCACGCATCTGCGCATGAGCAGCACTCACTCACATGTCTACACAGGCTACGTTTACGATTACGTTTTTGGAAATGTTTTTTTAACCTTATTGCTAAATAAAATAAACAAAATATATAGATTTTTTTTAAAGTTTGCACATGCTACAACTTGGTGCAAATTGTTGATGTTTATATGGCCAAAAACATTTGATTAAATAACTAAGTGTTGAAATATTACTAACTATACAAATACGTATTCTTTCAAAAAGATTTCACAGCAAAAAGACATATGCATTATGACTCGAAGGGGTAAACAAAAAACAATCAGTCCGTCAGATGAAAAATCCATCTAGTAGATTATGTACAACAGGTTTTTATGAACTTTAGATAATGTTGATAATTTAAAGGCCTTGGCATTTTCCATATTAAATATTATACGGTAGGTTTTACAGGGTAAATATAAAGATAGATGAGAGTGATTGAGAGCATTAGTGTTTTTAATATAAATATTTAACGACACATGGAGTACAAAGTGTCTGTTTGTCATGTCTGTCAAAGTCAGAGATATGTGTGGTTCAAGATGACACAACAGATCACACTGGCCAAACAAACAGCGATAGTTTACTTGCTGAGTAATACAAATGTAACAGAACATCGACAGAGTGTTTCTCAATTGTGCTTAATGTTAATCTCAACATCAAAACCTTAACTGTGTTTTCGTAGAATTGAGTATTAATCATTGTACTTAAAAAAAAAACTTACACTATTTTTACCAGAACACTGGAATTATTTTCTTTATTCATACATTTCTTTATTCTTCTGTTAGCAGCAGCAGTGGCAATTTAATTCAAATGCTGCCAGAAGTCAGGATCTCTATTCCAAAATCTGCCATTGTACAAAAAAATGCACATTCAGTATTAACAGCCATATATATACAGACAGTGTATTGCTATCATTTGTTTGTTATATTGAAATATGCATTTTAATAGACATATACACTGATTGCTTCATTATTATTTATCCTTGCTTTGTTCATATAATTTCTTCATTTCCCAAAAATGATGCCGTCCCTCAGCTGATTACCAAAAGCGGCATCTCAAGAATTAAAGATTAACCAACACTGCAGTCCCTCCTGTTCCAGCGCGGGGCTCATCTGCTATATATTCTGAGAGAGCAGCACTGAATTATCTACAGCTGAAACCCTCACACTTTTACTGGAACTGAAGTGTGAGCTCCACAAAAATGAAGCTTCGCTTTTTACTTTGCCTGTGTATTGTAGGAGCTCTTGCACAGAACGACTATGATGAAGACGATGCGGTAAATATGATTTATTATAATATTGTTTATAATTATATTGTTACTTTTTGATAATATAAGGATTCCTGTTTGCTTTCTTTTCCAACTTTTTTACTTTAGGAAGACAAAAAAGATGTAAGTCTTTTATTTATATTTATGACCTCAAATCATATGAATATTTTCAAACAATTTCATAAAAAAATGCGGTAATGTAACATTTTGAATTGGATTTTGTATTGCTTTTAGCCTAAAGAAATCCTAGATCCCAGGGGTCACCGTCCCGTCAGTAGAGGTCGTGAGACGTACTCCTCAGGCCCAGCTGCCCCACCCCCCATCAGCGGGGGAAGCCGTTACCGAGGAAGACCAACTGCAGCACCTGTGGGAAAACTTGTGCAGGAGAAGGAAGAGCAGCCAGATTCTGGTGGATGTACCCACATGTCTGAGAAAATGGTCAGAGTGATAAAGTGTTTTGATTCTACTTGTGCAATATGTGTTTAAATGGGCAACATTACTTATACAGGAATTCATTTCTGATATTTTAAAATGATGACTAATATTGTGAGTGTGGCCTAGAGGAGATCTTAATAACAATATAGAACTAAAAATCAATGACATGATAAATCTTCAATATTGGGGAGACCAAATGTTCAGCATTAATAATCTCACACTGAAAACCCATTGTGTCAACCATAAATCTAGATATTGGTGTTTATGGTGGTTACGGCACTCATTTAATATCGCACAAACAAACACAATTCAAATTCGTTTTTCTCTCTCTCTTCAGGGTGTGTTGTGTCCCACAGGTTGTGATCTAAAGAAAACCATCCAGAAGCAAGAACGTAACGTGAGGCCAACTGTAGATCAGCTCAAAAGATCTGTGGATGATCTGACCCAGTCCACCAACTCTGTCTATGGCTACGTCTTGGATATGACCACAGAAGCAGCACAAAGACAACGAGTCAGCGAGGGTAATACTTCCTAAGAGAGCATAGAAACTTTTGTAGATCTGAAGGTAGTCTATCAGACAAAAAATATTCTTGATTAGTGTTCCTGTAGCTCAACTGGTAATGCTGAGGACATGGGTTTGATTCCCCGGAACTACATCATTTAATCAAATATACATTGAGTAAATCAATAAGAACAAAAATATCTGCAAAAAAAGTAATAGTTGTAGCCTTTGTCAACCATTTTTCGTTAATTAGACATTCTGAATTATTAAAAACTGTTTGTGTTCGTTCATAGGCAATGGTTTGCTGGTTGGTCAGTACACAGACAGCCTAGAGACCCAGCATGCTTTTATTAAGGACGCTGTGGACATCACCTTCCCCCAGAACATCAAACTCCTACAGGGTGTGCTTGAAAAGATCCGTGATAAGATTCAGCGTTTGGAGAAAGCCATCACTACTCAGAGGTCCAAGTGCCAAGTGCCTTGTAAAGTCAGCTGCCCGATCCCTGTGGTTTCCGGCAAGGAGTGCGAGGAGATCATTCGCAAAGGAGGAGAGGAATCTCAGATGTACCTCGTACGGCCTGATCCGCTCAGCATGCCTTACAAGGTCTTCTGTGATCAGACGAGTAAAAAAGGAGGTATGTCCACTTCTGTCCTTTAAACAAACCCCTAACCCTAACGTAACTAAGGATCTCAAAACCATGTGGCCTGTTGAGGAAAGTTATGAGAAACATCCAATTTAGGCTTTTGTGCAAAGTGATATTACGTTTTGTGATACTTTTAAATTGAAATGTCCAGTGAGTTGCACTGAAAGTGCATTTATTTTTATCCAAACAGATGAATGTGAATCTGGCACAATTTTATTTCATTGGCTTTTGTATGTGCTGCAGTTCATACGAGAAATGTCCACTGAAAAAAATAACAGAGCAACTAAAAACCCTAAACCTAACCAAAAATGCCATCAAAAACTAATGTAAGATAAAAAGCTAATTTGCTGAAGCAACATTTTAGCTAGATTCTACAAGTCTTTGAGCTCTTTTGTTGTACCTCATGTTTCACAAGACTCAAAAGTGCAGTGCTGAGATACCAAGCAACTTAACTGATGTAAACAGCGAGTTTTCTTGCCAGAGAGCCATATGTGATGCAAACTAATTATCAAATCATCAATCATACTCTGAGGTCAAGTCTTTTGAGGTCGTAACAGTACCTCTCTGTTACTCGATAATCTGCCCTGTAATCATAATTTGTGTGAAAGCAATAGAAGTAATTGGTGTTTCACTGCCAGTAGTGTTTATTTCAGCCAGAAATTACAGTTAATTGTATGTTTAGGTATGTTTTTAGAATTTTGGAGCAAAAATGTGTGTAGTAGAGGCACATTTTACCATTGACGCAACCATCATTATAAACCTCTCCACTATTCCAAAGGTTGGGTGCTCATCCAGAACCGTATGGATGGCAGTGTTGATTTTGGCAGGCGTTGGGATGACTACCGAAGAGGCTTTGGAAACATTGCATTTGATGAAGACAAGGGCCACTGCCAGACTCCTGGTGAGCTACAGCTAACAAATGATGTGTTGTGATTCTGCATTTGGGAGTTTTACTGATGTAACCTGAAATATCTAGACAAGAACTTAAAATGTAGCCTAGTAGTGCATATTATGTGGTTAAACCCTGCAAATATATGTTGTATTTTGGATGCTAGTGTGCTGATTTCCTCAACCAGGCTTCTTAACAAGCTAAACCAACAAATTTCCATGGTCAACCAGTATTACCAAAAAAATTGTCAACAGCATATATATAAAGGTCCACCAGCGCCAAACCAGCATAGAAGCTGGTCTTTTCAGCAAGGTCTTAATCTCCTCAAAAGTAAATTCTCTAATGTAGTTGTTGTGGACTTTTTTAGGCGAGTACTGGTTGGGCAACGACCGTATTAGTCAGCTTACAAAGATGGGTCCCACTGAGCTTCTGGTTGAAATGGAAGACTGGTCCGGTTCAAAGGTCTACGCTCAGTATGAGCAGTTCACTCTGCAGGGTGAAGCCACAAACTACATCCTAGCAGCTGGTCGTTACTCAGGAACAGCTGGAAACACATTCTTGGATGGTGCAACAGAACTGCTTGGAGAGAACCGTACTATGACCATTCATAACGGCATGATGTTCAGCACTTACGACAGAGATAATGACAAATGGTGCGTATGGTCCTAAGAGTCTGTCTTAATGGTGGCAAAATTGAAAACTGCATGGATAAGCTGTGCAGTATCTAATATGTTCTTTCTCTTTCCAATTGTTTGCATCTCAAACAGGATACCTGGAGATCCTTCTAAGCAGTGTTCAAGAGAAGATGGAGGAGGATGGTGGTACAACCGATGCCACTCTTGTAATCCTAATGGGCGATACTACTGGGGAGGCTCTTATACAAAATATATGGCCAAGCATGGGACAGATGATGGCATTGTGTGGATGAACTGGAAGGGCTCGTGGTATTCGCTCAAATCTATCAGCATGAAGATCAGACCTTTCTTCAAACTATAAAAAACTTCAAGTAAACTGAAATGAGATGCAGTAGATGTGTCCATTCTTGAGCACATTCCCATTCAGTAGCATTCATTTTGTTTAGGCTTTTTTGCGAATAGGAGGATAATAAAACCTGAACCTAAACATTTCAAGATACACAGTTCATATATGCATAAAGAAAGAGTGAATTAACTTGAAAAGTTTGATACTGTGTTATTGAAAATGTATTTAAAAAACAGGGATAAAATGCTAAACAATGTAAAACAAGATGTAACACAAGGACTGTAACAAGGATTGTAAGGAATGTAACACAATCTGCCGAATTCTCATTAAAGCTCACCTATATGAACAAAAACCATGAAACATCTATTTTTTATTTATGTAATGTTTTCTTATTTTGGAGCATTTGGGCACATTTGGGGACTTCATGATTGTGTCTGACTCTGTCGGCTTCTAGTTAATAAACTTTCTTAAAATACTTTTCCCATCTCTCACAAGTTTATATACATGCATCACAGAAGAATTCATGTCATGAACATTTTCACCACATTTCAAACTGTGTTTCCATTCTCATGAAAATGACATTTGTAAAAATAAACAAATAAAATAATTTGTATTTGCATTTATAGCTATATTGTATACATCCTATTCCTAAACAAAGACAATTAAATAATAATTTCATATTTAATTTAAAACATATATATCTTGGTTGGAATTGACACCAATAAAAATATTCTGCTCACAGGTGATATGTACCTTGATTTTTCTTGTCAAACTAGTATACTAGCATAAAAACAAAAACTTTATTGAGGGCAGAAAAGTTTATTGTGGTGGAAACAATGTAGTTTTAACATGACTATATATTTAACTAAAAGGAAGAAAAAAACATTAAAAAGTGAAATCATTAAAATCATTCCTTGAGACATGGAAGCAGCCAAAGATACATCTAAACATAAATATTAATATCCATGTTCATATATTACAATTTCAGATTAATATTTATTTGACATACATAGTTTCACAAAATGTTTTTCAGTTTTGCGATATTTTATTGAGGTATTTAATACATTGTGTTGGACAGGCTGATGCTTGTGTGTGAAATGGTATTTGGACAGTCTCTCATACACATTTACTTCTGCATTGCAATTAAGACAGAGCCGAGTCTTTTTGTTGTTGTTACTTTTTTTGCATTTTTTATTGCTGTAAAATAGTTATATTTGTATTCTAACACTATACATGGAATATTTCACATAAATTAAATGTGCACTGGAAAAAGAGAAACTGAATCTGTAAACATGATATTGGCAAAATAAATGGCACAGTGGTCAAATAAATATGTAGTTAATAGATAACAAACAAAGTCACAAGATATAAGTAAAGCATTTGTCAGTATATTACTCATATATTACTAAACCATACAGAATCTCAGACAAAAATAATCCCTCATATTACTAATCTAGGATATAATCTGATTAAATGTCTTCCAGGAGTTCATCTAAAATCACCCGATGCTGCTCAATGTCTTCAAACTTTGTAAGCAGCTCAGTGTGAACAATGGGAATTTTCCGGTAAGAGGGGGACACAGTAGGTTGATCAATAGACTGAAGTTTGAGTTTTTTGGTTTTGGAGAATGATTTTCGCCTCTTTGAGATAAGGCTGAACTGCTCCATTTTGTTCTCCATAGCTTTGAAGGCTTCGTTATCAACGGCATGGTCAAAGGTTTGCTTGCATGATCCTTTGCACGCACGGATTTTGATGTCAATGTCCACCTTCACTCCAAAAAATCAACAAAAACAACTCTGAATCAGGACAAAAGTTACATTTCAACTTCAAGCAAATAATGAAATCCCTGACTCAAACGTTTTGGCAGAACATCTGATCAAATATATTGATTATGTGAGCCTGAATTTACTGACTTTCCAGTCAATAAAATAAACAACAGTGGTTCTCGACCAAAGGGCTTTAAGAAACTTCTAATGATGCAGAAAATACAGTTTTCAGAGATATTTAGTGATGCTATTTAGGGGGCTTCGAAAACGGACTTTGTTAAGTTAATAATCATTAATAAAAAGTATTCAGGCACATGCATTGATTTCGCTTACCTCAATTCGACGGATTTCATTTATCTGATCCCAGATCATCTGATGATGCTTCTGTAAGTCTTTTGCGAGTTCTGCAGACCTCTTGTGCAGGAATGTTACGTTTCTGTGAAGTTCTTCAGCAATCTTAGCATATCTGATCTCCAGCACTGCACAGAGACAATACCATGAGGCCACCGCATGTAGTTCATCTAAAAAGCCTTATGAGCCTATTAATGTAAAGTCATTTAATAAGTAAATAAAGTCATTTATGAAGGTAAATGTAGGTTCTTGAAATGAATATTGTAAATAACATAACTGTTCGGCACACTGGTGAAACCCTCCAGAGAACCTATAGGAAGGTGCTTACGGTATCTTTATATTTTTACCTTGTTTATAAAACACATGAATAGAGAATTAGATATAAAAGCACATTAAAATAATGAACTATAACATTTAACATACTATATGTCTGGATGATAGCTTTTCTTTGTGATTCATAAAACTGCACACTCTTTTGCATTACAGATGAAGTGACGTCCTGATTTTCTTGAATCCTTTCACAAATATTTCTCAGACGTTTCAGAATGTCTTCATCTGCAAGATTAATAAGACCCTCCAGATGACACCCGGATGGACATTTATCCTCCTGCAAAGAAAAAAAACCTGTAAAAACATCCAGTTACAATTGATTCCAACAACTGCGGGATAAGTTTAATAATTGACTTATTTTACTGTGCTAGAATTAATCGTGATCTTTTCTTATATAACTTATAATTATTATATTTAATAATTATATTGTTCCTGTTCCTGTGGCTCAGTGGTAGAGCATTGCATTAGCAGCGCAAAGGTTGTGGGTTCGATACCCAGGGAACACACATACTGACAATACAAATGTATAACCTGAATGCACTGTAAGTCGCTTTGGATAAAAGCGTGAATGTAAATTTTTATTATTCATTTACTTACAGGTTCTAGTTTATTTAAAACCACTTTTTGGAAGACAAGTGATCTGATTCTCCAGAATAACTCACCCTCTCCTCATCAGAGCACAAAGGGTATGTTGGCCGTGCTGGACAGTGTCCAAATCTGGTGAAACCATAGTGATTGTGCTGTTTGAGACCGGATTTCAAGGCCGTACACACTGCAACAAACCACACACTTGCATTAAACTTGATAATAATGTTTATGCTTCATAGATGGGTGATGGCAATGTTAAAATTGCATTCATGTTGAGAGGATTATATCATAAGATTGTGAATGATATATAGTGGTAATGTTGTAGTCTTATTGTTTATTCACAGCCTTGATGTGAAACCATCTTATAACATAATAAATTAACAATCTAGAGCCGTATGTCTAAACCAGTGGGGCCTGACTATGGTTTCATATTGAACCAAGTGAATATATTAAAGGTAAATAAATGCCTTTTGTGTGATTAACTAATGGTCAAAATGATGAAATTATCTTTAGGATACACTATCAGAAAGAAAATGTGCAAAAATTGGTATAACAGCTTGTCATTGGCCCAATATACTACCTTATTTTCTCTAAAAGGTGCATATTCATACCTCAGCCCAGTGATATGTACTCTCAAGGTACAACTATGAGCCTTTTGGGGGCAAATAAGGTAAAACAAGCTGTTGTACCCCTAAAGGTATGATTTTTGCACTTTTTTCTGAGACAGACTAAAATGTATTGAAAAGTAAAAGAAAGCAAAATGATCTAAGCACATCGTGCTTTTTTGTGGTTATGAATTAGCTGTAGCTGTAGGATGTATGTTTCCGGAGAATTGGTTTGAAAGCAGATACTTTTAAATAAAACACACACTCCGAAACTTGAAGTGAACACATTTTTTATTGGAAACATGAGGTAAGCTGGTTGTTTGAAAGTGTACATGGCAACATGACGTCTTCACATTATGACAAGCAGATCATTCAAAACAATCTGTCCTTTTCCCAATCCCCTCTTTTTGTTTTTAGACAGGTCTGATCTTCATTCTCACTACTTTGAGGGAGTAATCAGCTGGTTTGAAAGGCAGCCACACGACACCATTCTCAATCTCATAAGGCACTGTGGTTCCGGGGTCGTACTGGCCTCCTTTATAGTAAATCCCATTAAGGTTGGCCGACTGGCAGTTATTGTACCACCACCCTCCACCATACATCTCTGCACAGTTCTCCTCCCACTTATCGCTGTCCCTATCAAAGGTGCTAAACTTCATGCCAGCATGTGAAAGGAAGGATCCGAGCTTAGGCTGACCTTGCACTAACGCATCACCTGCATCACCCACGTAATCCGACACGGTCAGCGGAAAGCCCTTGGCCTCCGAGCCAACTTGAACGCTGTACTCGGCATAGGCCTCGTTCCTGTCCCAGTCCTGCAGCTCCACTCTCAGAAGACTCTCTTTCTGAGTGAGAAGGTGTAGGAATTTGTTGCCGAGCCAGATCTCGCCCTTACCCTGCTGGTCTAACCGGCCAAAACCATTTCGATACTCCTTCCAAGTGCGATTGAAGTTAACAGACCCATCCTCCCTCTGCTGAACCAGAGTCCAACCTCCCAACCCAGTGCCCTGATCACAGTAAACCTCTACTACCTCCTCCGACCCAGCCGGCTTTATTTTGAACAGTCCGCTCTGACCGCCATTCGCATGCTTCTGCAGGATTTCAGCGCAATCTGAAAGAAGATTACACACCTGCTGATTAGAGCAAAGCTGCATTCGTTCCAGAGATCCATATAATTCATTTCAGAACTAATTATGTGGTTCTGGATGAGCAATTCAATTTGACATGCTATTGGAAATTACTTGGATATTAGTTTAGTCCATTACACCACATGTTTCCAAGAAGATCTAACAAACTCTTGCTAGTGTTATCAAGATGATTATGTTTACTAATGCTTCACTTGTGTATGCTGCTTGAGTTAAGAGTTTTACTCAAGTGTACCTCCACCAACAAAGCCAGCCTTGCGTTCGTCGCGCGATTTCACACTTCGTGCGTGGATGTCCGGTAGATCCTCTTCTACGTCGCCACGCATGAACGCCCCAAGGTCATCCCCAAAAACTGGGTCACTAGAGAGGGTGGTCTTTGAGTAACTCTTGCTTCCATCTGACATGACTGTTTTCGAGGAGGATGAGGATGAAGATGAGGATGAAGAGAACCTTTGATTATCAGTGCCAAGGCCTGTGAAGAAACCTCCCTCAAAGTCACCTAGGCCATCTGTGCCGTGAGCGAGAGAAGTAATGGACTTTTCATTCCCACCACTCACGGTCATTCTGACTCCGTCACGGTTCATATCTTTCCCTTGTTTGGCTGCCGTCAAAAACTCTGTATCTGAAATTCCCATTTTTTCTAAATCTTCACACCCAGGACCGCTAGTTGAAACCTCAATCTTCTCCACAGGGCCGTCTTTGGTGTGTGTTACCACCTTGCGCACTGACTTGGTGCACTGCTTGACGGTGGAGGTATGTGATGTAGAGGAGGAAGATGAGCCCGTACCTGATGTGGGGAACTTGCTAACAGTGGCGGCAGATTCGGCAGTGGAACCCTCCGCCTCCAGAGTAAGCTGCATCTGACCCACGTCTCCGAAGAGGAGCTGCTTCAGCTCGGCTTTGCCCGTTCCACTCTTATATATGGAGGGTACCACCATGTCCTTCAATGGCCTGCTCTTCATGATTCCCAGAGAACTAACGGTCTCCACGCTCTGTACACGCATAGTGTTGAGATGGTCCATTTGCTTGTCCAGAGCCGCATAGCTCTCCCTGTCCACCGAGAACTCACTGTAGCTGGCGCAAGAGCCCTTGCATGTGCGTAGTTTGATGTCAATATCGACCTGCGCCAAGAAGTAATATTGGGATAATGTGTTTCAATAGTTAGTTATGTCACGAAATCAATGTGGTGAAAAATAATTGTTACTTATGCAATTAAGGCTTAAATAATTCCCCTTATAATCCATTATACATTTCAGAATTTTTATAAATAAATAAAAAATATATTTAAATATTTTGCTCACCTCAAGTCGCTGAATTACAACAACTTGATCTTTGACCTGCGACTTCAGAGCGTCCAGTAAGCGGAGTTGACGGTCAATTTTAATCTTGATATCAGTAATCCTCTGTCTCAACTGTTCGGCCAAGGTGGTGTACCTGTTATCATTACCTGAGAGAAAGGAGGAAACATTTTCTACAGTGTCTTCTAAAAATACATCTGCGAACTTCCACAAAATTTCCAAAAATCAAAGATTGAATCAAAGCTAATTCTAACCAGCGCTAGAGGTCAGTCGCTCTCTTAGGTAAGTGTAAGTGTTTTTGGACACTTGATCAGCGGAGCGATGCAGTTTCCGGCCCTCGTCCAGAAGACGACGAATCTTCTCAATCTTCTTGAGGATATCATGGTCAGCTTTGTCCATGAGGCCTTGAACTCGGCAGCCAGATGGACATTTGCTTCCCTGAAGAATTTAAATGGGCATTTGCTATCTTTAGCCAACTGGTTGGTAGGCATTACTACATTTTCAGAGCTTAATGAAAACATTGACTTGATATTTATGACTTAAATAATAAATAAATAATAGTACGTACCCAGTCGTCATCTGTACACATAGGCCATTCATTTGTCTTACAGGTGTCTTGTGCCTTGTATCCATGTTCAATAGGACGAGCACCTCTAGGGTTCACAACTGTGTCGTCTGCCTGAAAAATTAAATAAATAAATATTTAATTAGTGGTAATTATTTAATAATTAAAATGGGTTCAAATAAAGATTGAATAAAGGAAATATATATTCTGTTTGTTAGTGATTAGTGATAAGAGACTCACCAAGGCAGAGGACACGACCACGAACAGGCAGAGGAGCGAATGTGTGAGCTTCATCTCTGGCCTCTCTGTGCAGAATACAGACTCTCACTGCTCGCACGTCCCATATGAACCCTTCTGATTGATCAACAGATTGACTCATTATTGACCATGGACACGCAGTCCCCAGCCCCGCAGTCTGGAACACAGTATAGTGTTTGGACAACAAAAAAAACAGAGATGGAGAGAGAGAGAGAGAGAGAGAGAGAGAGAGAGAGAGAGAGAGAGAGAGATACAAATTACACAACTTTCAACCGTTATCAGCTGGTTTACGGGAATGACAAACTATGTGCTTGTACAAGAACTAGCACTGCAGTATGAGATTTGAAGCTAAGAGAATAATTTGTATAGCTCATTATTGTATCATTGAAAATGTTTATTTGGGCAGTCTTATTGGAGAAAGAGTTTTTCTAAGCTATTTCTGAGTGCAATGAACTGATCAAAAGTAACTGTAAAATAATATATTTAAATCAAAGTTGTTCTTTAAAACTTTCAATGAATCAAAGAATGATACAATTGTATCACAGTTTCCACATAAATATTAAGCAGCACAACTATTTTCAACATTAATAATAAGAAGAAATGTTTCTAGAGCAGCAAATCAGCATATTGAAATGATTTCTGAAGGATTATATGACACTAAAGACTAGAGCAATGGTTGCTGGAAATTCAGTAAAGCGCTATATAAATGCATCATTCATTCATTCATACATAAAGCAGATGTAAGGCTACAATGAGGAAAATATGATCCAAACCACCAAAATAATTATTATTAATACATTACTTATATATATATATATATATATACACACACCACCACCTTTGAGAAGCCATAATCCTAAAGTGACATTTTTCTCTTACTATAGCCTTATAAACTATAATTTCAGACTTTTATGAATACTTTAAGATATTGTTTATGTCACTTGTAATATAGGAAAATATAATCGCTAATTAAACCTTTTAACGTGGTAAATATGGTGACACGTTTCATTTAGTAAAACTGACAACTTTTCACCTACCCATACATAGGCTACATAAAAAATACATGAAAGTTGGTGAATATATTTTCATAAATTTGAATTAAATATGTATATATATTTTTTCAAATAAACATTTTAATATATTTTAATAGAATAACCTGTAGTGCATTGAATGCTGGGACAGCAGCAGCTGTCATTTAGCCTAGTAGTAGGAACCACGATAACACGACTTTGTCCTCACACGGATGAGATTGTTTGTGGTACGAGATTGTACTTTTGACTGTCAAGTTTTGTAGCCCAAGTGCACAACCGTCTGTACACAGAAATATAAAAACTAAAAATTCAAAAGAAACGCGTTTGGCGATCATGACGAATCTCGCGCGCACATCCGGGAGTTTGCATCGGTTGACAGTGAGAGTTTGTTCAGCTTCACCGCTGTCTTTCTGCAGGAATCATGTTTTATACTCACACAGTTTCAGTGAATCTGCAGCTGCTGTCAGATGTTTTACAAGAGGCTCATGTTACAGAAGCAGCACCAGATATTGCTCCTCTTCGTCAGCGCATAAAACTGTTCGTATCGGGTGCGCATCAGGGTTTTGGGGTGATACTGCAACGTCAGGTATTTCAATAAAATTACTTTCTATGATTTGACATTGACTATAAGTTATTATTCCTATGCATAACAGTTCTTGACTGACGGACGGACTTCACAGAACAAACGAGCTAAACGCCTTTCCATGTGTAGTTCCTTAAATGTCCACTAGATATCACCAAAGCATAATATCACGTCTTTCCACTCTTTCTAACCTCTAACCCCACAAATATTGAGTCTTAAACCACATTTGTTGTGTGAATGTGGTTGTGGCTAGAAGAGATACAGCTACGGCCGGACATGAACAATTCAATTCATTTTCTACCTATTAAATTGTGTTTTATTAACGTCTACTACACCTACCTACCCCTTACAATAATGGAAGAATAGTAATTATTGTACAGTGTGACGAAAATTACACAGTAGCGCCATACATATCCCTTCTAACCTTTACCTGCGAATGTCTCAACATTCGATAAAAACATCAAAATAACCGTGTATCTGTAAACACATTACAATATACATTTTCTCCCAACTGCTCTCAAGCTCATTTTAGTGGATGTATGTTCATAAAATATGTTATACTAACATTTAACAGCCACAGTGTCCAAACATTTTACTTTAAACGTCTATGTTTTATCCTAAAAATCTAATTGTGTAATATTTTGCTTGGGAAAGTATGCTAATGGAATAAATGCCACTTGATTTGACAATTCGTTTTTTATTCAGTCATACATTTCTAATCGTGGCTTACGTGACCAATTGTTTGGGCCAGTATATATCTTGATGAAATAACAATCAAACCTTGCTAAATCTCTTCCATGCAGTTCCTCAGCTCATATATGGTGGGGAATTGGATTTCCTTGTGTTTGATTATCTGTCTGAAATCACCATGTCACTGCTCTCAGCAGCCAAAGCAAAAGCACCTGTAAGATATTCCTTCATCCTAAACATTACCTTAAAGAGTTATTTATACCTGATGTGACCCATACAACTGCTTTTGTAATAATACATATTTGTAATGATAAAAAGTCAGGGTTATTCTGTGATATTTAATGCTATTTTTGACTTGTATTATATGCTTATTATAATATACACTTGAATTGACTCTAATAATGTTCTTTTATTTCAGAATATGGGATATGCTCCTGATTTTGTCTTTTCAATTTCTCCATATATTAAAGATATCAGCAAAAAAGGTAAACCTTACAGTAATTATAAGACTGTGATTATTTTATTCAGAAACATTTTATTGAGATTAAGTAATGCTTCTTATAGGCTTTTTTATGTTGTAATCTAACCATGTATAATATAATATTATATATTTTTTTAATTTTATATATTATATTATATATATAATATATAATAATAATATATATTATATTATATATTTTCAATGATAATGTGTTCCTGTGGCTCAGTGGTTAGAGCATTGTGTTAGCATAAAGGTTGTTCTCATTCCCAAAACACATGTACTGACAAAAATGTATAACCTGAACGCTGTAAGTTGCTTGGATAAAATGCTAAATGCATAAATGTAAATGTAAATGTATAATAATGTTCATCTAAGCATTTAGTTATATTTGGAAATCCGGCAATATAATATTATATAACATAAACAAAAATGTTTCATTTTGAATCCCTATATTTTATGGAAATATTGTTAGATTTAGATTTTTTATTTTATATATCAGTCATGTTCATCTTCAGTCATTTCAGACACGTGCTGTTGTGTCCTGCAGGTATTCGTGTGGTCAGTAACGCTGGAGGTGTCAATCCTCTTGCCTGTGGAGCAGCTCTACAGGAAGTAGTTCAAAAGGCGGGACTTGAGTTGAAGGTAGCAGTGGTGACTGGTGATGACCTGATGCCACAGGTAATTGAACTCAATTTATGTTTATGTAATTCACGTGCGTTTACTCATCTCATGGGATTGACATGTTGACATCACATGGCCAGGCGAATACTACTCATTTCATCTCAGTAACTAACCACCCTCTTACTGACACTTTCACTGAATAAGAGGATTTTGCATGATTCTGCAGCCACACCACTAGGTGTCAGTGTAATCCAAGATAAAAATCATATCAGACACATTACATTACATTTACATTTACATTTTATTGAGATTTATAGACGCTTTTATGTTGTAATCTACAATATATATATAACATTATATATTTTTAATTTTACAGAGTACATTTTCAGAGTATTTCATGGAACACCAAGTTTAGGCATTTTGCAAATAAGTACATCTAGCTTAGCAAGGGAAGGAGAGAAAGATAAAGAGAAAGATGAAGATTTCAAAAATGTGAAAGTTTTTTTTTTTTTTTTTTTTTTATATAGTCATAGAGTTGAAAGAGATCAGTTTCAGTTGTTGCTTGAAAATTGACAGGGATCCAGCATTCGGATGGTGGGAAGATCATTCAGCCAGGCTGAAAGAGAATGTCAAGTGACTTTGAGCCTCTCTGTGATGGAGCAGCTCACTACAGATCTCAGTTCTGGAGGGACTTGAGTTGAATAGTGAGTGGAAGTAGGTGGGTGACTTGAGCCTGTGATTGTTGCTATATGCAAGCATCAGTGTCTTGAACTCATGCGAGCTGCAACTGGTAGCCAGTGCAAGGAGACAAAGAGATGTAACATGGGCTCTCTTGGACACGTTCACTGAAGACCAGTTTTGCTGCATTCTGAATCATTTGTAAAGGTGTCAGTGTTTGATACAGCAAATCATTTCAGCACAGCAAACTAAAAACTTTTGAATATTTATTGTCTTAGCATTTGAATTCAGTACATACTGACAGTTATGAAATTGACAGTAAAGACATTTATAATGTAAAAGGTTTCTATTTCAAATGAATTCAGTTTTTTACTTTCTATAAAAAAAAAAATAAAACTCTGAAAAATAAAATGTATCAAAGTTTATACAAGAATATTCAGCAGCACAACTGTTTTCAAGATTTATAATAATAAAGAATGTTTTTTCAGCACCAAATCAGTATATTAGCATGATTTCTGATGGATCATGATACACTGAATACTGGAGTATTGATGATGAAAATTTAGCTTTGCAGGTTGTCAATAGTTAATCGTTTGATACTACTTTTTTTGCAATAATTGTTAGGATTTGGTTAAAAACCTTAACTAAGTATGAGTGATAGTAGCAGTGATTACAAGCCATGGTCCACATTATAGTATATTCTTACTGAGAAATGTTCAGACAGTGTTGAAATCTTCCATGTGATCTTCTGTCCTAGAAACACTCTTTGACTGAACTCAGGATGACTGATTCAGAGGGAAAGAAACCACTTCCAAAGACCGTCCACAGCATGAATGCGTATTTGGGGTATGATCTACAAGTTAATTACAGTGTTTCATTGGTCTCCATGCCTGGCGCCAGACTGGTGGTTTGAGCATATGAGATTCAGCTTTCTTGTGTCTGTGTGTCACAGCGCCCTCTCTATTAAACGGTGCCTGGACCTCGGGGCTGATATTGTAGTGACGGGACGTTGCGTGGACAGCGCTGTGGTTCTTGGACCGCTGATGCATTCGGTACGGATTGTCACGCAAGAACGTTCTTTCTTTTGTGCAACAGCTGTTGTGCCTCTTTCCTCCTCTGTGACGATGTGTTGGTCATTTTAATCTCCTTCATCTGCACAAAACAAAAAACAGAAGCAAGTAACACACCAGCAGCATGTCTTTTAAGAAAGAGCCAAGTTTACTTTAGCCAATAAAAGGAGGTTTATAGACTTAATCCAAGAAGAAATTCACATTCAAATTCAAATAAGCTATCTTTGTTTTCTTGTTAAGTCTCTGTTGTTGCGATGGTTTTTAATAGTATTTCTGTATGTATATTTGTATACGAGTAGTTGAAGTATCAATGTATCCTATAGTGTGACAGAAAAATGTAAACAAAACAAAAATCCTCTAACATTGAAGATAAACCTCTCTCAAGCTATTTGTAACTCCAAGAATGGAGACACATTTTGCTATTAGTATGTTACGCTTTTATTCTACATTTTTGCTATGTCACACCATAAGACACAGTCCAATTTTTATTTGTCAACTACCCATATATATATATTTGTGCATTTATATTTGATTTGTATATTTGTTTTTATATATATATGTGTGTGTGTGTGTGTGTGTACAGTGGAGATCAAAATTAGAAAACAATTTATTGTTTATCTTCATTGTTAAAAAATTGAAGGAATTTCAGTTGCGGCTATACCATGCTACTAGAACAGTGTTTTAAAAAATAACCAAGACACTTCAACAAATACCTTTTAATTTGTGAAAAGCACAGTGATCAAATCTGATGTAATCTTGGTCCACTCTTCTTCCACTCTCTTCCACAGTTTGGTGACTGTTGTGGGTTTCTTAACCATAACTTTGTCACCAAAGATTTTCAATAGGTTTTAGATCAGGACTCTGGCCCGGGCCTTTTCATTATTTCAATGTCCTCAGCCTTAAGGAACTGCTTTACTCATTGTGCAGTGTGACGGCAGTATTGTCCTGCATGAAAATTGCAGGCTGATTGGGAGATGAATGCAGGGAAGGAACTGCATGTTGCTGATAATCATTTGCATTCACTCTGCAATGTAGCAGCATAAGAGTGCCCAGCTCCTGCTGTAGAAATCATCCTCCACACCATGACACTTCCTCTTCCTTTCACTGACTTGGAGACAGATCCTTACACTGTTCAGTGCAGAACTGTCAAGCAATTCCAGCTGCAGTGTTGAACCGATAACCCATTGAGTCTCCGCATTATCATGTCGTCTCGTGCATTTGTCTTTCATGGATGACCAGCCTTTTTCGGTGACTTGAAGGAGTTAGTGACATTGCAAAGGTGCAATATTCTAGATGTCACAGATTTGGAATGACCAACTTCTCTTGCTACATCATGGCTGCTGTTGGCCTTCATTTGGACAACCTGTTGTCGGAGGGGTTCAGTCACATTAGAACGGCTCACCTTCTTCCACAGTCAGTGAAAACTGGAAAGTTAGGCTGCCATTTAAATAGGGTTTGTCAGATAATGAAGGATCCAGGTGCCAGATTAACACCAATAACTAGGAGGTATCAGAAAGTGTTCTCTATTTTTGATCAGTGTTCTTTTTCAAATATCTCATTTAAGATTTTTATATTGTGTGTCAATATATATAATTAACTCATGAAATATGAATTTTTACTCCTGTTAGCATAACTTCAAATAGGAGTAAATGACTTTGAAATTTAGGAAATTGTAGGTTGCTCTATAGTTTTGATCTCCACGGTAAATATACACATTTATCAAAAATATAAAAAGTGTGTGTGTGTGTATGTAATATGTATGTGTGTGTGTGTGTGTGTGTGTGTACAGTGGTGGCCACTTCTCCTAAATATTGATTCAGTTTAGTTAATAGAAGTTAATTGATAAAGAAAATCTATTTAAAACATATATTTTTGACAGCATCCTCATTTTACAGCATTTTTACACAAGTGCCTAAATCTTTTAAGTAGCTTTTCAGGTAGATTTCTTCAAGTCTGTCTCAGTTTGTTCTGTTTCTTCATGTGATTCCAGACAGATGATGATGATGAGATCAGATCTCTGTGTGGAGCGCTGGCTGTTGTCAGACTCCTTCTGCAAACAAACATTTCACTGGATTATTACAATTAATGGCAAAATCAATGTTTGGAAATGTAAACTGTTATTTCCTTCTGACACACTATATGACAAAAGGCAGAAATATCTGGCTTAAAACCATTTTTTAGCTGTTCTAATAATTTTGTCCACCACTGTATATACACACACTTTATTGCTTACAAAATAAATCTAATGAATGTATAAATAATTTATCTAACTTTATTCCATGTGAAAAAAAGTATTATAACATTTTTGTTTGCTTTTTTGGGCAGTTTGCATGGGACTGCAAAAACTATGACCTGTTGGCTGCTGGAAGGTACTGTAAACTCTTGAAATGTATGTACACACACACACACACACACTGGTGCAATGTATCAGACAAGTTTGTCTGCTGAAAACACAGATCAGCTGAGACTTGACAAAGATATGTACACACTATACTCTGAGGTGAACATAAGGGCAGACAGCTACACATGATTCATTTGTTTTTGTCGTGTGGTGTGAAAGACCATTCAGCATAAGAATATTTGTGGTTAACCACATTTATGTTGTTAGTCAAGTTCTGTTCCTGTTTTGATTGCTGTGAAATTTCATTGAGCTGTTTTTTTCTGTCACAGCCTTGCTGGTCATCTGATTGAGTGTGGCGCACAGGCCACAGGAGGGATTTTCACAGACTGGCATACGGTTCCTGACTGGTAAACACTTCAAATCTGATATATTCGTGACACATTTCACACACTCACACACACACACACACACACACACACACACACACACACACACACACACACACACACACACACACACACACACACACACACACACACACACACACTCACACACACACACACACACACACACACACACACACACACACACACACACACAGACAGACAGACAGACAGACAGACAGACAGACACACACACACACACACACACACACACACACACACACACACACACACACACACACAGACACACACACACACACACACACTCACACACTTACACACACACACACACACACACACACACACACACACACACACACAGACAGACAGACAGACAGACACACACAGACAGACAGCCACACACACACACACACACACACACACAGAGACACACAGACACACACACATTTATATATGGTTAGGGCTGTCCCTAGGAATTCTAGACCCTGTGCACTGAATTTGCTATAGAGACCCCTCAAATTCATGTTCAGCAAATCGAGCCCATCCGGCCCAAAAATTCCCCCTTGAACGTTTTGATGGGTAATAGGGGCTTCAATTGGAGTAAATACATGAATAAATAAAACACTACAGAAACGATAGATATTACTGAATTCACGACAAATGCAACAATCTTAATAATGCATTTTTGTCACAGAAAAACACTTGACAATAAAGCATTTATTTTAGAGCTAGACTGCTTGAAAGTTACTGCTAATAAATGCTGTCATAATTTTCTCACCCTCATATCGTTCCAAACGACTTTCTTCTGTTGAACACAAAAGAAGATTTTGAATAATGTTACCAAGCCATTTTGGTTACTCTTGATTTCAACTTTATGGGAATTTTTTTTTCTCAAATTATGTTTCACAGAAGAAATCAATTCATACAGGTTTGGAATGACAAGATGTTGAGTAAATGATGACAAATCCCCAAAATATAATTCATCTAAGAATCCAAGAATCAAAGAAACCATCTGATTAATTTGATTTTGGGGTGAAATATGACACAGGCGTGTTCTTGACTCCTTGACACTCCTAGACACAGTCTAAGATCACTTATTATTATTATTATTTTTATATTTTATTAGTATTTTTTTACTATATCTTAATTGACTTCAAATATGTTCTCATCTTATTTCATTTGATTTTCAGGGATAATATAGGCTTTCCAGTGGTGGAATGTTCTGCTGATGGATCATTTACACTGTCCAAACCTCCAAAAACTGGTGGGCTGGTTTCATTTGGTACAGTGGCAGAGCAATTAGTGTATGAGATCGGAGACCCACAGCGTTACCTCCTGCCTGATGTCACATGTGACTTTTCCAATGTCACCATTACTGAGATATCAGGTCAATCGACTTTTACTAGATTGTACATGCATGATTGTTTCTGATATTCATGCCATGGAATATTTATAGATATAGTAATAGTAATATCTTCAAAATTGTGGAGAGGTAACTTTAAGCAAGCCAAAGCTGGTTGATGACAGCACTTATCTCCAGTAGAAAGTCCTCATGCAGTGATCAGATGGTTGCTTGTTTATTATCTCTAAATATCTGACTCAGAGACGCAGCCGTTGACTTTACACCAGTTGTCTAGACTGGCTACTTAAGAGCCGGTTCCAGCTATCTACTATAATCTTTGCAACCTCTTTCATTTAACTAATGTTTTTTCTTTGTCACAAAACAAATATTTTCTTTGTCCCCTAAACTTCCATCTCATTGTCTGTGTAATCAATAAGCTAATGTATGTACACTAGCTTGATTTGATCTGAAGTAAAACTGTTGAACATTCAAAACTCTAGGGCAAAGCTAATATTTAATAAATTCTCTGACTGGGCTTTATATGTATTTAGATGTGGCTGGTGGAGCAGTGAAAGTAGATGGTGCCAAAGGATCACCTCCGTCAGCTGACTACAAGGTTGGTCAACATTTCTGCTTTGGTTGGTTGAAGTCAGTCATTTCAATTTAAGTTTAATGTCCTTTTTTATGCAGTAATCGAAAATGTATAAATTAGCTGCTTTTAAAAATGGTTATTGTTTTGTCGTCTTAAGGTTTGTGCCACATATATGGATGGATTCAGGGCAACGGCAGTTTGTCCTGTTGTTGGTCCGAGAGCTGTGGAAAAAGCCAGAAGAACAGCAGAAAGCATTATTAAAAGGTTGGGCGTTTATTCTGATTGATTTTATAGGTGAAATAGTTTATATGTTATTTGTTGTTTTAAAAATATTTTTTGCCATTGGAATCAGAAATACAAATTGATATAAGGTTGATTAAGACAACTAAGGATAAATATTCTAAATAAAGGTTGTTAAATAAAGTGTTTAAAAAGTATTTAAACCCCACTAGAGCTTTAATGTCTAGTAAAATGATGCTGTATTGTGAAATGTATCTGTAGGACCCAGCGGATTTTCAAACAGCTGGGTTTGGAGGACTATGCTGAAGTCAACATTCAAGTTCTGGGTGCTGAGGACACATATGGACCACATGCGGTTGATACAGTAGGCTGTCTGTTTCTGTTTTGTGTTGAAAATTGTGTTTAACAATTAGTAAACTGTCTGTGCACAATTAGAACAAATAACCTGCAGCTTTTGAGGCTGTTCTTTATTGTGCAGAGTCCTCGTGAGGCTGTGGTTTGGATGGCCGTCCATCACAAGCAGAAGAAAGCGCTGGAGTTTTTCTCCAGAGAGGTGGCACCAGCGGGAACAGGCATGGGTGAGCAAAAACCTCAACTCATTTTTGTCAAACTCTGTTTCCAAAGCACTTAAGTTAACCTCCCCGTTCATTTAAAGCCAAAGAACATTTGAACAACTTAGGCCAATATATAATTTCTTTCTTTCTTTAGCTCCAGGACTCACAGCTATTGTGGGAGGGCGACCAAGAATGTAAGTGTTAGTTAGAAGTTCTTTGAGTACAAAAACAGTTTAAAACTTCACATAAAATTGTACCACCAAATGATGCATGTCAGTCAAAGACGAAAAGGGGTTTCAAGCATCAAAACAATAAAAGCTTAATTTTTTTCTTCGTACATTAGAATGTGTGCTGTTTATTTTTTTTATGAGGCAAAAATTATAACTATACATTTTTACCATGACTTTCAGTGTAACAGAAGTTTATATACCAAAAACATGGCAGGCATATTTCGAACATTTAGACAACTCTCACTGCCCAATCTTTTTACAAAGAGCACGGATGCCCAGCTTTCCGCTCTATGCTTTCCCCCCAGTCGCTCTGCTACCGCAGGTACTCGGGCGAGTCAGGGAATAACGGCACAAGCTGATTCTAATAGCCCCCCTCTGGAGGAACCAACCATGTCAGAGTTATTCCAGCTGCTGAAAGCAGCCCCGTGGCCGATCCCCTTGAGACAGGACCTCCTCTCAAGCGAACAGCACTATATGGTATCCACGGCCCGAGTTATGGGCCCTGCATGTGTGGCCGCTCGACGGGAGCCTTTCGTCCTCCCAGAGCATGTCCTAAACACTATGGCAGAAGCTAGAGCCCCATCTACTAGATGCCTCTACGCTCTGAAATGGTCCATTTTCTCGGCTTGGTGTCAAGACCGCGATTTAGAACCAGTCACCTCAGATGTTTCAGTGGTTCTTTCATTTCTGCAGGGGATTCTGGATAAACAGCGTTCCTCATCCACCATAAAAGTTTACGCCCCTATTGTTTATGCCCCTATTGCTGGCCGATCGGTGGGTAGAGATAGTGCGGTAATTACATTTTTACGAGGCGCCAGGACAATGAATCCCCCGCGTCCTCGTACAGTTCCACTTTGGGACTTACCAACCGTACCCCGTTTGAATCATTGCATTCCTCGAGCCTCAGAGTACTCTCGTTGAAAACCGCCCTGCTGTTAGCACTGGCGTCGGTCAAGCGACTAGGAGACCTGCAGGCCCTTTACGTCAACCCTGCTTGCCTGGAATTCGGGCCTAACGACTCCAAAGTCATCCTGAAACCAAGGCTGGGTTATGTACCTAAGGTACTCTCCACTCAGTTCAGAGCCCAGGTCATAGCGCTTTCCACGCTCCCATATTCGACGCAGTAAAGTGAAATATCGAAAGGGAACATACTCGGTTACTATCGTAACCTCGGTTACCTGAGATATGGGAACGAGTACTTCGTTCCTGGCCGTGCTAGCTGCACGCTCGGTTGCTTCCTTCGAAGAAATCAGAGATGCGTTGGCAGGCAGCTGATTATATAGCCAGATGCCCCACCCGTTTTGGCAGGCTGCATAGCCATTGGCTCGCTCGCTACTGCCGTGCATTGGTTCCTTTTTTAATCCTACATGAACCAATCACGGGCTGTTATAACTGCTTGATTGAAATAGGCTTCAGTTGAAGAGGAAAAAAGGGGTTTTCCCATCCGTCGATAATCGACGCAGTACTCGTTCCCATATCTCAGGGAACCGAGGTTACGACAGTAACCGAGTACGTTTTACCTATTTATCATCAGTAAGATTTTAATAATTTAAAATATAATACAATTTATTAGATCACCTTTTATTTTATATATTTTTATAAGTACAGATCAGAATAAGTATGTTGTTTCATTTTCAACCCATTTTTTTTAAACATTAAAGTAAACACTTTACTTGTTTTTAATATTCTTTCTATGTATATAAAATCAATTTTGTCAATTTGAATTTGATGCGCACACCAGAATGGGACATCTCATCTTCGGCCCATGTGCATTATTTAATATCAATTTTCTCTTTCTAGAACGCCAGTGCTGAAACCTTTCTTTTTCCTGCACCCCAAAGCAGATCTGGAGGTATTGCTATTATTATTTTTAATGAGTACTATGATAATACCTTGTTTTATGAATATGGTAATAGAATGTCATGGCACGTGGTGAAATCATGTAAACTGGCTCACATTTCTTATTGAGATTAATGGAAAAAAGTGGCCTGATTATCCTGAATTCAGGCCTTTTCAAGGTCCATCGCTGTATACAGCAACATCTAAAAGTTAATTAACTTAAGTCACTCTAAGTAAACTGGAGAGAAAATGGCCCAATTAAAGTATTCACGTGGATCGTTGAATGAATGAATGAGTCTTAATTGGTGATTTCAGGTGCACCTTCATGTGAATGGGGAGCTTGTGGAGACACACAGAGAGGCAATATCAGAGCCTTCAGTAGCTGAAGGACACGACCCCTCCCTCCGCTCAGAGGAACACAGCCCAACACCCACAGGTACCCTGACGATTGTATGTGGACTACAACATGTGAAGTGTTCATGGAATACATAGGAAACTTAGCAGGGTAAGAAATTAATACTTTTATTCAGCAAAGATCCATTGATTAAATTGATCAAAAGTGATAGTAAAGATATTTATAATAGTAAAAAAGATTTCTATTTCAAATAAATGCTGCTGTTATTTAACTGTTTATTCATCAGAGAATCCTGAAAAAGTTATTGTGGTTTCCACAGAAATATAAAGCGGCAAAAACTGGTTTCAACATTGATAATCGAAAATGTACTCTTCCCATATCTCAGGGAACCGAGGTTACAGTAACCGATATTATTTATCATGTGATACTGCTTTAATTTAAAATTTAATACAATTTATTAGAATCACCTTTTTATTTTTATATATTTTATTTCAGAATAAGTATGTTGTTTCATTTTCAAATTGCAAACATTAAAGTAAACACTTTACTTGTTTTTAATATTCTTTGTATATATATTCAATTTTGTCAATTTAATTTGATGCGCACACCAGAATGGGACATCTCATCTTGACCCATGTGCATTATTTAATATCAATTTTCTCTTTCTAGAACACCAGTGCTGAAACCTTTCTTTTTCCTGCACCCCAAAGCAGATCTGGAGGTATTGCTATTATTATTTTTAATGTACTATGATAATACCTTGTTTTATGAATATGGTAATAGAATGTCATGGTACGTGGTGAAATCATGTAAACTGGCTCACATTTCTTATTGAGATTAATGGAAAAAGTGGCCTGATTATCCTGAATTCAGGCCTTTTCAAGGTCCATCGCTGTATACAGCAACATCTAAATAATTAACTAAGTCACTCTAAGTAAACTGGAAAATGGAAATGCGACCAATTAAAGTATTCACGTGGATCGTTGAATGAATGAATGAGTCTTAATTGGTGATTTCAGGTGCACCTTCATGTGAATGGGGAGCTTGTGGAGACACACAGAGGCAATATCAGAGCCTTCAGTAGCTGAAGGACAGGACCCCTCCCTCGCTCAGAGGAACACAGCCCAACACCCACAGGTACCCTGACGATTTATGTGGACTAAGTCTACAACATGTGAAGTGTTCATGGAATACATAGGAAACTTAGCAGGGTAAGAAATTAATATTTTTATTCAGCAAAGATCCATTGATTAAATTGATCAAAAGTGATAGTAAAGATATTTATAATAGTAAAAAAAGATTTCTATTTCAAATAAATGCTGCTGTTATTTAACTGTTCATTCATCAGAGAATCCTGAAAAAGTTATTGTGGTTTCCACAGAAATATAAAGCGGCAAAAACTGGTTTCAACATTGACAATAATAAAAATGGCTCTTGAGCACCAAGTCAGCATATTAGAGCATGTGATACTGCTTAAAATTTTGGTTTGCCATTACTGTAATACATTGCATTTAAAAATATATTGTTATTTTAAATTGCAATATTTCACAATATTGCTCTTTTCACTATATTCACTATATATACTATTGATCATACTGTATATGTGCAGCTTTTATAAGCGTAAGGAACTTGTTTCAAAAACATTAGACAGTAATGTACGCAAGCATGTGGTCACCTTTAAGTAGAAACCTTGTATGATGACAAAAATGAGGTTGTCTCATTTGCACAATGAAAAATGGTGGCAGCCCCTCCACAAGCCCGCACCAGTTTAAAAATGTTCATTTAATGGCAATAAATAATCCCTTGTAAAAAAACATTACACATTACTTTACATTGTAGTCAATGAATCCTACAGAAACAGCAACGTTTCTGTACTAGATTTCGGTAACACTTTAGTACAGGGACCAATACTCACTATTAACTTGCTTATTAGCATGCCTATTTTTAATTTGACAATATTCTATATCTCTAATCCTACCCAAACAAAAGACCAATGAAATGCAAATGTTAAGACAAGTCTCGGTTAGCCAAATGCAGTAGCAAGCTTTTTTTATATGCATACATACATACATACATATATATATACACACACACACAAATAAAACAAGTGGGTATAATAACTGTCACAAAACATAGCGAGAATTGAACCTTAAAATAAAGTGTGACCTACATTTCTTAATAAATTCTATAGTACTTTGTTCAAAAAGATTCAGACAATATGACAAGGATAATTTTGCATTTCTTTCCTTTCAAAGTCTAGTTGCTTTCTTTTTCACTGAGAACATACTTCATGCTTTGTACACTTTCCTGCACTTTGTATTCCTCCTATTTTTCTTCCCCAGATCAGCATGTAATGTGATTTTATGAATAGCAGACGCTTTTGTCAAAACAATTTTTTCCACACGGAGACAATCATTCAGTGTTTGATATGACCTACTTCAAGGTGGAGGTGGAAGGAATGTTTGAGCAACAAACTCAACTGAAAGAGCTGGGCTTAAGCCTTGTTTTAAGGGCCAATGTGATTGTTCTTCCAAGAGGTGGTTTTATAAGATCCCTTGCACTGGAATCCAAGGTTGCTTGTTTTCCCAGAGTCCTTTGCTTTAGGTTCTCTCAAAGGCACAACCTTTGTAGTGTACTGGCAGTGTTTGCTCGAGTCTTTTTTATCTATCTGCCACTTCTCAGTTGCCCTAAACAAGCAGCTAAACCCTTTAAATAATCAGGGACATCCTTTCATCGGATCTAGTGTTTGAACGCACGCAAGCGCGGACTGTTACGCACGCACACACTTGTACACAAATACTCAAGGGCCATGCACGCAAACACAGGAGGTCTTTCTTAAATACAAATGAACACAATACAAAGCAACATAGTCTGCACCTATTCTTTTCACTCTGTTTCGCTATCCTTCCCTGTCGAATCTGCACAGACACAAACAGACAGAAGAACCTGGAGCCACGGTCATTAGTGCATCACAGAGGGCTGATTGTAAGAGAGGCTTCTAATGTTTCCGCAGCCCGAGGGCTTTTTCTGAGACAGAAAACCTGATTATATGTGATGTAGCTAATGATAACCAATGAAGTTCACCAAAAAATAAAATTATTTCAAAACTTACTATCGTGTCGTTCTAAACTTAATGGCTTTCTTTTTTCTGTGGAACATGAAAACACACATTTTGAAGAATGTTTTTTGACATGATGAGACAATAGCAACCTTCAACACACCCTAAGAACTGCATTGCAACCCTGGTAACTCCTAAAACACACTAGTGTCATGGTAGCCTCATTTTCTTCAGTAAAACATGGTTAACACTGGTTAAAACTTTGAGGACAGTAAGACTTTTTCATGTTTTTAAAAGAGGTCTCTTGTGCACACCAAGGCTGCATTTATTTCATCAAAAATACAGTAAAACAGCAGTGTTGCAAAATAAATGTACATTTATGCTCAATTTAAAATGACCTTTTTTTCTATTTTGATATATCTATTTAAAAATGTAATTTACTCCTGTGATGCCAAAATTGAATGTTCAGCAATAATATTGAAAACAGGTGTGCTGCCAAATATTTTTGTTGAAACCATGATAACGTGTTTTTTTTCATAATCTTTGGATGCATAGAAAATTCAAAATAACAGCATGTATTTAAAATAAAATGTTATTATAAATGTCTATACTGTCAAGATTCAAGATTTTTATTCGTCACATATATAATTATATGGAATATAACCAGCAGTGAAATGTAAGTCAGGTTCGCTCCATGGACAGTGCAATTATATGTATCACAAACACAAGAGATAATATACATAAGTATTGGTATGGAAAAAATTAAAATGAAGTACAAATTTTAAATAAAAGTAAAAAATAATAAAATATAAGATAAAATGTGCAATAAAATTTGAATGCACCCTTGCTGAATAAAAGCATACATTTCTATAAAAAACTCTTACTGACCCTAAACCTTTGAACGATAGTGAAAATGCTTATTTTAATTAGCTTATTCCAATTTAAATGCTCAATTAAACCAAGCAGTCTGTAAGTTGACTGAGAGCAAATCTGTCTTTGAATAGGTTCAGATGCTCGCTGTTAGTTCTACCTGCCAACTGCTGAATTAAATTACGCTGAGAACAAAATGGTCTCTCTCTCAGATCTGCCCTCCGGCCTGCATACCTTCAGACTGGAGGAGTTAGCATACACGCGCAGTGGAGACAAAGGGGACTCCTCAAACATCGGTAAGTGTCTTCCCATGTGCTTTCACACGCAGTGAATAATATTTCAACGATGAGACAATTTGCTTACTGCATGTCAGTGTCATACCAAAAAAGACTTTCTGGCAATAAATGCTTGGAAAAAACTGGGTCAGACCATGTTCTCTGACCACAAACCACAAATCACAGCGTACTGTCTGCAGCCCAAAAGGCAACACTCTCTTGTGATGTGGCAACCTGCCCTTAGCTTAACTTCATCTTAGATGTGACGGGTGCTTATGTGTTGCCCACAGTAGACTGGGAGTCTATGTGTTTTTCAAATTAAACTACTGAAATATCAAATATCAACAGGTTAAATCTATCCATCTACCCATCTACCCATCTATCCATCTATCCATCTATCCATCTATCCATCTATCTATCTATCTATCTATCTATCTATCCATCTATCTATCCATCATCTATCTATCTATCTATCTATCTATCTATCTATCTATCTATCTATCTATCTATCTATCTATCTATATCAATCAAATATTAATGGTAGATGTCCCACATTTCTCAATGTATCAATCTGTTGATCCATATGTGTTTAAATCTATATGTGTAACTTCTGTTTTAGGGGTTATTGCAAGACATCCACTGTATTTCCCCTACCTGAAAAAGTGTTTAACTGCTGAAGTTGTGGAGCAATATTTCCAACATTTGATCAGAAAGGATCAGACTGATCTACTCTCCGTCATACGGTAAGAAGGAATTTAAAAAAAATACTAGTAGACAATGTCCAGTGGTGAAAGATGTAAATGGTTTAATGAAAAAAAAAAAGGCAAAGATGTCCAATCTTGAAATAACATCATCATGAAATGCAATATAATACTTTCTAGTATATTAGAATGATTTCTGAAGACTGGAATAATGGCTGCTAAAAATTCAGCTTTGCCATTACACAAATAAATTACATTCTAACACATTACATAGAAACAAGATATTTTCAATTGTAATAATATTTCTAAATACTAAGTGTTTTTTTCTGTATTTTTTATTAAATAAATGCAGAAAAGGAGACTTCTTACAAAACATTAAAACATTTTACCAACCTCAAACGTTTGAACAATAGCATTATAATCAACATTTAGAAAAGACCTTTGAAATGTACCATGTAATATACATCCCTCACAACATAGTGTTGCTTCATGTTTTTACTAGTATACTAAAAACGTGTTATTGTGTGTGTTTCTGCAGGGAAAAGCCTACGGGCAAATGCTACTTGACTACAAACTGAGAGGCCTTCCTGATTTGAAATCACTGCTTGATTAAAATAGGACAAGGACTGAATGATGTCAGGGTGTGTGTTCAGACTTTTCAGACATGTAAAAGTGCTATAAATAGATAATGTCAGTAATGTTTGAAAATTCCCAGATGGATTATATTATGAACTTTGCATGATGTAAACAGTGTCTTCCGTTTTAGTTTGCGTCTACTAACAGTTCCCAAACTGTTCAAGCTATTCCAGTGAATCAAAATGTGAACTTTTGTATCATATAATAGTGCCTTTTATCAGGCTTTACATTTTATTATGTAATTAATATGAAAGATTAATAGTACAAATGAGCATTAAAAATAGTATTTTATCAGCTGATCGTCAGTTTTGGTGGGTTGTTGTTGAACATGCAAGCACTTTGATATGTAGTGAGGACATTAGAGAACGACGTCCTTTACTAGTTGTGTTGAGTTGGCCACGTCTAACAGGCGACGGCAAAACAATAAACCCTTGAAGTCCAGAGGCACAGCGTCCTCTCATGACCTCTGACCCCTATCGACACAGGAAGTCAGAGAGCAAAAGGTTTTTCCTCTTCTGATGACTGTGTTTATGTTTACTGTTGAGGATACATGTGTGTATTCTAAGAAAGACAAAGAATTACCTTTAATGCTGCAGGGAAGAAAAGTACTTGATGATCAGTGAAGTAATGTTTTGAACGATGGTTTGAACTACCTCATGCATTTTTATTCACCGTGACGTTAACACATTCTTTTATCAGGTTTTATGAGAAATCGTTCAAACTGTGATGTTTGACCCGCATTAGCATGTGCTAACAGCGTGACCTCAGCGGCGCAGAGTGATCAATGGCGAGTGGAAGACAAGACATGTGAAGAGTTCATTTGTCAACGGCCGACAGACAGATCCAGCAGTTCCTCATTGTGCGCCTGCAGAGCTTCTTGGCTTCATCTCAATGCAACAGAGTGTCATTCACAACAGACACATAAACCGAAATCACTCTCTCTCAAAACTCGCACATTTTTCTCAAGCGCATTCAGCTGTCACCTACAGACGCTGGGATGCTGGGGGACAAAACGAAGATAAATGGCTTGTCATTTATCACCCGGTATCTTTCAGCGCTCCACTGCTGTTCAAACAAGCAACAGCCTCGAGAGAGACCCGAATAATCACTAATCACTCAACATTCAGCTTTTGCCCTCACTGGGACACCTTTGTTACCACTGTGACACTGATTTCTCCTCCTGTCCATCATCGCTCTCCCACTAAACTGAACCTCAGGGGGAGGGCGGCTTTTGGGGGCAGCTTTAATCCTTTATCTCTTAAGAGTTAAGACTGTTTTGCATCATTTTGCTAACACTTTTCCACTTAAAGTCCTCTAAAGCTCAATGAGGGTTTTATAAACTTTGCATTAAGGATTGAGCTGCAGACTATTTACAAGACAATCAGTTGTTTTCATTCCATTGACACACTCTTAGTTAAGACCATTAGTGCTATTGGTATTCATTAGTAGTGCTGCTGAACTCCTGGTGAATTCAACCCATTTCTGTTTTGGAAATGTGATGGCTGCATTTCGTGGAGACTTTTAATAAAGTGCTGACATGTGCTGTGTCTGCACGTCCTGCAAACTGGTCTGTTGGTAAAAGGAGCTCTTGTTTGGTGCGGTCGGGGTGAATGTATTGAGGACTTTAATTATTGCCACATGTCTCGAACCAGCTCTCAACTTCAAACCACCGTTAGCCAAACTTTCTGCTCTCACTTTTTCCACATTCATCTACCCTGCATGTACATACATCAGAGAAAGTCCAGACACCCCTGCAGCTATGAGACCTTCGGTTTAACTAGTTTATTTGTTCCTTTTCCAGCAATAGCCCTATGAATAAAATACATAGATTTGCAGTTCTAAGAAATATATTATTAAAGTCAATAGACAAATTACACAAATATTTATATTTAAAAAAAGGTTGTAAATAAAAATATTTTTTATCAATTATTTAATTATTAATTATATTGTTGGAGTAGGTTTTAAATAATAACATGTAATTCTATCTACTTCAATATTGCAAATTTAATTTATTGGTACTTTCCATTTCTTTGTAAAAAAAATATAATATTTACTATCAAAAATATTTTGGGTAAATGTTCAGTTTTCACTCATAAAATACACAATGCTCCGATTATGCGAGAATGTTTGGGGTGTACTTTATCAACTTTTTTTCTCTTTTCTATTACTGCTATTTAACAGAGCTTTTGCTAAAAAGAAATAAAACAGTAAAAGCATTACAAGATGGCATATTACATGGCTTATTAAAATTACAATGAATGCTATGCATTTTCATTTATTTAATAGATTTATTCGGGACCGCAGACTATTTACAAGACAATCAGTTGTTTTCATTCCATTGACACACTCTTAGTTAAGACCATTAGTGCTATTGGTATTCATTAGTAGTGCTGCTGAACTCCTGGTGAATTCAACCCATTTCTGTTTTGGAAATGTGATGGCTGCATTTCGTGGAGACTTTTAATAAAGTGCTGACATGTGCTGTGTCTGCACGTCCTGCAACTGGTCTGTTGGTAAAAGGAGCTCTTGTTTGGTGCGGTCGGGGTGAATGTATTGAGGACTTTAATTATTGCCACATGTCTCGAACCAGCTCTCCAACTTCAAACCACCGTTAGCCAAACTTTCTGCTCTCACTTTTTCCACATTCATCTACCCTGCATGTACATACATCAGAGAAAGTCCAGACACCCCTGGAGCTATGAGACCTTCGGTTTAACTAGTTTATTTGTTCCTTTTCCAGCAATAGCCCTATGAGTAAATACATAGATTTGCAGAACTAAGAAATATAATATTAAAGTCAATAGACAAATTACACAAATATTTATATTTAAAAAAAGGTTGTAAATAAAAATATTTTTTATCAATTATTTAATTATTAATTATATTGTTGGAGTAGGTTTTAAATAATAACATGTAATTCTATCTACTTCAATATTGCACATTTAATTTATTGGTACTTTCCATTTCTTTGTAAAAAAAATATAATATTTACTATCAAAAATATTTTGGGTAAATGTTCAGTTTTCACTCATAAAATACACAATGCTCCGATTGCGAGAATGTTTGGGGTGTACTTTATCAACTTTTTTTTCTCTTTTCTATTACTGCTAGATTTACCAGAGCTTTTGCTAAAAAAGAAATAAAACAGTAAAAGCATTACAAGATGGCATATTACATGGCTTATTAAAATTACAATGAATGCTATGCATTTTCATTTATTTAATAGATTTATTCGGGACCTCATACATACATTCTAAAATATGTTTAAAATAAAAATACTATAATTTTTTTCAAACAGAAATAAATACTATACTAAAAACAGATTTTTACATATCAACTGGAAAAAGTGTAGACTGGAGCCTTGGCTTATTTTACACATTTTTTTTTCTTAATAAACATCACTTCCACTCCTAAATTGAATCTATACAAAAAACAAAACACACTTAGTTAATACAACATTTCTCATGTTTCCAGATTATAGGTTAAATGTGGTTAGGTAACTAACACTTTTATTGTACCATTATTTTATTATTTTCCATGTTTTGCATCAACAGCAGCCAATGGTCTTTCCGCTAAAGCAGTGACGTCACGACCTCTGCTCCTTAGAATAAAAAGAAGCGGGGAAGTGCATCCTGAGCAGCCCTGCAAAATGTTAGATTCTCTTGTTCTGCTTTTGGAGAAAACCTTTCTTCTTGCACATTTTAACTTTTTCAGCCCAACTTCATCCAAGCAAGAAAGATGCGCAAAGCGCCGCGAGGACAGCACTTGTTTCCAGCGCGGGGATCTGCTGGAGGTTCCTCGCACTTTGTTCACTCACTTTGGCATTTATTTAGGTGACAACAAAGTCGCGCACCTTATACCTGACATACTGCCGGCTCTGTCGAGCAACAGATCTCAAATCCAGAATGTTGTGACGAACAAGAGATTGCTCCTCGGTGTGATCTACAAATACGCATTAATACGGGTCGACACGGTGGAGGACTTTGCTTACGGATCTCCTATTTTGCTCAACACAATGGATACCACCCTGAGTAGACAGCCGCTGGCCGCTGAGGAGGTCGCCAGGAGAGCTGAAAAACTGATCGGTCTGTTTCCATATAGTCTTATGTGGAATAACTGCGAACACTTTGTCACGCACTGCCGCTACGGGACAGCGGTCAGTCTGCAGACAGAGCAGGTAACGTTAACGCATCAGCACGCTTTCCTTGCGAATCGACCCCAGCAGATAAGATAGTACATTAGATTGAAAGTTAATAATTAAATGACCAATTTATTGACTTTCTGCTTTGGATGTTACGCACAGATATGCATAAGCATGATTCGTTTAGATTAATATAAAAATACAGATCAAGTTTGTTAGAAAAGTTTTAGTAAACACTTTTATTAGTTTCAGCACAAACGTAATTTAAGGCTATAGCCTATATTAATTTATGTATAGACGATAGGTTATAGCTTAGATAATTAAGTAGATTAGAACGAAGAAGTGACTAATTTGTTCCTAGAAATGTGTTATACACTTTAAACAATATTATATAAGCCTACACAAATATTATTTTTCAAAATGTCTACAATGTTATCATCGTTATTATCTTATTTCGTGTTATCACTTGATTATGCATTTTTATTTATTTTTTTACAACTATTATGATTTCACCCACACACATATTTTTTGGGTTTATTATTATTTTCCATTTGACCTAAATAAAATATGCCTTTTTATATAAAATGTAACATTCGTTGTTTTTTTTTATTAATTAAAATGTCATAGCCTATAGGCCCTATAGGCAGTCGTGAGGTTTATATATATATATATACTTTATTTTGATATTTTTAGCTTTTGTGCGAATAGATATAAAGTGCTTAAAAAAGCGTTTTATTTTTTAGGCTAATAAAAGTTAGTATTGAAGCCCCCCTTAAGATGCTTTTCTGAAGTGATGGGTGTTCCCCTTTCCACCTCTCTTTCATTTCTTACTCCCATCGCCAGTGACAACGTATTTTTTCACGTCATTTGGCTGACCGTGAGTTTTTCGGAAAATCTGGGTCATTTTAGCGCAAAACGGAACAACAGCTTCTTTCAGTGGTAAGTGGGTTTGGAGAGGTACGCGCCCAGAAACACATAGCACTGTCTCAGAGGCGAATGACAGATTGTGTTTGGTTTCTTTAGCGCTCTGAATCTCATCTATTCCATCTCTTTCCCTCAACAGTTCTGTGAAAGTTTAAAATCAGTAATTCGGGACCAGAGGAGTGTTCTTCTGACCACTTTCATCGGAATACTTGCCATGTTTTTCCTCGGAGTAGCGCCGTCCACCGCACTTCCAACCTTTCTCATTCCTTTCATCTTGTGGATGGCCGGATAACAGACTCCAGTCTGAACGCATATCAACCATTTAACCTATCACAAGTTTGCTCTTGTTGTGCTTTATTATAGAATTAGTAACTTAATCTTTTTCATTGTTTTACCTTCATATAGCCTATTATCATTTTACTTATTATGACACCCTTTTTTAAAACATACTGTACAGTTTTAGCAGGTAAATAAATGTATATTCAAATGACAAAATTACGTTGTATATGCTTTTGCCTAATTATAGCACAAATAGGCTTACAGGCTAAAATGTTATTACATAATTTTTTTTCATTTTACAGGGTTCTATGAACAACCTTTAACATCAATGGAACCCCTTTTTATAAAGTAGAAAAAAGTTATTTAGATTATTAAAATGTTATTCAGACTATAATAATTTTTTTTGTCCTGTTGAACTGTTCACTGAAAGACTCTGAGGAACTCAGAATGGCACCGCTATGAACCCCCTTATGGAATCTTTATTTTTAGGTCCACATGAATAAAACTTTTTAATTAATATAAATTAATAAAAAATAATCGTTCACATCTATATTTGTTTATGTTGTCAGTTGTTTACCAAAGACAATAAACATCAGTTGTTTCAATTATAAAAAATATACAGTTTACAAACTATATATATATATATATATATACGTATGTAAAGATATATACACTCACCGGCCACTTTATTAGGTACACCTGTTCAATTGCTTGGTAACACAAATTGCTAATCCAGCAGCTCAATGCATTTAGGCATCTAGATGTGGTGAAGACGACTTGCTGAAGGTCAAACCGAACATCAGAATGGGGAAGAAAGGGGATTTAAGTTACTTAAGAACGTGGAATAGTTGTTGGTACCGGATGGACTGGTCTGAGTATTTCAAAAACTGCTGATCTACTGGGATTTTCACACACAACCATCTCTAGCGTTTACAGAGAATGGTCCAAAAAAGAGAAAATATCCAGTGAGCGACAGTTGTGTGGACGAAAATGCCTTGTTGATGTCAGAGGAGAATGGACAGACTGGTTAGAGACGATAGAAAGGCAACAGTAACTCAAATAACCACTCGTTACAACCAAGCTATGCAGAATACCATCTCAGATGGGCTACAGCAGCAGTAGACCACACCGGGTGCCGTTCCTGTCAGCTAAGAACAGGAAACAGAGGCTACAATTCACACAAGTTCACCAAAATTGGACAACAGAAGATTGGAATAATGTTGCCTGGTCTGATGAGTCTCGATTTCTGCTGCAACATTCAGATGGTAGGGTCAGAATTTGGCGTAAAGAACATGAAAGCATGGATCCATCCTGCCTTGTCTCAACGGTTCAGGCTGGTGGTGGTTGTTCAATGGTGTGGGGGATATTTTCTTGGCACACTTTGGGCCTCTTAGTACCAATTGAGCATTGTTTAAACACCACAGCCTACCTGAGTATTGTTGCTGGCCATGTCCATCCCTTTATGACTACAGTGTACCCATCTTCTGATGGCTACTTCCAGCAGGATAATGCACCATGTCACAAAGCTCAAATCATCTCAGACTGGTTTCTTGAACATGACAATGAGTTCACTTTACTCAAATGGCCTCCACAGTCACCAGATCTCAATCCAATAGAGCACCTTTGGGATGTGGTGAACGGGAGATTCACATCATGGAATGTGCAGCCGACAAATCTGCAGCAACTGTGATGCTATCATGTCAATATGGACCAAAATCTCTGAGGAATGTTTCCAACACCTTGTTGAGTCTATGCCACGAAGAATTAAGGCAGTTCTGAAGGCAAAAGTGGGTCCAACCCGGTACTAGTTATGTGTACCTAATAAAGTGGCCAGTGAGTGTATTTATACATATATACAGTATATATATTATAATTAACTTAATTTTTCCAATGTTAACAAGTAGTTTCATTTTTTTTTTACTGTATGTCTGATCAGGCATAAGAGTTGATTTTATTTAAATGAGAATCTTAAAAAGTTCTCTAATATCTATAATTAATGTATAATTCATTTTAAGGAATTATATATCGTCATTGCTGCAACATTTGTTCATTATATAACGAGCATTGCCTTCCTTTGTTACATAAATTGGAAACGTTAGGTAATTTAATCCACAGAGGGCGAGAAAGTAATTGGGTAACTATGAATTGTTTGTTTCATTAGGCATGTGATGTACTTATTATGGAGTTTTTTTTTCTGAAAATAGCTCTGGGCTTGTAATCCTCAAGCCCCCCCTCAGGCTGCCTCAAGATAAAGCCAGCAGGTGCCAGAGCATCTAGAAACTCACCACATCTCCAGGATGTTTCCGCTACAGTTCCTCTACAACTTCTTTTACATCGCTGTGGTCACAGACTTTGAAGAAAAGAAGAAGAAAGCAGTGCAGTATGACATCTCCTGTACAAAAGAGGAGATCTGCTAGAGGTCCCCCGGACTCTCTTTACGCATTTCGGAATCTATCTGGGGAACAACCGCGTGGCTCATCTCATTCCTGATATCCTGCCAGCCTTGACCACCGATGAGAAGGCCATTGAGAAAACGGTGACTAACAACCGGCTGATTTTGGGTGTGATAGCAAAAAAAGCAAGTGTCCGGGTGGACTCCTTGGAGGACTTTGCGTATGAAGGAGAAATTCTGGTCAACCCCATGGACAAGGTGTGCAGTCGGTCTCCGTTCGAGGGTGAGGAGGTGGCTCGGAGAGCCGAGAAGCTCTTGGGCTCCGTGGTTTACAGTCTGCTGTGGTACAACTGCGAGCATTATGTCATGTACTGCAGATATGGCACCAGCATGAGCTTTCAGACCTACCAGGTGAGATTTTTCAGCAGATAAAGTCTCCGATTATCTATATCCAAAATAAATCTGCTAACAAACAACAAAGAAATAAATGAATCAAAGAAGTTATCAAAAAGATTTTCCTGAAATAATGAATCTGAAGCTATTTGGTACTTGCAAATATTTTTCAATATTATCAACAGCGTTAATATTCTGTACTAAATTACCCATTCTTAGGTTGCTTTTGTTAGACAAAAACAGCTAAGGACTAAAGGACGTAGTCTTCAAATTAATTAAGCATCAATACTTCTTTGCTATTTTCAATCAGTTAATGCATGACATGATCAAGGATACTTTTTCAGCAACATTGCATTGACTATTTATCTTGACATTTGGATGAAAATTATTAATTTGCATTTAATGCTGACCAGCTATTGCTGGTGAACTAGGATAAGGATGTGAGGCAATAGCACTAATTCCTTTTAAAATGGGATTACACGCAAAAATCAGGTTAAGAAATGTACTGCGGTTGAGAAATAAACCGCTTTTGTGTAAGGCTGGTTAATGACTGCTGGGTTGAAGTACACCAATAGTGAACTGGAATAAATTAGTAAAAATCTAATATATCTGATTTATATAGTATAGACTCAGGTCTATGTATTAAGGCTGTTTAAACCACAAAAGGTTCAGTTTACAAACAGGTCAAAATAAAACCTCTATGAGCTGGTATCAGTATTTAAGTTAATATGTTAATTAAACAATGTTTATTGGTTCATTTAATGTTTTGAAATAAATACTGGAAAAGTCACTGTATAATGACCATCGTGAGGAAGAGGACAGGCAGGACATCAAATATGATATGATCATTGACCTTTTGTGGTGTTTTATTCATTTATATTTTAATTCAGTTGCTCCAGTTGGTTTTGAGCAAGAATGTTAATCTGCAGATTCCAGGGAACAGGCTGTAATCTCTCTGAGACTCTTTCAACATACACACACACACACACACACACACACACACACACACACACACACACACACACACACACACACACACACACACACACACACACACACACACACACAAACACACAAACACACAGACACACACACACACACACACACACACACACACACACACACACACACACACACACACACACACAACACACAGACACACACACACACACACACACACACACACAACACACACACGTTGGTTTTTATGGTTAACAGGGACATCCCATTAGCGTAATGGTTTTAAACTGTACAAACCGTGTTTTCTGTCGCCCTACAACAACCCTACACCTAAACCTACCCCTTACAGGAAACTTTGTGCATTTTTACTTTCTCAAAGAAACTCATTCTGTATGATTTATAAGCCTTTTGAATTATGGGGACACTAAAATTGTCCTCATAAATCACCTTCTCCTCATAAATCACCTTCTCCTTGTAATACCTATGTCATACCCATGTCATTATACAAATTTGTGTCCACATTAACCACATAAACAAACACACACGCACGCACACACACACACACACACACACACACACACACACACACACACACACACACACACACACACACACACACACACAGGCACACACATCATCTCGCTTTCTTTTTTTTTCAGTCTAAAGAAAGATGATGATATTTCAACAGCATGTATGATAAAACCAACCACTCTCCAGCTGTGGTCGAAACATGATTTTGCCACAAAAATCTAAAATATAGGCTCATCAAAGGACAACTATTTTGTTTTTGTTTTGTTAGACTGTCCAAATGATCAGTTTTCCATTAAATGAAAATTAACCATGGACATCAAGAAATATGTGGTTTACGTTCGAAAAATTGTGCATTTATACATTTGGTAAAATTCCACCAATGCAGCACCAAATAAACTTTACTGTCACCTAGTATTAAGAGAGATATTTGTATCTTTACAATTTTTTTAAAAGATTCCTCAGAATGCAAAATTCTAACTTTGTATTTCTTTCTTGTTTTCTCCTCAACAGTTCTGCAAAGTCGTGCGCAAGATTGTGTTCAGCAAAAGAAGTTCTCTTTTAAGCTTTCTGTTATGCTTGTTCATCATGCTTTATACAGGGTCTGTGTCCATCTTTGGAATTTTACCCACGCTTATCATCCCCTTCACTATTTGGATGGCGTCCTGAATTTTTATTTTTTTTCTTGTTCATCAATGAGTTCAAAATAGTGGTTTATTACCCTGGGGCACCTATTGGGCCATTGTAAAACATAAATAAAAATGTATTAAAATAATGATCTTTCCAGAACTGTCATCAGGTTAAGATACACCAGATTCTTTATTTTCTTACTGTTTGTTTTGAGGCAAAATAATGCATATCAGTATTAAAGAAAATTTATATTTAATATTTTTTTGTCTGTATAAATGTATATGTGAAAGCTAATGATTATCATGTACTTTCTTACTGTTTGTTCTGAGGCAAAATAATGCCATATCAGTGTTAAATAAAATTAAATGTATATTTAATATTTTTGTCTGTATAAATGTATATGTGAAAGCTAATGATTATCATGTACTGTGCAGTAGTAGAAGGCTCTTTAAAGACTTCCATGGACCATGGTATATTTTGTAAAGCCGTTTGTCAGTCAGTCTAAAAATAATAAATACAAATGCAAGATATTTTTTTGTTCTCTCTTCTCACTGGACAATGCGCAATTTAAAAGTAGAAAAAATCCCATATTTTTCTCAGAATTGTGATGACTATTTCCATGCAAACGTAAATTGCAGATGAAATGAAGGCCTTCAGCGGAAACGCTCTGATTGGTTGAAACTCGACTGTCAGGGAAACAGTGTTTGACGGAACAGTTAACGTTAGTCAACTACATCAAACCTTCGATTATCGAGTGTCACACAACGTTATCTCCATATTTTACGTTTCTTAATTCATTTATTGAGTGGCCAAAAGGTAAGAGAAGCTGTTTAAATGCATTCATATCAGTTTGGAGATTAGTTCAATGTCTTTTTTTCACGAGAGTTGAGTGAAGTGTCTCACACGAGTTAACGTTAACGTTACTCAAATTATAATATAACTTACTCGTCTCACGCAGCTTGGTATATAAAATATATTCGACTACAACACTTGGTTGGGTCGACTTTACAGGTTCCCGCTATTTTCAATGGTTTGGATTTTCTGATGTCGTCGAATGTGACGAACGTTTTTAATTCAAAATCTTGACTTAGATTGTTGTCACGATTATCGAAATTTTTATAAAATAGTGATTAATTTAATAAGTTATTGTTATTTTTGTAGGTAGACATACATTAAATTCGTATAAGACCTTATATTTTGTTACTTGACAACTCGATGATGCTAGTTACGTTAATTGTGTTTGCTAGCTGAGCTGCACTTACGTCATTTTCAGTAACGTTATCATATAAATGAAAGGCCTCGAGTGTGATACATTTAAGAGACTCCTGACACAAAGGCTTTCTTTGGTAGCTCTGTGTTTTCTGAAGTGTTATGGATGAAGGCAGCACCAGTCAGTCGTCAGATAATAGTAAGATGGACAGCTCTAAAGAAGCTGCTCTTCTGGCCCTGATGGACAGGACTGGCTACAGCATGGTTCAGGAAAACGGACAGAGAAAGTTTGGCGGTCCACCTCCAGGTAAACTAGTAAATCTTACTGTATACACACACACGCACGCAATAGGATAAATGTATATAAAAATAACATAACGTACACACACACATGCATCTATGTATGTATGTATATGTAATAAACAAAAAAAGGTTTTCAGTTTTGGCTGACATGGGCAAGGAAAATAATAAAAAGTGGATAATTCACCCCCAAAAATAAAAAAAAAAATGTCATCATTTACTCAGACAGGTTGAGACATCAGAGTTAATGATGACAGAATTTTCATTTTGGGGTGAACTTTGCCTGCAACCAGTAGCCAAATAGCTATTTAGGCATTATTTTAGGTTACTTTTGTTGATAAATTAGTCTTTCTAAAATCTCTGAATCCAAAATGTTCACAGTTGTCAGCAAGCTCACAATGAGCTTATTCATTATACCCCTTTTCAAAATCCAATCAATTCAAGATAGAATAGAATAGATAGAATCAAACTTCAGCATAATATAATTACATTATGGTAGTAAAATTAACTACAAATGCAATTTTATGTTGACTTGACAGTTTACTATTAGATTAATTCATCATAAGTATACGATTTATTAGTATTGAAAGTTTGTAAAGCTGTAAAATATTATGCTAAGTATAGTACAAACCTTATTTTTTTATATAGCTATATAGTACTGTTCATAATAATTAACTAAATTAATTTATTAGGCTGGGAGGGCCCTCCTCCTCCAAGAGGTTGTGAAGTGTTTGTGGGTAAAATCCCAAGAGACATGTATGAAGACGAGCTGGTACCTGTATTTGAGCGGGCCGGTCGCATCTACGAGTTCCGTCTGATGATGGAGTTTAGCGGGGAGAACCGTGGCTACGCCTTCGTCATGTACACCACCCGAGAGGGAGCCCAACGAGCTATCCAGCTCCTGGACAACTACGAAATCCGCCCTGGGAAGTTCATAGGGGTATGTGTGAGTCTGGACAACTGTCGCCTTTTTATCGGCTCCATCCCGAAAGACAAGAAAAAGGAGGAGATCCAAGAAGAGATGATGAAGGTCAGCATTTGATTCAACTGCACACATTAGAAACTACACAGAACTAAAACAATATGAAAGACATTGTGTGACACCATCTAGTGAACAGAAAACTAGCAAGACATTTTTTTTATACATTACAGAAACCATAATAAGACATTTGGTTATGAAATAATATCTAGTTGCTTTTGTATTGCAATTGTAAATACAGGTGACTGAAGGGGTCGTGGATGTGATTGTGTATCCCAGTGCAGTGGACAGGATGAAGAATCGTGGCTTTGCCTTTGTTGAGTATGAATCCCACAAAGCAGCTGCCATGGCTCGGAGAAACTCATACCAGGTGCAAAAGCATGATAGAAATACATATTTAAAAATATTTATTTGTGTTTCTTGATATGCCATGCATCACTATTTCCATATTTTAAGGGGGTATTTGACAAAGCATACTGAAAAAAGAATCATAGTTTCCACAAAAATATCAAGCAGCACAAATGTTTTCAACATTGATGATGATAAGAAATGCTGTTTAAGTACTAAATCAATATATATTAGATAGACGTATATTATTTCAGAAGGATCACGTGACACTGAAAACTGGAGTAATGGATTCTGAAATTTCATCTTTGCCATCACAGGAATACATTACATTTAAAACATATTAAAAATAACTATATTTTAAATTTTAGTAATATTACATTTTGGACTAAATAAATGATCAGCTAAAATAAACACAGATAGTCCCTGCCCATCCTTTATTTTTATTTTTATTAAACATACAGTATCTTAGCTGATTCAAGATACATTAGATTATAGAAATAAAACAAGTTATCTTTGCTGGGAATCCATTGACAATTTCATCTCGGGATATGCTACCCATATCCATTATATACCTGATGTTTACTGGGTTTTTTCAACTTAACATACAATAATTTGATCCCTTTTTCTTCTGAACAGAAAACACATTTACCAAATTCTCTAGAAAGCAAACAAGCAGCACTATGTCAACTTATTTTTAAGGGAAAATCTATGAGGGCCTGAGAATGACATGTAAACATTGCAAATGTTAAACTTTTCACAAATATGCAACTTGCTGTGTCAATGTCAACTTAATGTTTCAGGAACATTTCAACTGTGGGGTCACACCATTCAGGTTGACTGGGCAGAACCAGAAAAGGAATTAGATGAGGAAACCATGCAGCGAGTGCGAGTCCTCTATGTTCGTAATCTCATGCTGAGCACTACGGAGGAGACACTTCGCTCTGAGTTCTCACACCTGAAGCCTGGCTCTGTGGAACGTGTGAAGAAGCTAACGGATTATGCCTTCATCCACTTCTATAACCGTGAGGATGCCCTAAACGCTCTTGAGTCCATGAATGGGAAAGTTATTGATGGTTCGCCCATTGAGGTAACTCTTGCAAAGCCTGTCAGCAAAGATGGGAACAAAAGATCCGGGTCACGGAGTAGCTATGGTGGTATGGCACCTGCTGGAAATTACGGTGATTCCAACTTCTTGTTCCAGAGCAGAGATGATTTGTCCATCGGATTGGGAAATGGAGCAATAAGTGGTGGTTTAAACATGCGCCCTGTTAACCTCCCGCCTCATTTGGGCAGCCAGTATGCAGTAGACTTAGATCGCTGTGTGTATCCGTTCCTACCCGGATCCACTTTTGTCCCGGTCAGCCTGAACACCCTGAAGCCCAGCCAGTTGAGCTCAGCTGTATCATTGCTTGATTACTACTGCCACAAGAATGACTGGTCTCTGCCAGAGTATCATCTCTACTCCTAGCCGGACAAGAGGAAAAAATGCTGCTCATCTACAAAGTGGTCATCAACAGCACCAGGAGCAGCTTCATGCCTGATAAAGCCTGCACCATACTGGAGGACGCCAAGGAGCTTGCTGCTCAGAATGCACTCTGGAACCTGGGTTAGTTTATCTCAGTTGCTCTCTGGTTTCTGTAAAGCATTTAAAGGAATACTCAGTTACATACAACTTGACATTAGGAGTGCCCTGATATTAAAATTATGTCAGATGCATACAGTATAACAGAAATTACTTTTATGTTATGGCTTATAACGGATAAATGGCTGATTATAAAATGTTACTGTTCTGTTTTGTCTAAATAAATCAAAACTACTTGAAATGCAGTAAATGTAGCCCCACAGCATAATACAATACAGTGCAAAGAAAATGTATTTTGAAGGGATAGTTCACTCAAAAATGAAAATGTTGTCATTAATTACTGACCCTCATGTTGTTTCAAACCCGTAAGACCTTCGTTCATCTTCGGAACACAAATTAGGATATATTTGATAAAATCCTAGAGCTTTCTGTCTCTCTATAAAGAGCAATGTAACTGAAATGTTCCTAGACACAGAAATGTAGTAAGAACATTACTTGACATTACAGTCCATTTGACATCAGTGGTTCAAACTTAATTTTCCAAAGCTACAATAATACTTATCTTCTCGCAAAGAAAACAAAAATAACAACTTTATTCGACATGCGCCATGGTTCTCTCAATAATGGCGGAGGACAGTGATGTGGAAGATAAGAATGGTTGAATACCCATTTAGAAAGCCCATTTAAATCAGTAAATCATGTAACGTGACTTTTGCAAAATCGGACGTGCTTGAGATATATTAAAGTTGATTAGATTTATAAATGTTTTAAAAAGCGTGAAAGAGAACTTGCGCTGTTCCTCAGAATCTGTGTATGCGCTCAGAGATGGAACAGATCACAGACATGTAAAGTCATCTTTTAGCTGAACGTATGCGCCTAAATGGTCATAAAGACGCAAAAATGTGTCAAAATGCGGCGCTTAGTGATTATTCACGTAAACCCTCGTCAGTTATGTAATACATGAATGTAAACAGATGAGACTGAAAATACCTGTGTAACAGTATATTGGATCCGTGCAGCTCTTAAAGTGACAGTGGGCCAGAGCATGTGAGCAGAGTGGACCGTAGCGGGACCGGAGCGGGGAGCGTAGCGGTCATATTTCCTTCAGAGCGGAGAGCGCCTTTCTGAAGATTCCGCTCTGCTCGCTCAATACGCTCAGCGCTGCTCGCTCAACCCAAAATGCCCTTTGGTAATTGGTTAGTTCGAGAATCTATGGAATAGGCAAAGCAAAAGTTTGTCGAAGCTAATATTTCTAAAAGTAAATTCTAAAATCCTGTGAAGATTGACAGACGCTTTAATAGACCACATTTCCCCACAGTTTTGGTCTATTTTAGGGCTGTGCAATTAATCACATGCAATTTGCATGCGCATCTTGTCAGTAAAGCCGGGTCCGTGATTGGCAGTAAATCAAAAATCTTACTGAAAAGGTCTCTAATATTGTTCAATAGCAATATGTTGTGCATCAATACTTGAAATATAAGAGGAGCTTCACATTTCCTTTGGGTATGATTGTATCGTAAAGCCTTTTTTCCTATGTGTGTTTCCATGTAACAGATTGCTCTATCAGTTCCCCTGGCTCCCCTGTGAATGTTTCTCCTCCTGCACCTTCTGCCTCTGGTTTCCTGTCCTTTGGATGCAGGTCTCTGCCTTACCCAGCATACCCCATGGCCTCCATCTCACCTCCCCTGTCCATCTCCTGCTCTTCTGCCCAAAGACTCTTCATCCCCAACCAGTCATCCTACCTGTAGTCATTCAGTATCTGTGAACTTTCTTTACTTACAATGTGTTTCTTAAATGTTCATTTGAAATGTTTTTACTGTTTCTCTGACTTTTCGTTTAGTGCTGTTTCAGTAGAATGACTAGCAGCAGTGGCAGGATTTTCTCCATTCACATACTTTAACATTCAAGCCACTGTTGTTGTTTCTTTACATGAGTGTTTTGTGTATTCTGTTTGGGTGTTTATTTCCCTTTTTAAGAAGTAAGTTATTTACTTGTGTATACACAATGTTTGAATAGAAACAAAAGACATAAACTGTTACGCTATTAAAACGGATATATATTCTTAATTAATAATGCAATAGTGGGTAGGTGATGTTGCACGTTCAACTTTGTGTTACATTTCCCTGGCAGATTAAATCTCATAATTCCATTTTGATTGTTTATTTTTATGCATTTAAAAAGGACATTTTGATAATGCTATAACAATGCTCATGTAATATAACCATAGTTACACTTTATTTTAAGGTGTCATTGTCATTGTTATACATTTAAGTAATATGAATTAACTACTAACTAGTAGAAATAACTACTACTTATATGGTTAGGGTTAGGATTAGGGGTTGTTTTAAGGTTACTTGCATGTAATTATGCATAATTTATTGTTATTATAATAGTAAATACATGTAACATGTGTAACAAGGAAATCTTAAAATAAAGTGTTACCATAACCTCTTAGTCAAAGTAAAATTGGCTGAAAAACTAAATTCAAATTGTTTACAAAAATATTATCACAATTCTAATTATCAGGCTATATCTGTATTTTATATTTGAATTAAACAAATAAATACAGTGAATGTAACCATGTAGGCATATATAGTGTGCAAAAAGGGTTAAAATCACATTACATTCTGACATTGTAATATTGCAATCTAAAAACAAAAATAATGCTTTTAAAGCAAAGTTAAATTTACTAAACTAAAAAATGAAAAAAAGCACAGACTGCTAATTGAGTAGAAAGGCTATTTTGATGACCCCATTACAGTTACTGTAAGTTAGTGCTATCATACAAATACACTTGTAGATTTAAAATGTCCAACTACAAACATTTCAGCAAAACGTATATTTTAATCAGAGTTATTGTGCTCTGTCTGTTTGGCGCGCATGCGCATGGCGGTGCGCGTTCAGAACCAAGTCCGAAGTTTAGCGGAGAATCGCAAAGCAAAAGCTCATGCACATCTGACAGCAAAATGGAAATATTTCCATGGCTTTCTAACATTTAAAGATGGAGAATATGCTGTGAAATGTAAGTTATGCGTTTAGGAAAAGAGCACATAGCTCAAAACAGCAGGTCTCTGTCAGGGCACACGCAGCCTTTCTGTCAAAGATTCATCATTGCTGATACACGTAATTTATTCATATGATCGCAAGGTTCATGTTTACGCTGTTAATATGCACGTTCTCTAGCAAGCTAATTTCTTATTCTAGTAATAACATGTTTTTTTTAAAGTTGAACCTATATGAATTGTACATGGCTTTGGGCTCTCTTGTGTGAGACGCGAGTGCAACGATGATAGATGTCCCTCTAGAAAATGCAATAAATATGCATTGAGTGGACGGCTTGGTTTCAGGTTTGAGGTAAAAAACATCATCTCCGTAATATTAGTAATCACTCATGGGAAATAGTCACCGTAATCACTCTGGGAAAAGTGCTTTTAGCTCAGGAGCTCTTTTTAGCATTTCAGACTGAGACACTTCCTGTTTGGCATCACTGTGGCGCTCATTTACGTCACATACTTAATTTGATTCAAAGGAAGTACTCCAGCAGTGAAGACACTGAAGGGAACAGTGAAGGAGGGCTTTTTAACATGACGTCTTCAGAAAGCCTGCAGTAACCTTGGAAACCACAACCAAACCCAAGTGTTGCTAGAGAAACAAACCATTTATCCCTTCTCAAAAGATAAGGTTTACTGGAAGGAAATCTTTGCCCGCACTTGAGAGGTGATATTTAGGATTAACTGAGAATGATGGTGTATAATAATACTTCGGTCTACCAAAAATGGCCTCTTTCAAAAAATATCCTATACAAACATACAGGAAAAACTCATATACAACTTTCCCTTGCAGGTGATATCTTTAAAAGCACATTATCATTTTATTGCATTTGCTATTTTAACAAATATTCAATATTTCTTAAGTAATGACTTTTCTGATAAAACTGTTTCACATGTGTCCACTTATCATCTTTTAGCTAATATGATGTTTGTCTGAGACCTATTGAAGTAAATCTTTAGGATGAACTGCTGTATAGTGCTCAGATGCTACTACACACCCCAATAATGAGCATTATGAATTATGTTTGTCCCAAAGAACATGACTTCCTTTAAAAAAAGCATTACTGGCTGAGGAAATATTTCACTGCATATCTTGGGACTATAAAAGTACCATCTTTATCACTAGGGGGCAGTGCAACACTGTGGCTCCAAAATTGTCCAATTCCTCAGTTGAGTTCAATAGGTTTTATACAGTTCATAAATGTGGAGATCTGTTCATTACACTCCCTCTTCTTTAGTACTTCACATATATAATGATTTACTCCATGATCATAAATAAGTTTGATTCCAATTACATAGTGTACTTTATGTGTTTAAGAATGAATGTTAAGGTGTGTAGTTATCTAGTGAATGCATCTTTGTGTAGCTCTTTGCTTCTTGTGGTTTCATCATAAAGTGAGTGGCAGAAGTCATGTGTTGTAATACTGTTACACAAGAAAAGACTAGCCTCCTACAAAATGATCTGTACAGGTCTGCCTTGTCAAAAAAGTACGGAAAAAATGATATGCATTCACTTCATATTTCAGCAAGATTGTAGTGCTTACATTTTTAAGATTCTTTTTCTGGTTAGGAATGAAACTATTTGTGGAATGAGAGTGCCCAAAGCAATGCATCATTTTAAGAGCCAGTTGCCAAGCGGTTTAAATTAGGAGTAAATCTTATTAATAAAGTCGAGGGCCTCTCAGTTCTTGGTTATGTGTTATAGATACAGTCCTATAAAACAAGCACACAGATACACACATCCACTCTCGTGCATGAAAAATGGATAAGTTAGACAGATGAGGTCAAGCAGCAGTCTCAAGGTGCTGCGAGAATGGGTTTATGTGGCAGAGCCCATATGTCAGAAGGAAGACTATAGAGGAAAAATGAAATAAATTCTCCTTTCTTTCAAGTAACATCATAGAAGCTGTACACATGGGACACATTGTTACTTATGAGTGTATCATAAGATAGTGGGCCCCACAGGATAAAATCTGTTTTTTCTCAGCCTTAATATATCTTAGCGTGGATTGTGACTGACGGCATGCAGAACAACTGAAAAAAACACTTTTCTCCTTATCAGTGAGCTTTTAAATGTACAACAATGATCATTCATATTGTACATATTTAGACAATGATTGTTTGAAATGAACAGTAGCCATACATCCTTTTTTTCCTTGACATGCCCTGGTCAGGATTTCTAAATTGCCAAAAATGTTTTCCTATTGTATTCATACTTGCCGAAGGTAATGACTGAAAAGTAGTTTGACCAATAGCATTCAGGCATTATAGAGAATCGACCAATTGCACCATGCAAGAAGAGTATAGTCAAAGCAATGCAAATATGCATGCATTTAATATATGAGAACTGTAGAGAGCAAAACAAAGCCTATTATAGGGAATTTACAAATCTCAACCAGGACATGTGAAGAGGAGGAGGACATATGGTCATAAAATATGGGGCATGAAGTTGTTAAATAGCAAACACAGAGTAGATGTTAACCAAACACTTGTTTGTTCTGCATCAGCAGCACCATGCACATGCAGATCAAAGCATCACATATGCCGTGATACTCTCAAAAATGTTGCCTGGGTGAGAAGAATTGTTGAATAAAGTTGTAATTTTGTTTTGAAAAAGAGCCATTTTTAGAGCCCTTTGAAGCTGCATTGAAACTACTTTCCACTATTGAAGTTCACTATATGAACAAAAATCTTGGAACGTTTTCCTCAAAAAATTTATTTTCTTTACAATTTAAGAAAGAAAGACTTGGACATCTTGGATGACATGGGGGTGAGTCAATTGTCAGGACATTTTTATTCTGGAAGTGAACTTCAATGACAGAAATTTCATTTTGGGGTGAACTATCCTTTTAAGGTAATTTTATGTCATTTTACAATATTTATCTCAAGGAAATGTTTCTTATCTGTGTATGTACAAATTGTACTAGCAACACTCTTGCTTGGTGCTTGGAGTCTTAGAAATGTTGAAGGCTTGTGTGAATATCAATAACATTTTGATTCTCCATTTCATGACAGCTTTAAAATGTTAAACGTTCTAGTCCTTCAGTTAAGACAAGGTCATATAAAGTGCATGATAAATATAGTTTTTGACGAAGTATAGCATTTAACACAGCAGGGCACTTCTCTCACGCTGCAGGACATCTCAAGCTTATGCTGTTTTGAGAAATTGCTGCTAACATTTAGCCTTTCAATTTCCACAGAAATCATGTTTTTGTTTATTGCAGTTCATGATGAATACTGTCACGACACAAGCAATTTGCTTAAAAACAAAACACAATTTGAATGGATTGTTATATTTTTATAGACGATGCTTTCCAGGCAAATTATAAAAATTTAAGACAAACAAAGATGATTGGCCCCCTTTTTTAGATTAAAATTACATGGCAGGTCAACTGCCCACACATAGGTCTGGCAAATGATAAAAGCCACTTGAGAAACCTGGATAAACATTGGCCTTTCTGGGAATTTCATAAGCATGCTGGGAACATATCTCTCATTTTGGATTTATGTTCGTGGCTCTGACCGGCACTTTGCACCTGCTGCTTGACTGTGAAATACTGTTCGCCAAAGGTCAATATGTAGCCAGATGTCAAATAGGCCACCTCCTGTGACAGATGATGCGAACTTTCCCAACCTCTGCGCTCATGCACAAGCCAATCTGGTGAACAGCGGGAGCTATAGTCACAAATCTACTAGCAGACCTTAATCACCTGGACAAGAGCACTGTAATCTACCTGCCTAGCCTCATTGCAATGATATAGAATGACCTTTGGCCACTGTGAGCTAGAATATTGACACATGAGACACCTATTCTATATATTAGATTTTCTGTGCTCTCTATGCGCAGAGGGTCATTTTCAATTTATGTGCATTTGTGCCAGACTTTCATTATAAAATATAACGCACAGCTACTTTACGGTTTGACGTATTGCTTTATTGGACATTAATCAGGTGAAATGAGACTGGGTTATACCTGGGCTATATGAATATTGATAGCACAGCACATCCTTTCATTCTTTTTTTACATTTCTCTATCAATCTCTTGCTCTTACTTTCTATAAAACTGTCTTGTATAGCTCCATGATTCCCCACCTTGTCTTTTATATTTGATCAGGGCTGTTTAATAAAGCTAGATGTTATATAATCTGATGTTTTGGTCACAAAAGCAACGTTATTAAGATAAAATGTGTATTTTAAACAACTTTAGCTGAATCGGTTATCAATGGAGTGCACTGTTCAGTAACTGAAACTAGGAGGGTATTATTTGGCTGATCAGACTCTGTCAATGAAAAGAGACAACGTGTTCCTGACAGTACAACGATTGAGAAAGATAGCTTGAAGAAAGGTGTGATATTACTTTTCTAAGCAATTTGGCTTGTGATTTTCACCTGATGGGCAACAGATCTCCCATTAAATACCTATAGACTTACAGGAGAAACCTGAGCCATATCCAGGGACAAGAACATCACACATAAAACAAGAACATTTACTTGATAAGCACAATTATTGAACATATTAAGCCTTATTTTCAGGAAATATATCTTGAATAAAGTCTATTTTTCTCATCCATTTTTGTCCTGGTTTGAGCATAAATATTTATTTCCCCCTTTAAACAGGGAAATATTTGTAAAGACATTCTGCTAATCTTTCTTTTCAAATAAATGTAAATGCATATACAGTATACATACGGACACACACACACACACACACACACACACACACACACACACACACACACACACACACACACACATACACACACACACACACATGGCACACACACACACACACACACACACATAATTGACTAAAACTTCAACTAAAAATAAAACCTAAAATGCTATTTAACATAGTAACATACTGTACAAACTATAATAGTTAAAATAACATAACTACATGTACTGTACATTTTTTGTTTGTTTCCACTGCAGAGCTGATCCTCTCTATACGCAGAATACGCAAGCTGCGTAGGGCCCCCGAAACACCAGGGGCCCCCTTGCTCTCATTGCTCTCTTGCGCTCAAAGAGGTTTTCATTTAGTTTCATTTTTGAAGCTGGCCAGTGGTTATGAAAACATGAACGATCAATTAATTTAATGCAGTGCGCTGTCACCCTCTCTACGTAAAAAAGTCAGTCAAATTATGTAACGTGAACGTCGTACATTCTCTTGCATGAGACAAAAAAAAAAAACGCGGAAGAGGTACTGTCTCTCGAGCGCTTTCCATGAGCGCAATTCGAGATGGAGTGGAACGCGGACAAATGAGCTTCATCCATTCTTTCATCCCATTCTTTCAAATTTAAGTATTTAATGACATTTTATGAAATGTTAGTATACTTGACTTATACTTAGAAAAAGTCGAAATATTTGTGCTCCTAGAATCCGTGTTTTCATTGTTATAAGCTAGTACACATCTTATTAACAGAATGAATAAAAAAACACAAGTGAAGAAGAAACGAAACAACAGATGCTTCCACATATAATCTAATACGATCATCAGACATAAAAAGCATCAAAACTGTGTAACCTTATGGAATAAAATGTCACCAATGAAGAGATCGACTCCATCTACGTTTTGATTATCATTCTGAATCCAATTCATATTCTATTTTCAGCTTTTTGTTCAAAATGTTGCTTATTTTTTTATTTTTTATTTATGAAACTTACCCATATTCAAGTGTTTAAAAAAATAATGCAAGAAGCTAGAATAAAATGTTAAAAACAGATACTCTGTTCTTTCTTTTGATATTTATAAAACAAAATACGTTACAAAGTAATCAACAGTAGAATACTTAAAGCATTATGTAAAGTTCACTTTAAAAAAATGTACGAGTACTTTCAGTATAAAACTACTAAACTAGTAGTTTACTGAGACTATAATTCAAAGTGTACTAAAAATGCCACTACAAGTATTTAATCACTAAACAATCAGTATACCTAAAAGTACTTTTAGTAGTTGCAGCACAAGCTAAAAACGTTTGAAGTTTTTGTGAACTAGTTGTGTACTCAAAGTTTACTACTTTTATAAACTACGTATTGAAGTATTGGAAAATTGAAATAGTACACTTACAAGTAAGTACACTGATATTTGTATACTTGCTACATAAAGTATACTTAAAAATGTACCTGAAATTTACTTAAGTATACTTAATAAAATAAACTTGAAGTATACTAGTTTTTGGTAAGATTATCGTGATCAAATACTGGAAGTCAACAAAAGAAAGTAAAAAAGCATGTCAAGAAACAGCTGGGTGAAATGGGGTCATGAAAACATTTAACACACCGCTTGATGTGCCACGCTGAAAGCAAAGAAAAAGCAAATAACTACAGGGGAGAGTAGGATGACTAAATCTGCCCTCATTTCAGTTTCAATCAAGCACTTTATTAGTGAATAAATCTCAGCGTTTGGTCTGCAGCATATTTTAATATTACAATACAACAAGCTATAAACCATTCAGCAACACAATGAAACAGAATGTACTTATTATAGACAGGGCATACAATTTTTTGCAAGTAAAAGAAAGCAATTTTCCTGAGAATTACTGAAATACCTCAATATGTTTTCCCATTTATCACCCAAATGCTCCTGAGATTCATGTTCAGCTCAGACTAAATCCCTGACATGTGCCGCTGACGCTGAAACCTGAAATCCCTGGTATTTGTCATCGTTCACTAGCTGAAAGTGCTGTGGACAGTTCAAGGCTCAGTGTGAAGTGGAAATAGCAGGGGAGCTCTTGAGCTCAGTGGACTAATGATGTTCATCTGTCCTTGCTGCTAAAAGCTGTTTCAAGAGATAAAATGAAGTGCTATGTGTCCTCTATTAGAAACTCTCAGTCTCTTTACTTTTTCTCTGTTTCAGCACTCAACCTCAAGGGTTTAAATTCTGTTATCAAAACTTGTATCACTTCCACTTTCAAATGTACTTTTTTAAAACTATGCCTAAAATACCCAGTACTCCCTGACAGATCGAAATCACTGAAATCACTCCTGTCTCTAGATAGCCCTAAAAAGGGGAAAAAGACAGCAGCCTGATCTTTTTAGCCAATCAGAAATGCCCTCTGACTGTTAATCATTTTTTGCCTTCATGTTCACTGAAAAGTCTTGGAGTTAGCAGAACAGAGATTCTGAGGTCTTATCTGTGCAGTTTTTTTTATTCATGTAGGCTCACATTAAAACATGAGCAGAACAAACTGTGTAAATCATTCTCAAATGCATTCAAATGGAAATTATTGCATTTGTTATGGAAATGTAATTTATTGCAAAAATTATATAAGAATGGTTACATGAACAATTTGCTGCTTGTGTTTCATGAATTAGGCCCTTTGAATTTATACAAAATGTTATTTTCAATATTTCTGCTCAGTCAATCATGAACACTTTCAAATGTCAAAAATCAGCTCTGAAAAATGTATCAACACTAAGAGCAGAAGAAACAAACATGTTTAAACATAATGCAATGCTACATTCTAGATGTTGTCATGGTTTTGAAAATGTTTCAGTGGCTTTGTTGATTAGCCTGTTTCATTCCATCTCTGTTGAATTTGCAGGAGATCTCATATTGCTTTAAGTATTGTAACGTTCTATATATTGATTTTGTTTTTCACTGTAGGAATGCAAACTGCAGCACTAATTAAAAACATCGTTTGAGACGTTTAATTGCTTAAAAGACTAGCAGAGTTCATTAGAGTTCATATTAAACCTGCGGGCAATGTGAGCAATTTTAATGTAAGTATGGTGTTCAGAAAGTGTTGTACTGCTCTGAAATGCTTCCAGTGCTTGTGTGTGTGTATTTGTATGTCTGGTTGCAGTTGTATTTTAATCATTTAAGTGTTTATTGATGATAAGGAGGCACTTGTGTGTGTTTGGATCATTTAAATGCTTGAAATAAATGTAGAGATCTGTGATCCACATAACATGTTTTTTAATGAGTGCTTTAGTATTGTCTGTTTCATAACAATAGTTGTTTTATCCTCTGTTGATGTTTCTGAAAGTTAATTTATTCTAAAGATTTTAACATTAGTTGGTCTTGCATATGTGAATAACACATTGACATGTTCTGTTGTTTCTTCCTGTTCAACTTACAGAGCATCAGGGTTTTGCAGAATTCATTTCATTTCAATTCATTTGTTGTAATGACAGCAGACACAATTAGCTGTTTAACAATAACCCATCATAAACAATTAACCTAATTTGTAGACTCTGTAATTGAAGACGTAAGGAGAAATTAGAGCATACATGTCATTTAATAAAATGAACGAAACATAAAATAAATACAAATGCATATAAGAATTGATAAATTAAATATAAATCATCCAGTTTTTCTGGAAATACCTCATATTTTGTGTGCATGATAAGGTTTATGAATAATTCATACTGGAAATGTAAATATATTATTAAAACCACACATCACAGTCATTAGGAGAATTTCATTCCATTTTAATATTGCATCTTTGCGTCTTTGCTCTCAGTTCAAAATCAAGCTTAAAAATAGAATTAAAATTCAAAAGGCATACCCGGTTCAATTTAGAATCATGCCAAGGTTATTGATTTAAGGGTACAAACACATATTTTTTTTTCTATTCATGTAAACTCACATTTGAATACACAGTTGGCCTCATTCATGAAACATGAGCGGAGCAAACTTAGCAAGTTGTTCTCAAATCCATTCAAATGGAAATGTTTGCATTTGTTATGGAAATTAAATGTATTAAAACAATTATATAAGAATCTTTCCATTTCCATGAACAGTTTGCACATAAATGTGCTGCTCGAGTTTGAGGCCCTTTTGAGGGCTGATCATTTAAATAATCAGAAATGTTCATATTAATGGGGTGCCTATTTACACTAAGTGCAATGAGCCCACCTTGTTGGCAGATACTAACTCCGCCCACAATAAAACAAGTGAAAGCCGTAAGGATACAACTTTTTGGGGATAACTTTTGATGCGATCGACTCAAAGTTCAAATCCGCCTTTTGCCGAACTCATTCTTCTCTCTTTTCCCATCACATATCAGATTGGACAGCTGTTTATTATCCGAACAAAAGAATATTCAAGAGTGTAAATTAAGTACCTCACGGGTATTTAATAAGAAAGTGTTTATCGGGTAGGGTTGGGTAGATGTAGGGAGCTCTTTATTGTCCCAATAAGGCTGCATTCATTTAATAATTTTAATAAATATGATAATTTATACTTAATATGTTACTATACACTATATAATGTACCACAATAATGAGGTACAAATGTCTGCTTCTATTTATAAACTATTTACACTTATAGCAAAGAAAATACTTGTGGCATTTTTATTTATAATTAATAACATTAAATATTAATCATACAGAGTTTCTGAAAATACCTTTTGTGTGCATGATAGCATTTATGAATAATTCATACTAAAAATAAATGAAATATATTATTAAAAACCACACTTACATCATAGAGCCAATGGAATTTTATTATTCAGTCCAAATTGAAGTTCACCAGCTGAATTGAAATTCCAAAGACATACTCAGTTCAATTCTGAACATGCCAAGGTTGATTCGGTTCCCAGAAAACAAACAGACAGATACAATTCAGCTTGAATGCACATGAAACACTGCCATATAATAAATGATTCATAGAAAATGCACATTTCATTTCTTTCTTTCTTTCTTTCTTTCTTTCTTTCTCTTTCTTTCTTTCTTTCTTTCTTTCTTTCTTTCTTTCTTTCTTTCTTTCTTTCTTTCTTTCTTTCTTTCTTTCTTTCTTTCTTTCTTTCTTTCTTTCTTTCTTTCTTTCTTTCTTTCGTTCATTCGTTCTTTCTTTCTTTCTTTCTTTCTTTCTTTCTTTCTTTCTTTCTTTCTTTCTTTCTTTCTTTCTTTTCTTTGTTTGTTCGTTCTTTCTTTCTTTCTTTCGTTCTTTCTTTCTTTCTTTCTTTCTTTCTTTCTTTCTTTCTTTCTTTCTTTCTTTCTTTCTTTCTTTCATTCTTTCTTTCTTTCTTTCTTAGGACGGTCATGTTTTTTAACACCCATTCTCGCGCCTCAGCTGCAGGTGGCATTGTAATGATGGTCTTTTAGATCCTGAAGTCTACACCGCTCTAGTGAGAGGAGGCGTGATGCTCAGCTGGTTGCTATGGTTCTCATCCTCTTAAGTCAGTGAGATCACAGAGGCTAATGGAACAAATTTCCTAACATTAAGGGGTGAACATATCTGGGTCATCTCACCCCCCCCCCTTCACTTTTATAGGAAACAAGCTAACAAACAATCCGAGTGTTATAAATGTACATCAGCCTGTATGTGATATCTGCATTGTCTGCAGCACCTTGCAAACTGATGCGCAGGCAATCAAGTGTGGCGTATTTCGATAATGATAATTTCACGAATGTCAGAGAAATGAGAAGTCAGATTGCCACATGTGGCACAGCATTTTTCAGTTTGAGGCGTTTATCTGAGACATGAACAAAAGATACTTGTGCACTTTTGTGAAAAACACCCAAGCATGTACTATGTAATCTTTTTACATTATCCCCAAGATATATTCGTCTTGATTCATAATGCATGTCGAAATGTGTTTGAAGTGTGAATGAAGAATTCAGCGAGGGCTTTTGTGCTTGATAAATTAACTTGAACTAAGAGGTAAGGAGCTTTTGTTGTTGCTTTGTTCACGGGAAAACCTTTTTCATTTAGCATCCCTGGGTCTCGCTCTACTTGAGTGTTAAGGTTGTTTATTGAGTTCATAGCTCATTTTGCTGCAATGTTTTCATCTGGTCCTTACCTTCATCAGTTCATCTTGTAAATTGTTCAGTTTTGATGCCGAACCATTTCAAATGTTCTTTATGATGCTGTCATGACTTATGCTGTTGTAATGGGTTTTTAAAGACTCTCTGTTCAGAGGAAACGGATGTTTAAATGAGCATGAAACCAAGTTAGGCGTAAATCTTTTGCATTTTTGATTCAAAACTACTTATGAGTTGGTGCATTTGACTTTGTGAGAGTGGAGTGAAATAAAACATTACAGTCATACGATCAGATTTGTTTTTCTGTTTGCGTGCGAGTATGTTTGTTGTCTTTTAAAGGGATCATATAATAAAAAATAAAAAATAAAAATATTTAGAAGTTAAACTGTTTGAAGTTATGCATTTAAAGATCTTTCCTTTCCAGTCAAAAAGATAATTTATCATTAAATACGCTGTTAAAATGGCTAGTTCTGTAATCTCTTACATTCTTCAGGATGAATGCATAAACATGACAACCGCATTTTTGCATACAATTCCTATTCTGAAACTTCATTAATGGAGGATTTATGATTGATACTATTTTCTAAACACACTCCTCAAATATATTTAAGCCTAAATTGAAGCCTTAAGATGTATTTCAATTGCATAAAAATTGGCATCCATTTGGATTACAGATTTAACATAAACTAATAAACTGAATGGAATGCATTTTTGTCAGTCATACATAAATGAAATAAGATGTAATACATAAGACGTAATACATACAAATATCTGCACCCTTGGTACATATTATCAAAGAAGGCTGTGAAAATGTATCTACGTTGTTAATCCTTTTGATATTTTATAATAAAAAAATAATTGGATAATAAGAATTTAAAATGGGGGGGAAATATTATTATGAATTAAATGTTTTTCTCTAATACACATTGGCCACAATTAACGGCACCCTTCTATTCAATACTTTTTGAAACCTCCATTTGCCAGTTTAACAGCTCTGAATGTATCCTATAATGCCTGATGAGTTTAGAGAACACCAGACAAGAGATCAGAGACCATTCCTTCATCCAGAATCACTCCAGATCCTTCAGATTCACAGATCCATGACGGTGCTTCTTCTCGTCAGTTCACTCACTCATCTACTACAGGGTCCAGGTCAGAGGACTCATCTACTACAGGGTTCAGGTCAGAGGACTCATCTACTACAGGGTCCAGGTCAGAGGACTCATCTACTACAGGGTTCAGGTCAGAAGACTCATCTACTACAGGGTTCAGGTCAGAGGACTCATCTACTACAGGGTTCAGGTCAGAAGACTCATCTACTACAGGGTTCAGGTCAGAGGACTGGAATGGCCATGATAGCAGAAGCTTGGTTTTGTGCTCAGTGACCCATTTGTGTTGTTTTTGAGGTTTGTGTTTGGATTATTGTACGGTTGGAAGATCTGAACATGGCCCATTATACGATTTCTAACAGAGTCAGTAAATTATTAGATTTTTTATCTGTTGGTATTTGATTGAATCCATGATGCCATGTGTCTAAACAAGATGTCCAGGACCTCCAGCAGAAATATAGAAATATAATAAATATATACCCACCTTGAGTGTTTGCTGCTAAAAAGCAAATGTTTAGTTTCATCTGACTGTAGAAGCCAGTCCCATTTGAAGTTCCAGACGTGTCTGATAACTGAATATGTTGGAGTTTGTTTTTGGATGAGCTAGGATATTTTTTCTTGAAACCCTCCTAAACAGTATGTGGTGACGTAGGGGCTGTTTGATTTTTTTTAAAGTTTTTCTGACCCCAAGTGGTCTTTAGCGACTAAAACTGTCCTTCTCACCATGCATTAGGATGATACAGACACACGTCCTCTTCCAGGCAGATTTTTTTACGTTTTATGTTGATTGGAAATTCTTAATTATTGCTCTGATGGTGGAAATGGTAATTTTCACTGCTCTAGCTCTTTTCTTAAAGCCACTTCACTAATTTGTGAAGCTCAATTATCTTTTGCTGCACATCAGAAATATATTCTTTGTTTTTTCTCATTGTGATGGATGATTAAGGGAATCTGGGCTTTGTTTTCCCTCCTATTTATATTTCTGTGAAACCGGAAGCCATGGCTGGATAATTTCATGTTCATAATCACCCTGGAGAATCACCCTGGAGTGCTCAAAATTGTGAATATGAATGGGAATATACTTCATAGATATTTTACTCATAAGAATTTCTAGGGGTGCCAATAATTGTGTCCAACGTGTATTTGAGAATTTTTATTTTATTTCATAATGATACCCCCCCCCCCCTTTAAATTATTATTATCCAATGAAAGGTTAGATTTTGTGATAAAAAAAAATTAAAGATCAAAAGGATTAATAATGCAGATTAATTTCCACAGCCTTCTTTGATCATATTTACCAAGGGTGCCGATACTTTTGGCCATGACTGTAAATCTTCCATTTACCCCAAAATATTTTTTATGTACGAGATAAAAAAGACTATTTCTGGTTTGTGTAGGAGTAGGTTGTGGGGAAAGCATGCTAAATATGTGTTTATTGCTACAAGTATTATGAATGAGTGAATGATTGACATTTATTTTTGACAAGGTCCCTGATCAGTTTTTGAAGCACATTTCAGCATGAATAGTTTTGTAACCGTGACAATGTAATTGAAACTGTTGAATTTGAGGGAAATTCTTCAGAATGTATATGAAAATATATTAAGCAGAGAGTACTATGTTTTAAAAGTATCCAACATATTTAATAAATAAACCAATGAAAGAAATGTTTAGAACTTTGCCAGTTATGCTGATCTGATTCTCCAGAAATCTGCTAAATGTTCTGCAGGTGCTAATTCGATAAGAGCTTGGCTATCGATAAAAACTGCTAATGCTAAATAAGAACTTTTGTGGCTCAAACACAGTCACAATCAATCAGAAATGATTTAATGTTTAATGAACAGTTATGAAGAGTGAGATTTTGGACCAATGAGCACACAGTGGGCGGGGCTATGCAGTGCAGTGCTGCAGAAATAGAAACCCAGCAAGCAACAAAACACCCTATATCTCATTACTTGTCACAGCAGGGTAGGGGAAGAAAAAAAATACATATTTACAAGGAAGTTCAAAGAAAGATGGACAATGTTCATGAAAATCTATATTGTGACTTCAAGTTCAAAGAGATGATGACTAACATTGTAAATCAACCGCAGGGGGAAAATTGTTTAAAAAAAGTGAAATGACCCCTTTATTGTTGCACCTGATTCCTCTACCTTGTTTGTTTTCCTTTGTCAGTTGTTTTCTCCCCTTCTTTGGCTTCTTTCATTCCACATTTTCTGCTATGCAGGGACTGGTTATCTTTCGTGTTCTCATGTAATGTAGCACTGGAGCACGATCCTTCCTCCTGCCTCTGCTCTGCTCGTCCACATTACTTTATCACAGCTTGTCATTTCTCATTGCTGGTCACCATAACCTTCAGAGTAAATGCTCAGTGTTCAGATTTGTACCTCGCCTGTCTCTTATTCTCTGCCCTTTTCTTCATGTATCTTTCATTCCGACCTGTATATTGAGGATTGATGTATGTTGTTCTATTTCTTTAGTTGCTGACTCATTTTCTGTTGAATAACTGGATCATGCTCCCGCAGCATGTAAAGACTTTATCATCTCTGATGCACTTTTACCCTACAAACATCCATCCACATTCCCTGTTATTTCTTCTAATCCTCCTGTGAGTGAGAATGCATTGCTGTCGGACCACTTGAGAAGCGTGCAGACGGCTAACAGCTGGTATCATGTTTTTTTACGATGTTGATTGAAATTCTTAATTATTGCTCTGATGGTGGAAATGGTAATTTTCACTGCTCTAGCTCTTTTCTTAAAGCCACTTCACTAATTTGTGAAGCTCAATTATCTTTGCTGCACATCAGAAATATATTCTTTGTTTTTCTCATTGTGATGGATGATTAAGGAATCTGGGCTTTGTTTTCCTCCTATTTATATTTCTGTGAAACCGGAAGCCATGGCTGGATAATTTCATGTTCATAATCACCCTGGAGAATCACCCTGAGTGCTCAAAATTGTGAATATGAATGGGAATATACTTCATAGATATTTTACTCATAAGAATTTCTAGGTGCCAATAATTGTGTCCAACGTGTATTTGAGAATTTTATTTTATTTCATAATGATATTTAAATTATTATTATCCAATGAAAGGTTAGATTTTGTGATAAAAAAATTAAAGATCAAAAGGATTAATAATGCAGATTAATTTCCACAGCCTTCTTTGATCATATTTACCAAGGGTGCCGATACTTTTGGCCATGACTGTAAATCTTCCATTTACCCCAAAATATTTTTTATGTACGAGATAAAAAAGACTATTGCTGGTTTGTGTAGGAGTAGGTTGTGGGGAAAGCATGCTAAATATGTGTTTATTGCTACAAGTATTATGAATGAGTGAATGATTGACATTTATTTTTGACAAGGTCCCTGATCAGTTTTTGAAGCACATTTCAGCATGAATAGTTTTGTAACCGTGACAATGTAATTGAAACTGTTGAATTTGAGGGAAATACTTCAGAATGTATATGAAAATATATTAAGCAGAGAGTACTATGTTTTAAAAGTATCCAACATATTTAATAAATAAACCAATGAAGGAAATGTTCAGAACTTTGCCAGTTATGCTGATCTGATTCTCCAGAAATCTGCTAAATGTTCTGCAGGTGCAAATTCGATAAGAGCTTGGCTATTGATAAAAACTGCTAATGCTAAATAAGAACTTTTGTGGCTCAAACACAGTCACAACCAATCAGAAATGATTTAATGTTTAATGAACAGTTATGAAGAGTGAGATTTTGGACCAATGAGCACACAGTGGGCGGGGCTATGCAGTGCAGTGCTGCAGAAATAGAAACCCAGCAAGCAACAAAACACCCTGTATCTCATTACTTGTCACAGCAGGGTAGGGGAAGAAAAAAAATACATATTTACAAGGAAGTTCAAAGAAAAGCTGGACAATGTTCATGAAAATCTATATTGTGGCTTCAAGTTCAAAGAGATGATGATTAACATTGTAAATCAGCCTCAGGGGGAAATTTAAAAAAAAAAAGTGAAATGACCCCTTTATTGTTGCACCTGATTCCTCTACCTTGTTTGTTTTCCTTCGTCAGTTGTTTTCTCCCCTTCTTTGGCTTCTTTCATTCCACATTTTCTGTTATGCAGGGACTGGTTATCTTTCGTGTTCTCATGTAATGTGGCACTGGAGCACGATCCTTCCTCCTGCCTCTGCTCTGCTCGTCCACATTGTTTGTCATTTCTCATTGCTGGTCACCATAACCTTCAGAGTAAATGCTCAGTGTTCAGATTTGTACCTCGCCTGTCTCTTATTCTCTGCCCTTTTCTTCATGTATCTTTCATTCTGACCTGTATATTGAGGATTGATGTCTGTTGTTCTGTTTCTTTAGTTGCTGACTCTCTTTCTGTTGAATAACTGGATCATGCTCCCGCAGCATGTAAAGACTTTATCATCTCTGATGCCCTTTTACCCTACAAACATCCATCCACATTCCCTGTTATTTCTTCTAATCCTCCTGTGAGTGAGAATGCATTGCTGTCGGACCACTTGAGAAGCGTGCAGACGGCTAACAGCTGGTATCATGTTTATTTTAGTCATTTTTGTTAAGACTGTCCATCTAATGGCCATTAGAATGACTGTAATGGCTCCAAATTAGATATGATAAGAGTGATGATGAGGTTGAGGGAACTGCAAATTTACCTCTAACAGCTTATGATGCTTGAGAGCTCTGTAAAATCTGACAGAAATGAAATAATTATGGCTATTACTGGAAAGTAATATAAGTGGAGCAGAGACAGAAGCGGTCTTTTTAAAAAAGAGAACATCTTTAATTTCCTTTGTGTTTCTGCCTTTCTTGCCCTGTTTTTCTAGAAATCAGAATGCATTGTGGGTAAAACTATAAAGTGGATAGGGAGTGGTTTCGGACACAGCTTAAGACTGTATCCAAAATAGACTCCTATACCCTCATTCCCTATTTCCTACATTAAATAAATTTTTCACATATGCTTTCGGAGTGAGATATAAGTGAATAGATTTTTTGATTTTGGACTGAACCATTCCTTTTACCATTTGAAATATGAATATGCATATCAAAATATTTTTTATCTTGCATAATATGTTCTGTCACCCTCACTGCAGCATATCTTAGAGTTTTGATATTCCATATTAAGTGTTTAAAATTCAAGGTTTGTCCAGATTCTAAGTTCAATATCAGGCTCATCATTTATAAATGTGCCAACTAAATGTCCTAAAACAGTCCATGTCCTTTGAGTTCCGTCTGTGTTGTTTGTTTACTGAAGCACATGATCTGGATTTCTGTGTAATGTATTGGACAGGTTGACAGTAGGGCTCCTTGCACAATTCCCTTTGTATTCATGCAATTTATATTGTCTGTTGGTGCATGAACTCAGACTTGGGAAATGTACATATTTAGGTAGTTTGTTCATTCTAGCTGATGTGATGCCTGATGATGTTAGTGATATGCATTAGTTAATAATTTACAGGCACATGTAAGCATTTATACTGAGAAATCAACAGTGTCATGGCAATTCTTTACTGAGAGTAATGCATTGGGTACATTACACAAATGTTCACTCTAATATTTTTTTCCCATCTGTAATTGTAGTATTCATGTGAAACTACATTCAAATGACCACTACAATACATAATAATTCAAGTGTGTGTTCCACCTATTATTATTATATATATTTGACTGTTTACTGATCCTTATGTCATTCCAAAATCAATTCAAATTGAACATCGTGCTAACATTGTCCTATTTTGTATATTGGGGTACAAAATAGGGTAATTAGGATATATATATAAACAAAAAAAAAAACTTTTTTAAAACCAGATACCGAAGCAGTACTTTGTTCTCAGGTGAATGAAGCTATAGAAACATTGGGCCCCAATGATTACCATTGTAGCGACAAAAAACGCGAACTAATTTTTCAAAATGTCTTTCGTTTTTCACTGAAGAAATTAAGTCATACAGGTTTGGGATGACATGAGGATGAGTAAATGATGACAAAATCTACACTCCTAAATGCCATTTGAGTTCATGTGTATTCATGCGTATTCAAATGTGGCATATATTCAAATAGAACAGCGCCTTCAAAATATCCCCTTAAGTCATTGGTGAGGGTAAGTAAATCAAGTCCAAATATTGTTTTTGTGTTTACTTTTTTTTCAATAACTTAATATGACCTTTCAATAACATGTACAAGACGTTTGTCAAGTGTTTGGAAAAACTGTCCCTGTTGTAACTGTGGAAAGTTTGTTGCAGTTTGAATAAGACCAGACAGACATCTACAGGGAAATAGATTTTTGGCTTTAGTTGAAAAGTTTCTTGATTGCTGTTTATTGCTTGACTGTGATGCTCAGCAACAAAAGTGCAGGTCAATCAGCAGACTCTCTGTGGACCTGCACTGCGCACCTTCTACCATTAGTATTCATACAGGCCAATGGGCTGCTAATCTATAAGGCCTACAATATCTACCCACTGGGATAGTTGTATAATTACATGGCATTAATATTCATAACACAAGCCAAAGGAGATGCATCTCTGAAGACTGTGCTTTACTGAGGTTATCTCAGGTGTAGAAACATGCTGCAACTTGTGTTCATACAAAACCTCGAAAAGCATTATGGATTCAGTTGATTTAAATTGGGGTCAACATGCTGTACTACAAACCGAAGGCATACAATAGCAAAATAGCTAGCATTCAAAGCAAAAAGTTAAAAGAAAATATGACTATGATTGTATTTGGAGTATTGCTAATGCAGACCGCAGTCCTTTGGGACTTGGTGATTGCGGTTATCAGCACTCTCTCATTCCCTCATAGATATGTGGCCGTTGGACAAATTGAATAAATAATGCTGAAATGAAAGATAAAACACTGCTTGTCCCCTTCGGTACAGCTCATTTCCTTTTACTAGCGATGCAAGGTATATCTTTGCCTTCGTATTGTGCCCATGCCTGAGAAAGCTCTTTCTAAGAAGACCAGAGAACCTGCTGAAATATATTCGTCTCATAATACAAAAACATAAGCACAGTTGTTGGTCGGCCTTTTATTACAACAGATTCAGCTACCAGGCAGTAAAAAATTCAATTATATTTAAAATAGCCTGTGTGATTAATATTTAAAAATGCAGCTAAAAAATATTTAAATAATTATGTTCGCAGAAGCTGCATTTATGTGATCAAAAATACAGTAAAAACAGCAATATTGAAAAATATTATTGCAATATTGTAAAATCTATTCATTCTATTTTAATATATATTTTTAAATATAATTTATTTCTGTGATGGCAAAGCTGAATTTTCAGCATCATTACTCTAGTATTCTTCAGTGTCACATGATCCTTCAGAAATCATTCTAATATTCTATATATACCAACACAAACTTTTATTATTGTACCTTCAAGGTTTGTGAACAATGTTTTGTGATTTTTTTTGCAAAATGCCATTTTCTTCTGTTTGCAGTCATGGCAGTGGGTTGCCTTGCCGGATGTATCCCAAGATGCTTGATTACATTCACACCCTAGTCTCCTGTCCCAGTGGAGTGTGCAGACTGAGCCCCAGTTTACATGTGTACAGAAAACTAAAGCCTTTGCTGTCTGCCCTGGGAACGCAAGACACTGCAATTCTCATCTGGCTGTGATGTAGAAAGTGGGGCACTCAAGAAATAGTACTTGCTTTAACCCTGATAGAGAAAAGGGACACTAGTGCTATACACGCATTAAGATCTTTAAGAAGCTACTAAGAAAATGCTATCTTGTCTGAATCAGGAGAGAAATATGCACAGATAAAATACTGCTTACAAGCAAAAACTGTTCTAAACAAATTTGTCGCTGAATTTGATATGAGAGTGCAGGAGATGGATGGTAGATGGCCCTTTTCACTGGAGGAAGTGTTATTATGCAGGCCCGGCCCTGGGGAGTGGGGGTGTTGTGAGCAAAGGGGGCACTGCCCACTCAGAAAGAATTCGTGCCCCCTCAGTTTTCTTATCAAACTTATTTATTTTAAACATCATTGGATAATGAATTGGAGGAGCATGGGCACACCATCTGCAGAGTGCATTAAGTTGTTCGATTTGAGCAGATCAATCAGCATTTGTCTTGAAGCAGTGTAGCTAGCCTATCAAAGTAGGCTACCGCAAGAGCGATTACGGTCACTGCAGTTTCTCCGCTGGTCGCACAAGCTTTAATGATGACAGCTAATTCAAGATTGACCAGACTCAATCACTGTATTTCATCCTGTGCCTGAACATGTTCGAAACCGCACTAGATCACATACTGCATGCTCACCGTGATTTGTGCCCCCTCTAGAAATTTTAATGCCCCCCCCGATCTATTTTCTTAAACAAACCCATAGTTTCATCACAATTTCACCATCCAGCTAGACACATCAACCCTAACTCATTCAAAAACAGCCAGAAACTTTGTAGTTGTGATTAATTAGCTGACTTTCTCAAACCACATTGCTAAAACTGCCCGGTCCTGCAGATTTGCTTTATTCAACATCAAGAAGATCAGGCCCTTTCTTTCGGAACATGCTTCGTAACTCCTTGTTCAAGCTCTTGTTCTGTCCAGGCTGGACTATTGCAATGCTCTCAGGTCTTCCAGCCAGTTCTATCAAGCCTTTGCAATTAATCCAGAATGCGGCAGCGAGATTAATTGCCGAAAGAATGTCACACTTCAATTTGTTCATCAATTCATCAAGTTCATCAATTTCAAGTTCATCAATTCATCAAGTTCATCAATTTGCACTGGCTACCAATAGCTGCTCGTATAAAATTAAAGGCAGTGCACAGGCTAAAACTAGCTTCTCTATTCTTTTTGTATTCTAACTATTTATTTCATTTATATTTATCATACAATTATCAAAAGCAAAAAAAAGGCCTCTAACACTAGTTCGCTCTATTATTTTTCGATTCTATCTGTTTTTTAATTTATTATATAACAAAAAAATACTTGCTATATGTACTACGTTAAGCTAACTGAGACTTGTTATAGCTCTTGCGTATCATTGATCTTTTGTTGATATTGATTGCTTCCATTGTCCTCATTTGTAAATCGTAAATGTAGTAAATGTAAATGTAATTTGACTGGTGTGGATTATTTGTGGATTACTGTGATGTTTTTATCAGCTGTTTGGACTCAGTCTGACAGAGACGGCAGAGGATCCATTGGTGAGCAAGTAGTGTAAATATCTCCTAAATAAATCTCATCTACATCTTGGATGGCCTGAGAGTGAGTGCATTTAAGCAGATGTTAATTTTTGGATGAGCTATATTTCTTTAAGAAAAATGCACAGGCTGAGTCAAGGGTTTTCAAACTTTTTGATATCCTTTACAAGGGACCTTCTATGTGTTTGATGGAGCAAGTAGAGCTTATATATCATATTTTAAATATTGTAAACAAAATTATTTATATGCTGTCACATTAACTAAACATTTCCTGCTGACTAAGTTATTATTCTTTTCAATAATAGCCTGCTAACATGCAGAGGCCAAGTGTATGGAATGTGATGGTCTGACACCTCCAAGTTTAAGTTCCTGGTTCCCTGGTATTGTTGTTAACATTTCTTTGTCACTTTGGAGCAGTGTCTCTGGACTGTTTGTTTGATAGGAATATTGTTCCAGTACTAGCAAGGATGCATTTCCAGGAACATGTATCACATTTGTCTGGGGAATATGTAGAGTACAAATGTGGAAAGAAGCATCATGTTTTTGTATTTTGTACCCAGCTTTATGGGGAACCCATTAGTAATTCTGTTGACAGCAAATCAATTGGACGCATGTTTTAAAACCACATAAGAAAAGTTTTCTACAAAGACAAAAATGACAATGTTGATCCATGGCTTCACCGTTTTATATTATTTTGCACTCTTTTAGGCTTTTCTTTCTTAAAACTGTTGTTTCTTCTTTGCCTGCGAGATTTTTGGAGCTGTTCTTAATACTCATGTTCTGTAATATATAATAGGGCAGACAACAAAGTGACTCCTCAAGAGCTATCATTATAACTGTCATCATCTCTTTTTTTACTCTCTCTCTCTCTCTCTCTCTCTCTCTCATTTACTTCCACCATAATGAAAAAAGAAATGAAGTCTCAAGACAAATGCATCTCTGATAGTGTCCCAGAACCATTAGAGGAAGAAACGTCCACTTTAGGATCACATGATATAATATAGAAGCCAAAATTGGAGGAAGAATGAGTGCACATGACTATAAAAGCTCAATAAGGTTCTCAGTACAATGAATAGTGACTTTTTAGTGTCTCTTAAGGATTCTTTTGGTTTGCATTGCTGTTTCATTGTATTTGAATTATATAAATATTTGCTATTAATGTTTAGAGAAACTAGGCATGTTTTACAATTCATAAATATATTTATGCAGTGTTCAAATTTAGCTACATTCTTAGTTTAAACGGACATGCTTGAATCAGTTATACAAATTTAAAATATGCAGTGTGTAAACATATTTTGGGTGCCCTTCTCACCATAAGATATCACGCAAAAATAGATGACTTCTTTAAATTTAATTAGAAAACAAAATGCATTAAGTAATATGCATAATTTGAAGATGAACTACTGTGACTGATGGCTCAGTCACTTCTCTCTGTTCTTTCACTAGATGAATTAAAAAAAGCTTGTGTCCACATATTAAAGCCCATTATGAATCAGCCGAAGGGTAATCTCAAAGTAATTAATTTAAATGAAATACAGTTACTAGAGCTTAATTATATTTCGATGTGATTGTTATAATTACACTGAACCCACCAGAAAAATAAAAAATGCCTTTTTCCTAGCAATACAGTGTATAACCACATAATAATTTATAATGTATGGTTGGTATAATAGCCTTACAGATAGAGAGAGAGAGAGAGAGAGAGAGAGAGAGAGAGAGAGAGAGAGAGAGAGAGAGAGAGAGAGAGAGAGAGAGAGAGAGAGAGAGAGAGAGAGAGAGAGGAGGGAGGGAGGGAGAGAGAGAGAGAGAGAGAGAGAGAGAGAGAGAGAGAGAGAGAGGAGGGAGGGAGAGAGAGAGAGAGAGAGAGAGAATTTAATTTTAAATCTACTTTATTTAACAACATTTTAACAAGAAATCATACAATCCTTCTTAATTAAGATCCACACAAAACAACAAATACATTATGCAATACATCTAGAGAAAAATAAATCATCATAACAGTGCACAAAACACCTTCTTTAAAAACTTGTTAATTAATCATTAATTTATAAAACATAAATTAATGTCTTATTCTTGCTTTAATTAGACATCTGAAGAGCCATCAACATAATTTCCTTCCTTCCCTTTTACTTTTATCTTCTAATTAGAACAATTGCTGTCATTGCTTGGCCAACAATAAAATGTAATACTTTCTTTCCAATATTTAAAACCATAAACAAAACCAACATTACAAAATACAACCTTGAAACCTACAAAAAGTTCTTGAAGTCTTAAAAATAGAAGATTAAATCTATTGCAATACAAAAAATATGTAATATTGTTTCTTTATTTTCACAGAAAGGGCACTTACTTTCAACAGACTGATTAATAATACATATGAACGCATTCACAGCAATGGTCCCATGTAATCATTTCCATTGCAAGTCTTCAGTCATTTTGGTCAATGATGGTTCATACAATATTCTCCATTCAGGTTTACAATTCTCATCAACCCCAAATTCCAAGGAATATCTGTTTTACTCTTGAGTTTATCTTTGTTCAACATTTTAACACTCATCTCATAAAAACATTTCCCCACAACTGAGCATTTTTTTCAAACTCTTTGCTCTCATATCATTATGTAATGAGAGAGAGAGAAAGATAACCGTTTTCTGAAAATGTGAGCCTTTTGAATAAGGCTGGATGTAAAGCAGATATGATTCAACCAAGTATAGTTTTCACAAAAATAATTTAAAAACTTTGTAAAAATCCTGTTATTCTGTGCATCTCAAAAAATGTGAATATCGTATATTTAAAAAGTGAAACTTTCAAATATTCTATATTCATTACATGTAAAGTAAAACATTTCAAAATGTTCTTGTTTTAATTTAGATGATTAAGAGAAAAGTCAAAAATCCAGTATCTCAAAATATTAGAATATTTCCTAAGATCAAAAAAAGATTTTCAAAACAGAAAAGTTCAAATATGTTAATTTCTGCACTCAATACTTGGTCGGGGCTCCTTCAGCACAAGTTCCAGCATCAGTGTGGTGTGGCATAGAAGCGATCGGCCTGTGGTTTTGTGCACTATTGAACCTTCAGCTTGTCTGGATTGTTGAATCGACTGTTTCTCATCTTCCTCTTGAAAATATACCATAGATTAAACCTGGTCTAAAAAAAACGTACCTCTGTGCACTTTCTGTACGACACCGTTTTAACTTACTGCACGTTTTGCCGCAGTTTCAAAGAGAAATGTCCACTGAGGGCGCTAAAACACAGGTTAAATACGTGAATCCTGGCACAGTTTTATTACGAAGATATAGGTACATATTACTGTGTACAACGTGTTTTTATTACGTTGCTACAGAAACGTATTGCGGCAGTTCAGAATTAAAATATCCGTGGTCTGTCCCTAAAAGTTAATGCTCTATTGTGTTGGAAATGCCCTACACCAAACCCAACCCTAAACCTACCCGATAGTGTTAACAAATGCAACTGATAGAAAAACGTATTTGTTGATGCAATTGTGCCATTTCTGCTTCCTTATATGCAGATTTGAGCTGCTTTGTTGAACCGTGATTACACAGGATTTGAATCGGAGCTCCTCGTCTCCTAAGTGCGTCTCCGTACTCCGTGAGCTACCAAACAAACCTACCGTCTATGAAAACACATAGATATGAGACTGGATATGTGCAATGCTAATGTTCAAAAGCATCAGTTTTCAAATCTCCCAGCTTTTTAATATTGTTTTGAAGTCATAACATGATATTCTTCAAGTAATTGTGCGAAAATTACGCTTTATTAATCGAAACTCTGTACATTTGTGTGAAAAGGAGTAAAAGATGTCGGAGTTTTACTGCCTCTAGTGTTTGTTTTTTTGGGAAACTGCAGTGATATGTAGTTATTGGTACATATTTTGTCTCACTAAAAAGTGCACCCAGGTACGTAAATGCCATGAGACCAGGTAGCATAGATTCCAGATGGGGTTCAGGTCAGGCATGTTGGCTGGTCAATCAAGCACAGTAATATCATGATCGGCAAACCACTTGAAAGTGGTTTTGGCAGTGTGGGCAGGTGCTAAATTCCTGCTGGAAAAGGAAATCAGCAACTCCATAAAGCCTGTCAGCAGATGGAAGAATGAAGTGCTCCAAAATCTCCTGGTAGACGGCTGCATTGACTTTGGACTTGATAAAACACAGTGGACCAACACCAGCAGACGTCACGTCAGGCATGTTGGCTGGTCAATCAAGCACAGTAATATCATGATCGGCAAACCACTTGAAAGTGGTTTTGGCAGTGTGGGCAGGTGCTAAATTCCTGCTGGAAAAGGAAATCAGCAACTCCATAAAGCCTGTCAGCAGATGGAAGAATGAAGTGCTCCAAAATCTCCTGGTAGACGGCTGCATTGACTTTGGACTTGATAAACACAATGGACCAACACCAGCAGACGTCACAGCACCCCAAATCATCACTGACTTTGAAAACTTCACACTGGACTTCAAGCAACATGGATTATGTGCCTCTCTCTTCCTACAGACTCTAGGACCTTGATTTCCAAATTAAAAGCAAAATATACTTTGATCTGAAAAGAGGACTTTGGACCACTGAGCAACAGTCCAGTTCTTTTTCTCTTTAGCCCAGCTATTATATTTCCCTTTTTTTTCATAATTCCTTTTGAATTTTTTAGCAATTTTTCTGAAATTTTTCTGAAATACCTACAATAAGCTTTTTTATTACAGGCTCTCATTGAGACAAATAGGCAGAGCACTCATCGAAAACTTCAAATATAGTTATATTACAATTGTATTTGTGTGTGTGTGTATTTGTTATTTCAGCTAATAGATGTGGTTATTCAGGATTGAAAAGAGCTGTGTTAATATTGTACTTTATGTGTTCAACAGTGAAAAGTACAGTGTACAGGTTTGGAACATGAGGGTGAGCTAAAAATGGCAATTACATTTTTTGGGTCAACTATCCCTTTAAGACCTAATCCACTTGATTTGTACACTAGGGTATCTAGTATTCAATTCAAGTAACTCATTCAGTTATTTTTTTCACCGAATTTTCTCCGACCATTGTCTTGTTCATCTTTGGAGAGTTTGTCTCCAGTGATTGATTATTAAAGGGCAGAAGTCAATGAAATGTTTGTGTAGTGGTCCTATCTCCTGTGGTGTAATTATCCCAGGGTTCAGAGAGAGAAGCTTTGAACAGGGACGTCTTACTGAAGTTACGGACTGCTCTGGTGTCATGGTGATAGACAACCATTTCAAACAACGTTAAAGGAGATGAGAGGTCTTAAAATGAGACATGTAAGACCGGACTATGTTACAGGGGAGATCACATACAGAGACACAGGTCTTGAATGACACAAGCACGTACTGTACACCGAGTTCAAAACCATATTTTATGTTAGCGAACGTGGGCGTGAGGCTGGAATATTTTTGCTGTTCTGCTATATTTTAAAAAAGACAATTACGTGCTCATTGACGTGGAGTTGCTCTTATGCTGTATCTTTTTCTCCTGCTAATATGTGTGCTTTCTTATACAGCCACGTCCACATACAGAGACTCCTTGTTGAAAGCTGAAAGGTTTGTCAAAATGCCTTTTCATGACTTTTATGATATGTGATCTAAAAACTATTCTGCCTCAGCCTTTCAAACACTTTGAATACTTTCATGGCACCATTTTCTTTTGATGGCTTCAGCAATTTTGGCTGTAGAAAGTAGGATGTCGCAGCTCATGGTTTTCATATGTAACAGATAAAATCTTGCTCCACTTAAGTCGTGTCTCTGAATCCTCAATAAGTTTAACCATTTCCTAGTTGTTTGAAGTTATAGAGGTTTTGTCCCATAGTAGTTTTTGTTGTGCTTTGAAACCACAATAATGGGGAACACTGCTGAGTTGGCAATGATCCAGAAGACAATCATTGACACCCTCCACAAAGAGGTTAAGTCACAGAGGGTCATTACTGAAAAGGGTGGCTTTTCAAGGAGTGCTGTATCAAAGCGTATTAAATACAATGTTGACTGGAAGGAATAAATTGGGTAGGAAAATGTGCACAAGCAACAGGGATGACCGCAAGCTTGAGAATACTGTCAAGCTAAGCCAATTCAAACACTTAGGAGAGCTTCACAATAGGGCTGCACAATATTTTGCATGCAATTCTCATGTGCATCGTCAGTTAAAGACGGTTCTGTGATTAACAGTAAATCTCCATCACCTGTTTTCAGATGGAGCAGCATTTTATAAACAGAGTCGTAGTTCACTGACAAGCTATGCAATATCACGTTCAAAATCAAATGCGATTCATCTGCGATTCTGAGCACGAACTGCATTGCGTAGCTTGCCACTTGGCTTTTTTAATCAATAAATCAACACAGCATGAATACAAAAACGAAATTTCTAAGAACTTGGCACATCAAATTTAAATGAAAGATTAATAAATAATTCAATAGCAGTAGATTTTTTCATAATCTACTAAAGAAATGTTAAGACACAAAATACCAGTTTCATGAAGAAAAACCCACAATCTATACTGTATGGATGGTCATTTATCTCAATGAAACTCAAATGTAAATATTCTAATATTTCGAGATACTGATTGTTGACGTTCATTAGCTGTAAGCTCTAATCATCAAAATTAAAACAAAAATAACTTTTGAAGTGTTTTACTTTACATGTAATGAAATATTACAAGAACATTTTTAACTTTTTCACTATATTAAATTGTTTGATATGTACCTGTAAATAGTTAGAAACAATATATATATTTTAAACAAATGCTGATATTAAAAAAAAAAACCCTGAACAAATATAGTTTTTTGCAAATATATTGAGCAGCATTGTTCTGTTTTCAACATCGATAATAGTATGAAATGCTACTTGACCACCAAATGTATATTATTATTATTATTATTTTATATCAATTAATGTAGCATTGGTGAGCACAGAAACTTCTTTCAGAAACATGAACAAAAAATCTTAGCAAACCCAAATTCTGTCTTAATTGTTATTAATTAAAAATCATTAACAATTCTGAATAGTCATTAATATCATTTCTACCATTTGATCATATAAACTAACCTGTATCATAATGATATATCATGATTTTCTATACTTATACTTTCCGGTGCTACATTTTGTCTTCAGAAAATAAGTGCCACATCACTGATTTTAGGATATTAGTGTTTGATGCACATTTATTTTTGCCTGAAGCTTTTGCAGAACAAGGCTTCTCCTTATGAAAATGTAAGACATTAAATTACAAGCCACATCAGTGAAAACTTGTCATGTTCTCCATTTCCCCATCATCTTGTATCATTTTCTCATCTAAGTTTAGCCCCAAAACACAAACCCATGCATTCTGTGAGGCTCTGATAGACACCTTATAACATTATCATGATTTCAGATTTTTTTCCTGCTTAGATGTCAACCACTCAGATATAGATTCTCAGCAGAGGAGAATATAATCTCTTCTCAATAGCTGTCACATTTTAAGCATGTCCTTTTCCCAGATCCCTCAGGGGTTTTAAGATTGTGTGACTCTGAGGTCTTTGGGGAGGCAGGGAACAGGGCTTGGGGTCTCTAGTCATTCTAAACCTGAAAACATATTAAAAAGTCCATGCCGTTTGCTATAAAGGGATCTGAAATCTCTTGCCTGTTGGGCATTAAAGGGGTTATGTCATGGCTTTTCTTTATTATTTTAATGTTTTACACACACACACACACACACACACACACACACACACACACACACACACACACACACACACAATGAACGTTCTGAAACATTGTCTGAAATGATCTGTTTAAGAGGCATCTCCCTTCAGGCTTGCAGCCACTGTTGTGATAATGCAATTATAATGCAGTTGCATGGAAAAAAGTATCAATGCCCCAGTGTTGCATGGGAGTAAGTGTTTTGAAAACATTGTCCAAATAAAACCATCATTTACATTAAGCATTATAAAATTGTTTACTTATGCTTTGTGATGTAACTGCTGTCAGATCCAATCCAGTTGGCTGCTTCATTGTTTAACAAAAGCTTCTTTGAGAAGTCAACATTACAGCCTAATTTACAAAACAAACTGCCATTAAATGCTGTGAACAAACATAACCCTCCATTGTGATCTGGGACTTCATTCAAAAATAAGAAAACATCGACTTGTTCTTGATGCTCGTGTGCATCTGAACCAGTACAGACTGTACTTTTCCATTTGTCCTGTTGTCGAGAGTTGCTCAAGCACATGGAGTACATGAGAAATTGGACGGGCATCTGTGCTGTGTAGAATGTGTCAGTGATTATAATGGGTTCTATCTGCTTTTGACACAATAGTCAATGTAGACAGCCTAAAAGCAAATGAACACCAGTGGGTGGGGCCTATGGTGCAATTATGTAAAACTGTTTTTAATGTCTTCCTCTGGATGTATTTACCAGTGTGATGTCACAAAACCTACAACATCCAGACAAGTTACCAGTTAAGTATTATGATATTATGTCATTATGTAAAGCTGTTTGTTTTTGTTAATTAATACTTTATTTTGGTGCGTCAATCTAATTTAATCTAATCTAATCGTAAAATAGTTTTATTTATATTTATCACCAGCAGGACAAAACAAATGTTTCAGCTCAAGGCCTTCTTCAGTGCATTTTGTGAGTGTGGATCATGATTTCATTTATTAAGATGTTATGTTATGAAATGATATGAAATATTAAGAGTAATTGGGGCAGATGATTTGCCTTGATCTTTCTGGATTGATTTCTTGAGTTTTCTTTCTAAGCTAGTTACAGAATCAAATAGGTAAAGATGTGTACAGGATATCTAGAATTTCTCTCATAATTTGGAGCAAATTCTTTAGGAATTTAATGTGATAATATTTTTATCCTTTTGCTGATTCTTAGACAGTTATTTAAAATAACTTAAGCAGAACTGCATGAATAATGGTTGTAGTGAAAAAATCAATTTGTGGTGGTAAACAAATCTACGACTGATCAAGAGTAATTGAAAGAGACAAAACGGAGTGAGTAAACAAAAAAGCACCCGTTTTCTCTGCTTAAGCTTTGAGAGATGTTCCCTCACTCAGAGTCTGTTTATCACCTCGACCGCCTGTAGCGTTACTTTCAAGAATCGATACTGCGACACCATTGCAGAGCATCCTTTTTAAAGGATATTTTAAATTCAACTCTCTTGTGTTTTGCGAGAGATCGGATTGATTTAACTTGTTTTATAGCGCTTATTTATTTGCTAAAAGAGGTTAAATGGAGGTTATCGAGTGGGATGTAGCTGCTACTCTTAACAGTGAGATACCTCCGAGCCCATTACATGGAAACATTGGTGTAATGGGCTGGGAAGTACCTTCACTGCAGGAAATTCATCTGAAACACATATTCCTGGGTTCACTACCCTAAACGTGTGTGGCTGAGGGTAAATGGCACACTAAAGAGAGGAAGACAAAGTGGCATCCAAAACACTCGGACATTTGTATGCATCACTGGTTTTCTTTTACCGTACACCCATGAAAATGCACACAAAATCTCACAAATACAGGCAACAGAAGCAGCTGCAATCCATCCCCTGCTGTTAGCCTTTGCACCACCCATGTAGAATAGCATTCAGTCATAATCCTGTCAGAGCACTCAGTATTTGTATGAGTGTGTGTATGTTTGCATGAAGTTCCGTGGCGGGGAGTGTTTTGGAAGCAAAATTCAACACATGAAAGTGAGAAAATATGGATCGACCACTCTATTTTTGCATTAGATGTGGCTCTCAGCAGTGGTTTACAGCTGTGTCAATGTATTTTGCATTATTCATGATATGGAGTATTGCAAATGTGTGTTTGGTTTGTGTTTTTAGTGACACTGAACTGGCCTTTGTCTCTGGTCCAGATGTTTGTCCTCAGCAAGTATGAACAGACGATTTCAGTTTGCTTAACATAAAAAAAACATGGAAAGAAATGGATGAGATAGCAGCAGCTTGCAGGCTTAATAGTTTTCAGATAAAAGATTAAAGCTTGACATTTGTGAATGTGTTTTGCATTCTAAGCTGCTGCTCCGGACTAAGACCTTGCCAGCTGCACCACACACAAACAGTGGATTATACCTAACGGGAACATTTAGCCTGGAGCATTGTATTATTTTGCTGATGTTAAGAGGGAGGTTGCTGATGAGTTGGCCTACATAAAACACTTTAAAGGTAATAAGGCCATAAACAGAAATGAAGATGTCACAGTGCAAATATGGCTATAAACTTTGAAGTACAGCAGGCTTCAATATTATCTCTTCCTCAGACTGATGAGGAGAACTTTCTCAAAACCACAAGCTCCAATCTAGAGTTTAGCATGAAATTAGGGATGGACCGATATCAAAATGTTGCTCAATACCAACAAGCTGATTTCTAAAATTAAAAATAATACACCAAAAATAATATTTATAATGCTACAAGTACATTTTTTTATCAAAATGTAATTGCAATTAGAGTTTTGTTAAATACTAAATATTTGGCTATCAAGGCTACATTAGTTTAATCTAAATGCATTATAAAAAGTAGTATTGAAAGTGAAAAATGTAATTACAACTTGTATAATATGTTTAAAAATGTCATTTATTCCTATGAGGCTCCTGAATTTTCAGCATCATTACTCCAGTCTTCAGTGTCATGTGAACATTTTAATATGTGGATTTCCTGCATAAGAAACATATTTATCTGTGTTAAAAACAGTTGCACTGCTTAATATTTTTGTGGAAACAGCAATAATATTTTTCAGGATTCTTTGATTAAAAAAAAATGATAATAAAAAAATATATATTCTGTTAATCCGGTCAATACCAATAAATGAAATGAAAAAGTTTATAGTTTTCTTTTCAGAGTTATCTCACTCTGTGTAAAACAATCTTCTGGTAAAGGGAACATATAACCACCAATCCTACTATCATATTCCAGTGAATTATTTTGTGTTATCCGAACAAGAGTTTGAGCTGCACTATTATTTGTTTGACCTACTACTTTGTTTTAGGCTTTTATATTATTGTGGTATCATCTATTTTCCTCAAACGACACATAAAAAGTACATTGGATGACTTTCTGGAGAGGTGGCAGAAGGCACCACAGCTCAGAAAGCTGAAAGCAGCATTTCAACTTTCTACACTAACTGTGTTAGTTTGAATATCTTTCACAGTTATGTCAGAAGTGAGCTGTTTCTTTATTAGATTCGCCATAGTGTTGTTATTCTGTTTTAGACCTTTCTGCTTGTTTTAGACCTTTCTATTAACGTGTTAGTTCCAATTCATGTTAATTGGAAGAAAAAGCCAAAATGTGTTAATGCAGGTCTAGTTTTCTACATGCACTTGTCTTTGAGTGACCTCTAGGGTTGTTCCACCAGCTGTATTCATTCCCTGCTGTGAAAGATAAGTGATCCATCAAACCAAACATCCAGATTTATCTCTGTTAATGAGTGCCAATGACTCAGGCAGGACATGCAAGAGGAAACCATAGAGCCAAATTAAGAGCAGCAGTCTGAGAAGACATTTGTTATTTCTTTTAATCGTTACATTAATCTGTTCATGATTGTTATTAGTTGGTCTTGTGTGCATACAAGCACAGAAGATATTCTTCACACTTATATATATTCTTTTATTCAGCAGACGCTTTTATCAAAAGCAGCTCACCACATTTGAGGAATGAAACAATAGAAGCTACAACACAAGCAGTCTCCACAAAGCTGAACACATCTTTCATGCTTTATAATGGAAGAATCAAACAGTTAGACTAAATATGTTTCATAAAGCTGAATTGCTTGTGTATATTTTATCTCCAAGATTACTCGCTGTCATCCTTTTTTAGTTATAGACTGATGCGTTTTTATTGTCAGCATGTACACATGAGAAAATGAAATAAGAGTGATGGTTGGAAGAGACTGCGAATATAGCTTTTAAAAATAAATGCATTACCATTAAAAATCAACAACAACAACTAAGCTGTGAACGGAATTGAACTGAATTAGTTGCACAGCAATGGAAAAAGTATTCATGTGCAAATTTAGTATATGTGCCGATAAACATGTATGCATGTTTTAGTTAGAACCTGTATGCCTTTCTTTCTTACATATAACTGAAAAGGAGATGTTTAGTAGAATGCCCAAGCTGCTCTCTTCCATTCAGTGAAAATGGACACTGACTAAGGTATAGTAAAAGTAATTCATACAACTTGTGCACTGAATTTTATATCTTCTGAAGCCTTATGTCTGCTTTTAAGAGAAAATAGATTAAAATTAAAATTGAAAATGAAAATCAATTTGAAAAAATCTGAAAATCTTCAGCTGTGGTCACTATTCCCTTTCATTGTATCAAAAAAACATGGAAGATTCTGCTATAAATAACTCCTGGTGTGTTTCAGGAAAGAAAAAAAGTCATTAAGGTTTCAAAAGAAATTAAGGCAATGGTGTCAATTTTCCTTTTTGAGTAAACTATGTTTTCATTATGTGTGGCGTAAATTACTGCGTGGCTGAATGTTACCTTTGATTGACACCCAGTAACTAATTATGTTTTTGTGAAGTCGAGTAAGCCGTTGGGCATTGGCCAGTCTCATTACCTTCACCAACCAAGCGCACTAATCTCAATCATTTTGATCTTAGCACTGCCTTTAGCACTCCCAGAGCTGTCTATCTGTTGGGTGAAGGCAATCCAGTTTGGAGCTTTGATTATTTTTTCCATCTGTCTGGATACGAACACACTCTTTCTCAGCACCCGCACTTTCCCTTCATCTGCTTCATAATCAACTTTGCTTTCTCAGAAAGGCTGCTGCCACTCCATAGGGGACTAAACGCAGAAAAATTCATGGATAATGATCTTAAAACTATTCATTTGCAAGCTGATGTGCATCCAGTCCACAGGGATTGCAGAATTGTATTCTTGAGAGACATGGGCTAACTTAATGTTTTTCAACTTCCTAATTTCTTAAATGTAATGAGTGTAATTTATTTAAATGTTAAAATACTTTAACGGACAACTATAAGCCTCTTTCACACAATACGTGTTTTATGTCACTATTCACTGGTTGATCACCAGTACCAATTTCTTATTCTGGTTTCATGTACTGTTATTAATGTCAACTATTTTCCATTTTGAGACCAAAACAGATTTATGTCACTAAACCTGTCCAAATCTGTTTGAAAACAATCATTTGTAATTTGCCATTTAATTTCATCAGTAGTTCTTTCTTTATTTGTTTATTTTAAAGTACAAGTAATAATTATATTAATTTGACTAAAATTGACAGTAAATACATTTATAGTGTTACAAAAGATTTATGTTTCAAATAAATGCAGTTTTTTTAACTTTCTATTCATCAAATAATCCTCAAAAATATATCATGGTGTCCATAAAAATATTAAGCAGCACAACTGTCTTTAAAAGTTATAATATATGTTTTAAGCACCAAATCAGCGTATTCGATTGATCATGTGACACTAAAGACTGGAGTAATAATGCTGAGCTTTGCATCACAGAAATAAATACAATTTTAAAGGATGTTAAAAACAGAATACAGTTATTTGTAATAATATTTCATAATATTACTGTTTTACTTTATTTTTGATCAAATAAATGCAGCCCCAAATGTGTGAATATTCATTTTCACTTTTTTGTAACTCTTCATGCAACTCAAAGAGGCAAGATCTTTTCTAAATTTACATTTCGTTAAAAGTTGTAATTTTGTCTGCCTGTTTATTTGTGCTTGCGCACTCATCCCACGCTCCTGTCACGCCAGCAAGACTGTCTGTCATTTAGATGGCACAAACATAACTGCCAATACTTTGATATGAATCCACAAGAGGTCTAGAGTAATCACGCACACTATGGCATAAACACAGAGTGTCTCCCGACAGACAGATAATAGGAATGTCATTGCATGTAGCTCATTTCGATTCAGTCATAACATCATTTTCTTTTGCTTTTCTTGATTCAACCCTGCACACTGTGTTCTGTTGGTTAGATTGACTGAAAATATTAGCTGTCAGGTGCAACTGGCGAATAAATTACTGTTGCACTCGGAGAGTTTTTCAATTATTTTTGAACACATTTTCCAAAACGATGGGTCTTTAAATGTTAATTAGCAGTGCTTGCTAAGGCGAGAAACACTATTATTGCTCATATTGTGTTTAGAGATTCTTCAAAACCCTTAATATGAACACTGTTTCTTAACCAGGCACAAATCAATAAAGTGACAAGCTATGTTATTACAATAATGTTCACAATTGTGATAAACTCAGCCAGGCTTATTGGAAAAATATGCCTATGGTGACATTTCGGCTAAATTATATTATACAAATGAAAGTTCTTTATTAGCTCCTATTGTTCCATGAAGAATTTTAACATGAAGCCTTTCTACAAAAAGTTATTTGTAGTGGGAAAAGGTAGTTTATAAATAATGTATAAAAGTGTTTTTAAGTCATAAAGTATTCTCAATTGATAATATGTCCTGTAATCATAATTTGTGTGAACAGGAATTGAAGCTATGTTTTACTGATGCTAATGTTCCTTTCAGCAGGAAACTGTGGTTAACTTTATGTATAGGTACATTTTTGAAGTTTTAGTAGAGGCACTTTTCCATTGAACCTAGCATTTCAGATTTATTTATTCATTCATTTTATATTTAAGGGAAAAGAACAAGAGCAAAAACTGACCAGAGAGTTGCTTGGTTGTTCACTAAGTGGATTATCTCTAGATTAAAGCTTTCTTTTGTTGCTTGGTGATTCAGTCACATACAAACACATGCTTATGCCATCTTTCCAATGTTACACACACACATGTGCATCTGCGTCTGTGTTGCTAGTACAGGTCACATCAGATGTGTCAGTGCTCACACATGCTTGAACTACGCTAACCTGTGAACACATACACACACACACAGCCACGGTCATGTCAGAAGTGATTAAAATAAGTTTCCAGTCAGCAGGGTCTGAATTGATGGAGTTGAAGGTGTTGTGAAGGTAAGGGTACTCGATAATGCTTTTGATCAATTGATGTAAACACGGTCAAAGACCTTTTTCCATTCTATTTTCAACCTTTATAGCTACAGCTGTTATGTGCGAAAACTCAAGGATACTAAATAAAAAATTCCATTCTGAGTCATATTTGCCCTGTCCTGTGATACCAGGAGAAAAACATGAGGATTTGTCACAAGTATATCAAAAATGATCACTCACTGTCATCATTCCCACCAAGTGAAATCTGTAACATAATTTAGCCAAACTGCCTCCCTTGAAATTTTGCATCGTACACAATTTTATACTTTGGTCCTAAGTCCTTCTATTGCAGAAATCTTCATATGTCCATTAGGATTGCATTACTCTGTGGAACTGAGCAATGCATCTTCTGCATCATGCATCATAGTGGACTTGCTGTGCCAGCACATCTAAATGTCAAATGACGGATAGCTTCCCAATCTGCGAGTATAGAGGATATACAGTACATCTTTCCCAAATATAGCTGTATATTTATCTTGTGCTCCTTCATCTGTACTTGCAAGGGAGAGAGAGAGAGAGAGAGAGAGAGAGAGAGAGAGAGAGAGAGGTGGGCTGGAAGTAACTGGGCTCCAGGCTTTTTTTCTGAGCTCGTACAAAGGGCAAATGAGGAGAAGCAAAGAGAGAATGGGACTAACACAGAGATCAGATAAAAGTTCAAACAATAAAAGCACCATAAAAGTGGTCTATAAGACTTGTGTACTATATTACAAGTTTACTGAAGAGGACAGCTTTATATGAGGAATGTGTTGAACATTTTAATTACTATTCACTGATTATCTTTAGCACTGCCATTTTCAAATCAGATATTACTTCAGAAAATTGAATACAATGCACATATCGGACAAATATAATGGTCATATGGACTGGGCTACTTTTATTGTGCCCGCCCTTACCTTTTGGAGTTTGACAGAAAATTAGGAACAATTAAAAAAAATGACAGCGGCTATTTTCACTAAGTGTCAATTGCATATTTTCTTAGCGATAGCAGCTATTCAGCTATAGTCTGCAAAATGACTAAATGTAAATTTACACTAAGTGCAAATAGGTTAACTTTGTTAATTCTATGTTAAAATAGCCGGATTTTCTGCTATTTACTTTCAGTATTATATTAAATTATAAAACAGTATGCGATAAAAACCTATTGAGTGTAAATTATCATTTTAGTTCAAATTATTAAATGGATGCCACCTTATTGGTACAATAAAGTGATACTTTATTTTCAACTTTTTGGTTATTTCCTTAATTTTTATTGAAAATAAATGCCTTTACGATGTGATATGAAATTTGAAAAGGGAGAACAAAAAGTTCTGGAAAAAGGCAGATTCTCAGATTCTTCTGAAGTCCACGATCATCTCCACTGTTTTGAGCTTGTTCAGCTCCAGGTTGTTACATTTACATTAATTAATTTAACAGACGCTTTTATCCAAAGCACTCTACAGTTGAGGAATACAGTAAGCGATACATCATAAAGAGGCAAAAAGTCACAGGAAGTGCTTGTCATACAACATTTCAGGCATTGTTCGGAGCAAAAACTAGCTAGACAGGGAGAGGTTAAGGAAAGAAAAAAAGTTTTTTTTATTGAAGAATAAGAAGCAGGAGTCAAGTGAAGACAGAAGAGGTGAGTTTTCAGGTGTCGCTCGAACATTTTCAGGGACCCAGCATTCCAGATAGGGGTGGGAAGTTCATTCCACCTGCCAGGAGTGGTGAATGAAAACGTTGTTAAGACTGCACCAGACAGCCAGCTCTTATCCTCCTGTCTGTAAGCAGACTCGTCACCGTCCTGAATGATGCCTATCAGTGTGGTGTCGTCTGCGAACTTCAAGAGCTCAACAGAGGGGTCTTTAGATGCACAGTAGTTTGTGTACAGGTAGAAGAGCAGTGGGGAGAGAACACAACCCTGAGGAGCTCCAGTACTGATCGTACGAGTGCTGGATGTGTATTTCCCCAGCCTCACTAGCTGCTGCCTGTCTGTCAGGAAGCTGTTGATCCACTGACAGATGAAGGTGGGCACAAAGAGCTGAGGAGGTTTGGAATGATAGTGTTAAAGGCCGAGCTGAAGTCCACAAACAGGATCCTCACCCATCGTCCACAGACCCGTCACGAATCCAAATGCGGCCCACCATGCTGAACATAATAAAAAATTAACTTTCAGTTTTTACATTACTTTGAAAATGTACTAAACAAATATAAGCTATAGTGTTTTGTTATGTAAAATAATTTAGTTTTCATATATAATTTTCAGACATGAGCAGACCTATGTACTCACGTAATTAATGTTACGCATTTAATGAACACTTACAAGCGCGCACTTTGTCGTTTAGTCCTGTAATTTGGGGTTTCTTTGGGATGGGGATGATGGTGGAGTGTTTTAAGCATGAGGGTACTTCGCACAGTTCCAGTGATCTGTTGAAGATCTTTGTGAAGATGGGGGCCAGCTGGTTAGCACAGGATTTCAGACAGGCTGGTGTAACAGAGTCTGGGCATGGTGCTTTTTTCCTTTTCTGCTTCAGGAAGACCTGGCGCACCTCGTCTTCGCTGATCTGAATTGCAGGTGTGGGAGAGAGGGGGGTTGCTGGAGGTGTTAATGGTTGTGTGGAGAGGTGTTCAGGGCGGGTGAGGGGTGTTTTTTCAAATTTGCAATAGAACTCATTCTGATCATCTGCCTGTTGTTGATTCTCCACAGTGCTGGGGGATGGTGTCTTGTAGTTGGTTATCTCTTTCAGACCTTTCCACTCTGATGCTGAGTAGCTGGAAGAGAATTGGATCCTTAGCTTATAGGAATAATTCCTCTTTGCTACTCTGATACCTTTCCCAGTGTTTTCAACGATTTCAAATATATTTTCCAGTGTGTATTTGACCTGTTTATACAAGACTTGATTCCCCATTCCTTTAAGCATCTTCTTTAAGCAAAATGTGGTCAGGTCAAAGTGTCTGAAAGTATTTTCAACTGTATGAAGATTTTTGGTTTAATATGTCACTGTTTACTTTATCTTGCTATCCTCACTTACATGAATTAACTATATTGTCCTGCACCCACTAGTAACAAAACAATATCAAAAATGATATCTGGTGTCTGAATAATTTTTAGTTTGACTGTATATATATTGACACCAGAATATCTAGTGTTATAACAGTGACATCAGCATTAAAATACCATCATTTTAGGCAGAAATGCATCAGTATTTTGAAAGGTCTACAACTGCTAGCAAGTTCAAGAATTTCTTGAATCTTGAAAAGTTTAAGATGAACAGAACAGCATTTTCAATTTCTCTACTTTTTTATCACATATCTGATGGTGCAGTGATAAGAGGAATTGGAGAGCAGCTCAGTGCTGTGAAAGACTGTGCAAAAGGCCGGTCTAATCTCCATCATTAAACCCACATAATATATCACAGCCAGACTCATAGACGGCTTTTACCTTGCTACTCAGTTAATATATTTAAAGCACATTTTCTAAGACTAAAGCACAAAAATGGCAACACACACACACACACACACACACACTTACACTATATATGCCAATATATATCACACAGCCGTATGCCCTCGGCCAACTGTGACCCTGTTGCTGCATACAATACAAACTCATGCAAATATGCATATGAGGAACACACTTTCTTGAGGCACAGACACACGCACATAATAAGATATAATATGAAATGAAACAAAACTGGTATTTAAAAAAAACATTTAATGTATAATCTGCCTCTTTTTTGTTTTTTATATATCATATTAGGAGTAGATATTATTCATTGGAATGACAGCAGTTCACAAAAATTCATTTAGGCAGAACATTAATGTGATTCCTCATGACAAGATAGTTCTGCATGCATCAATAGTTAGCTGTATTCAGCATAATTAGTACAAACACAGTGTGATGGACAGACTTTATTAGCCGTAACCACGCCATTGGAGTTACTGTTTCTGACTTGAAGGCTTCATCTGTTAGTGACAACAAACACGAGAGGCTCAGTCACAGAAGTGAACGCATGCGTTTTATTGACTCTCTCACAGTGTTGTGTTTGTCCACTTATTTAACTACTATGTACATAAATAGGCATATATATGAATATGCTAAATGATTTATGCAAATACCATTGCATGCTGCTTGAACAAAGGAAGATATACACATTTTTCACACTGACTGGGTTATAGTTAATCTAAAAATCATGAATCATTTGTTTACACATTCCAAATAATTTGATTTTCAAAACAAGATATTTTGAAGAAAAAAGCTTACATGCATAGTGACCATAAGACATTAAGCTTTAAAATTATTTATAAAACAACAATATATATATATACATATCATAGATAGACAGACAGACAGACAGACAGACAGACAGACAGACAGACAGATAACAGACAGACAGACAGACAGACAGACAGACAGACAGACAGACAGACAGACAGACAGACAGACAGATATATTAGATAGATAGATAGATAGATAGATAGATAGATAGATAGATAGATAGATAGATAGATAGATAGATAGATAGATAGATAGATAGATAGATAGATAGAAAAAAGCACCAAAAAATATTGAAGGTAACATACGAGATATCAAATCATTATTTTGACCAGGAAATAAATACAATTAATAAATTATGTAAAATTGCAGCATATAGCCTAAAATATATAGTTTTAATATTGTTTTCCTTCACCCAAAAGATATGACGGTTTTTGATTGGTGCATGCATAAGTCATGCACGCTTTATGATTAGCCTAAACTGAGCCTAGCCATCGCGATTCATCTCTCTCCCTCTGAACTTGTGGGTTTGGCTTGTGTGGATGCATTCAATTCAGTCGCGAGCGTCAGAGACGGTGGAGCTCCACAGCGCACCTCACCTGAACCTCAACCTCATCCTCTTCTTCAGGAAAACATATTCATTGAAAAAGGAAACAGAAGAACATGTACTTGTTTATTGTATGTCAATTTATAAATATAGCTATAACATTTAACATTTCTAAAGATCTCTGTTTAACTGATGGTGAGGCGCACGACGTATTGTTGGAGACGGCGAGGTGAAAACGCTGCCTGGGAATCGGTAAGTCATTCTAATATAGTTCATTTTAAGTCCAAACCCGTATTTCCACCATTTTCCCGATGAAGGGGATTAATAATAACATGCTAAGATCTTTTTTTATACGCTTCTTAGTTTCGTCGTTTCATTGGTGCGCTTCGTGCGCTCCTTCACGTACCATTGCGCCGTCAGTGTCCGTGAACTGGGAAGTGTGCCGTGAAGTTTCCACGGACTCCAGTGTGTGTTTATGTCTCCCAGTGATAATGGTTTCGCCGTGTGTACCTATTCATCTATCAGAAAAAGACGATGGAGTGTGCTCAAGTGCAGGCAAACCGTGCGTAAAGAGCTCTTAACGCGCAGAGAAGCCTACATTTGACCTTAATGAAAGTGACCCTGACAAGTTACCTCAGAAGAAGTCGATACGCATTCTTTCTCTGGTGAAAATAAAACAATATGGTCTCGCCAAGATATTCTCTGACAGATTCTCTCTGAAAATATATAAAATATTTATACTCTGGAATGAGACCCGTACAATCCGGTAGTCACTTGTAAGATATGCATGTGAATTGGAAATAGACTATTATTTAATGTATTTGCATTAATATATGGTGAGGTTAGAAATTATTTTATATGAAAAAGCTTTATATATAATTATTTAAGGAAATATTTCCATAAAAACGACTAGTTCTTTAAGTCTGATAATAAACGGTATCGGTTTCATGACGCAGACGCTTTTATCCAAAGCAACTTACAATTGCATTCAGGCTATATATTTTTCATCAGTATGTCAGTGTCATATACAGTAATATATATTTCATCATATACAGTCCAAACTGTTCCCTCTGTGTGATGCATGTCAATTGCATACTTTTATGAATTTTGTTGTTTTCATATTATGTTTTGACATCTATCTATCTATCTATCTATCTATCTATCTATCTATCTATCTATCTATCTATCTATCTATCTATCTATCTATCTATCTATCTATCTATCTATCTATCTATCTGTCTATCTATCTATCTATCTATCTATCTATCTATCTATCTATCTATCTATCTATCTATCTCTCTGTGTTTGTATATTGATCAGATTCATAATGTCAAATCAACCCTGTGTTTTCAGGTTGTCAAATCTAAGGGCAGCTTGGTCTTTCTCTTAAATCTGACATGGCCATGTGATAAATGGATTCCCTCAGCTTAATCAATGGCTCCTCTGGGAGCAAAGAGCTGGCCATCGGGGAGGATTCATCCGACGTGACTCTGAATCATCCGCTGTTAGAGCTGGGAGACAGCACCAAGTTTCTTGGGGTGCAGGTGGTCCTGATCATGGCATACTCTACCATCATCCTTTTGGGCGTTGTGGGGAACTCCCTGGTGATTTATGTGGTTTACAAATTTAAGACACTCCGTACTGTCACTAACTTCTTCATTGCAAACCTGGCCGTGGCCGATCTGCTCGTCAACACGTTGTGTCTCCCGTTCACACTGGCTTATACTCTCCTCAAGGAATGGAAGTTTGGACAAGTGCTTTGTTTCACTCTGCCATACGCTCAAGGTCTCGCCGTCCACGTCTCTACAATTACATTAAACGTAATTGCATTGGATCGGCATAGATGCATCGTCTATCATCTAGACACCCGAATGTCAAAGGACACCTGCTTTCTGGTCATTGCCATCACCTGGGTGGTAAGCGCCATTCTGGCAAGCCCACTGGCCATATTCAGGGAGTATGGAATCGTCGATCTTTCTCCAGATAACTCCATTGAGGTTTGTGGAGAGAAGTGGCCCGACAGTAGTACAGACAGCACTCTATACTCGTGAGTACCAGACATGCATATTTTAATGAACTGCATTATTAGTTTCCTCAGGCCCTCAAGGAGACACACATGTGTGCTTTGTTCATTTATCAAATGTCACTGTCTTCCAATTGCACTGAAAGCAAAGATCTGTATATTTTATAAATATACACATTTTTGAAGATTAAATGTTGATATTTATGTAAACAGATGTCATCTATATTTTGACAAACTTCTGAAACATTTTCAAAGAGGCTGATTACTTTGAATGATTTAGATTCAAGATTATTATTACAATCTATTTTCATCTTTTAAAGCTTGTTTGTTCTGTAACAGATAAATTACAGCTAAATTGAGTCATAGCTTGTTTCATTTTGGAGCAAGATTGCATGTTTTGTGAAAGCATCTTTAACAATGACATAATGACACTGTTCAGCTGCACTTATGGCGATGATGGCTGATTTCTTTCTTCAGAATCTCCACGCTGCTGCTGCAATATGTGTTGCCTCTGGCAATCATCTCTTTTGCCTACATCCGTATCTGGAGTAAACTCCGCAATCACGTCAGCCCAGTTGGTCGCATCGACAGGCATCAGCGCCGCCGCAAGACCACTAAGATGCTGGTTACCATGGTGTGTGTACAGTTACCAGCTTTCCTGAGCAAATATTATATCGTAGCCTTCCTGTATCTTCATATTATTATAGGCTTTCACATAAATAACATCTAGTGGTTGACCAAAATGGGTTTTATAATGGCTCTCAAAGCCAGTAAAAACAGTAATATTGTGAAATATTATTATAATTTAAAATAACCATTTTCTATTTGAATATATTTTAGAGTGTAATTTATTCCTGTGATGCAAAGCTGAATTTTCAGCAGGCATGACTCCTTCAGAAATAATTATAATATGCTGATTCTGTGCTCAAGAAACATGTTTTACTATTATCAGTGTTGAAAACAATTATAGCATTTGTTTCAGGAATCTTTGATAAATATATAATTCAAAAGAGCATTTATTGAAACAGAATTAAAAAGTATTCACTGTCACTTTTTATCAATTTAATGCGTCCTTATATAAAAAAGTGTAAAAATAACTTCCTGAAAATAGTTTAATAGATAGATAGATAGATAGATAGATAGATAGATAGATAGATAGACTTAAAACCTGGGCTTCTACAGTTGATATTGCTGGTATTCACATCAAGGACTATGTGTGTACTTTCTTTTTGTATTATTATTGTTTAGAGGCAGGACTGCTAGAACAGCATGCATCTTTCCCAAGAGCATTTCCACATAAGAAGCAGTCTTCTGTAACCCAAATATTTTAGAGCTATTTTTTCCACAGTTATTTTGAAAGATGTTATAGTTGCCAATAATATCAACAGAGAACTAGACCAGAATGTAGACCAGGCTTTAATTGCAGCTTGACCAGTACTGATGCATGATGTGTGCAGATGTAACATCTCACCTTGTCTGTTGCAGGTCGTGGTGTTTGCAGTCAGCTGGTTGCCTTTCCACGCCTTCCAGCTCGCCATTGACATTGACCACAACGTGTTGGACATGAAGGACTTCAGGCTTCTTTACACTGTTTTCCACATTGTGGCCATGTGCTCAACGTTTGCCAACCCACTGGTGTATGGTTGGATGAACCGGAACTACCGCAGCGCCTTTGTTGCGGTCTTCAGTTGTAAGAAACGGGTTGATTTGTTGCACGCCGAGGGCCAGGCTGCCACAGCGGTTCGCAACAAACCCAAAAAGGCTTTAGAAGCTCAAGATATAGTGACGACGCATCTCAATGCAACAGATGTCTGAGGTGATCATCTATCCATCCATCCATCCATCCATCCATCCATCCATCCATCTATATAAATTGATCTTCTCTCTGTTTTTATGGTTTAGGTGAGCATACTGAAAGGATTTCTAATGCCAGTTCAAAACTATGGAGGATTTATCGTAACGGGAACATCCTGGTGATTTGTGTGGTTTCCAAATTTAAGACACTTCATACCATCACCGATTTCTTCATGGCACACCTTGCCATGTCCGATCTGCTTGTCATCACGGTATGTCTCCCATCTATGCTGGCGTACACTCTACTGTGGGAGAGTAGTTTGGAAGTGCTTTGTTTCACTCTCAAGGTCTTACTGTCTATGACCCTGTGTTAAATGAAATTGTGTTGGTGGCAACTTCAGAAAAATATGACCTTGTTAAATTCTATTTTGTGAACTCAGTGCAATAAAAGAGCACAGACAAGTGGGACTATTCATGTTTGGAAGATCTTCTCCTTATCTTCATCAATTCATCATCTTCAACAAGATGAAAAAATTGGCTGAATATACTTATACTTGAAGCAGGAACATTTTCACAATTATTTCTGGATCTTGCTGTGCAAAAATGCTTCTCCATCTGTATACAGTGTTGTTCATCATAGAAGAAGGTTCTTCATCATGAAAAAGTTTCAGATGTTATCATATGACAAATTTGTACTGTCGTTATGCAGCCATCATCTCGTGTGAACTTACAGGCGGGTCGTGCACTCAAATGGCTCTGGAAAGTGTTAACAGCAAATTGCTTCTCCTTTCATCTGAAAGTAATTTGCACAGAGGAACAGTGTGGCCGCACTCCTTCAGACTAACAACTGCATGAAGACAGGGAGGTGTTTCCACCCCTGCGATATGAATGTTTCAACACAAAGATCTGTATTATCTCCTCCATTAAACCCTGCAGGATGTTCTGCCAGTCCAATACTTTGAAAATATTTTGAATGTGATGAATGTTTCATCTAAAATACATAAGAATTAATTATCGTCCACAGGACTTGATGAATGGAAGTCGATTGTTTACTTGCCGTGGTTAATTTTTAGAAACCTAACCCTAGTAATGGGTTGGTATGTGCAAATATGACAACATGGATGTGTACACGAAAAGAAGAAAAAAACACAGTAATGTAATGTGCTTTCTACTGTATATTGTTGTCATCTGTACAGCTGTCACATTTGCAATCACATGTCAGATGAATGTAATTTCAAGAAAAATCTATATTCTTCTATGAAAGAAAAATACCACATGATGTATATATATATATATATATATCACAGAATAATTCATTTGCCTTTAAAATGTCACTTGTAGAATTACAGCCAACACATTAGAGGTGTATGATGTCGTATTAACATGAAAACATCCTCTTATTGCCCCATGTTCTCCAATTTCCTGAAGGAAAATCAAACGCAATGTTGCTTTAAAAAGTGAGGACTCACACAAGTTATGGGTAAATGTAAATGCCTGTCCACATAGAACTAAATTACTCTTTTTAACCTAAATCTTCTGCAGGAAATGAGAATGCCACTTTTAATTAGTACTATTGGCTTCTGTGCGGATCCAGCTTGAATTTAGGATGAGAATTTAGTTATTTTTAAAATGTAACTGCATTCAACTGTGATAGTTGTTTTTGTTAAATTAATATTCTGGATTCAATACATGTTTTCTCTTGCAATAGAGAATCATTTTGACCAGATCTTCAGCATATAGACAACAAACAATAATACATTAATGATGGAAGTCTAAACGGCATTATATGGCATAAATGTTGAAAAGCACTATGTACTGTATATTCTTATGAAAATCATGTAAAAGCCATCAACATATATGTACCAGAAGGGACTGTATTGAGAGTCACTCAAAGGAATTACATCTGTAATGCATAAACAGCAACTCATCTGCCGAGAAAAATAGTTCAATTGCTAGGACACAAATGTTTGCACTAAAGTGCTTTAACAACATTAAACTCGCATTTCCGCTTTTACACCCCTTTGAAATTACATTAAAGTGCATTTGTACATTGCAACAAGCCATTTGTTCACTATACAAATGTAAAATCGCAGCTAGAACGTATCTGAGCAAGATTTTTGCAACATGGTCTCATAAAAATACGTACTTCTGTGCGACACCGTTTTACGCACCTTACTGCACATTTCGCCACAGTTTCAAAGAGAAATGTCCTCTAGTGGCGCTAAAACACAGGTTAAATACGTGAATCCTGGCACGGTTTTATTACGTAGATATAGGTACATATTGCTGTGTTTTTATTACGTTGCTACAGGTACATATTGCGGTGGTTCAGAATTCAAATATCCGGGGTCTGTCCCTAAAAGTTAATGCTCTATCATGCCCTACACCAAACCCAAACCTAAACCTACCCGATAGTGTTAACAAATGCAAAACTGATATAAAAACATATTTGTTGATGCAACCGTGCCATTTCAACTTCCTTATATGCAGATTTGAACTGCTTTGTCGAACCGTGATTACACGGGATTCGAACTGTAGCTCCTCGCCTCTTAAGTACGTCTCCGTGAAACCTACCGAATAAACTTACTGTCTAAGAAAACCCATAGATATGAAGCTGGATATGTGCGATGCTAATGTTCAAAAGCATCAGTTTTCAAATCTCCCAGCTTTTTAATATTGTTTTGAAGTCACAACATGATATTCTTCAAGTAACTGTGTGAAAATTATGCTTTATTAATCAAAACTCTAAATTTGTGTGAAAAGGAGTAAAAAGTGTCAGAGTTTTACTGCCTCTAGTGGTTGTTTATTTAGGAAACTGCAGTAATATGTAGTTATTGGTACATATTTTGTGTCACACTAAAAGAGCACCAAGGTACATAAATGCCATGAGACCAGGTAGGATTTTTGACCAAGAAGAGTTCACGGTGGGCACGGCTCACAGCATGACACCAGCATGACTGTATTATTGTTTCTAAATTATTGTCTGTGGCAACAGCCTGCATATACTGAAACTTGTTTTGAATGCAGAACTTGTCTCAACAAGGGAAAGACGAGCGAGTCAGAATGCCAAATAGTCAAGTGGTGCCTAATTATTTAGTTGATTTTTTATTTTATTTTCCACATGCAGTACGAACTTATAGCCAACAAAATCACCAGTCCAGTTTCTTCATCAGGGATCCTAGTTAACGCATCAAAATCTGTTTGTCTGTGTGAGGTGTGAGTGATCAGCAAGCCCTCTTTATAGTTTTTAATTATTATATTTACATGAGCATGGATGCTTTTACCCGGCACATTTTGAGAAAACTGAAAACAGACTTTAACTCTGAAAACCATTTACAATGTAACATAAAGTACTTATGAACGTATATCTGTGGATCTGTTTTTGTGAAATGCTATACTTGTTTGTATTAACAGATGTGTTTACATTTAAAATCATTATGTACCAAAACTTTGGTTGATATTGACCAAACTGTGCTGTGATACATAAATTATTGTTTGGATATATAATTCACATTTTATTTATATATATATTTGCAATATAGAGGATGAAAGACAAAGATAATGGCTCAAAGGGTCTTTGTAAATAAACGTATTTGAATTGAATCTCACAATAAAATTGAAACTAGCTGTTTAACTATTGCTGATTGTCCTTATCTCCGGATTTTGTTTTCACACGGTGCGTTAGATGTCAGTTCATGCCATTCTGATATACACAGACATCAAGCAATCCCTCTCGAAGCCCCTCTTCCGGCGATTTGCATGAAACAACGGCCTTGCAGAAACAAAATGATTTGATTCAGTGAAACGATAAATCCTAGCGCATAGGAATGTTCACACACACATACCACTCACACATGCATGTTTTCTTGCTGTCTCGATCCTTATTTGCTTTTGCACTTGTATTTCATCTGGTTATTGTACCTTGACTGATCAAAAAACCAAAGCAAAAATATAATGTCAAATAAACTATATGGGTCATCCATTGTATCTGTTTATGTCACATAAAATATGAGGATGACAGTCTTTTTCTTTCACACTCTTTCATGGTCTTTTCACAGACACCGACTGAAGCGTTTTCTTGACTGCTAGGCCCTGGGATGGACTTGGACAAAAAATCGGCCCTGGCATTTATTGTTCCAGGCGGCCCACCACCACCCACACTTCTTATATATATATATATATACACACACACACTACCAGTCAAAGGTTTTTGAACAGTAAGATTTTTTACAGTTTTTTAAATAATTCTCTTCTGCTCACCAAGCCTGCATTTGTTTGATACTAAATACAGCAAAAGCAGTAATATTGTAAAATAGTTTTACTATTTAAAATAACTGTTTTCTATTTGATTATATTTTAAAATGTAATTTATTCCTGTGATTTCAAAGCTCAAAAAAAATGTGCTGCTCAAAATTATTATTTTTATCGTTATGTTGAAGACAGCTGAGTATAATTTTTCAGGTTTCTTTTTCCTTGAAAGTTCAGAAGAACAGCATTTATCTGAAACATAAATCTTTTGTAACATTATAAATGTCTTTATCATAATTTTTATCAATTTAAAGTATCCTTGCTAAGTATTAAAGTATCAATTTAGTATCCTTGCTAAATAAAAGTATTAATTTCTATAATATATATTCAATTATTATTGGACCTCCTTCAATACTTTCAGAATCTTTACTTATTACAATTATTTTGTTTCTGTATTTTAAAATATATATTTTATATTAACATATTTTAATGACAGTATATTTATTGAACAGTTTGTATCAATACCGTGTGCCTTTTACCCTGTGTGTGGGGTAAAAGGCCCTCTTGCCACCTCATACATTTATACATTTACTTGAATGATTTATTTTCACACAAAATCTGTTGTTCCATTAATGTTCAACACAACGTATTTATTGTTTCTGCAATTATACATTTTAGGCGCAGTGAATAGCACATTTTGTTTTAAGGTGGGCCTTTAGCCCCGTTGTACCCTATAGTATATAATGTTACAAAAACTTTATATTTCAGATAAACGCTGATCTTTGGATCTTTCTATTCATCAAAGAATCCATAAGAAAAATACTCAACAGATTTAAATATTGATGATAATATTAATAACATGTAAAAAAAAATTATTGAACAGCTAATCAGCATTTTAGAATAATTTCTGGATGTGACACTGAAGACTGGAGTAATGATGATGAAAATTCATCTTTGATCACAGGAATAATTTTATTTTTTTATATATTCAATCAGAAAGCTGTTATTTTAAATAGTAAAACTAACGGAGCAAAATACTTAATCGCTCCGTCTATAGCGCTTTGTGATTGGGTGGTTTATGCTGTCAATTAAAGGAGCTAAACCAACGGGCCACTGGCTGCTCGCTGTCCCTGCATGATGGCAAAAAAACTAAAACATTCTGTCGGCCCCTTAAGTGCGTCGGCCCACTGGGAAAATGCCCGGTATGCCCGATTACCAATCCAGCCCTGGCTAGCCTAGAACCCAAACTCAATTGTCCTCCCTCCCTTTTGGATCTGCATTCTCAGTATGATGATGTCCTCAATGTGAGCATCTCAGTATGCTAGCTGCAGATGTTTACTACTGTAACTAGACAATGACTGGAGGAGCAGGGGATGTTCTAGGTTTTAAATTAAGTATTTGTCCCTTCTGATTTAACACTTGAACTTTATACAAACAGAACATCATTTGTTTCTGTCCACTGCATTTCAATGTTCTGCAAGGATTCAAACAATGTGAGCCGCTCTCCAAATGCAGTTTAGTCCGAGACAAGCAGCTATACCTAGAAATAAATGAAAAAGATAGTTCAGCCAAAACAAATTTGCTGTTAATTTGCTCACTTTCCGGCCATCCAAGATATAGGTGACTTTTCCGTCACTTTGAGAGTCAAAGAAAACATATCAGAGATCACAAAATTAATACTTGTGGCTCCTGCAATATATTGAGGACTTATGAAGCGAAACGATCAGTCTGTGCAAGAAGATTAACATCATTTAAAATATGATTAACTGTAATCCATAGCCTCAGGCAGAGTGAACAGTCAAGTCAAGTCAGCTTTATTTATAAGATACAGATTGTGTCAACTCCAGTTACTCCAGCAGTACACTGAACTGAGGAAACAGCTCCGGCTCGGACCGATGTTACTGTAAAGTTTTTATGGTTTCTCATTGTTTATGTAAAAAGGCAAGTCGTTTAAGACTAGTTTATATACTTTAGATATCTAAAACATCATCGTTTTACATCATTATTGGGTGTGTTAATAATATATATTAACAAACCCAATGTAAGTTATGTAATTGCGTGATTACATAAACTGGTGAATAATTTTTTTTGAACCATTTTATTGAAACAGACTCTCTGAAACAATCAATTTGTGGAAAGAATCAGACTTCCCGGTTTGCCTGAGGCTATACAGGATTACAGGTAATATGTTGTAAAAAATAGGTATTTGCATTTTATGAATTACCAAAGACCACGGTTTTAGCTAAAAATCTTCTTTACTGTTCTACTGAGAAAAAGTCCCCTACATTTTGGAGGGCCTGAGAGTGAGTAAATTAACAACAAATCATTTTTTGGGGTGAACGATACTTTTAAGGATGACAACTGTGAAGTTTACCATAAACTTACTATAATAGTATATATTTTATAAATATAATCTCTTATTTTTAAATTGAACTTTTAATAATAATTGTTCTAATTCTGTTTTAACGATGCAGATAAACAAAACATGAAGAGTATTGGTGCAATAAAATTTCTGAATATTCTGATAATGAATGCTAAAAAAATTGATGGCCAATCAGAATCCACCCAAGCATTTAAAGCAGTAATCAACAAACCTGTAGTGCACACTTATGATAAACAGACTGTTATCGTCCGTTGGTAGACGCTGACATAGTCAGTCATCTTCATAGTTATCGGATGAAACCGAAGTACAGTGTTCTCCAGCAGGGCAATTCACTTAATAAAACTTGCCTGTCTAGGCAGTAAAAACACTGGAAAAGTTAGCTGAGTGCCGCAAACTGGCATATTTGGGCATATCTGGCAATATCTGGGTGCAGGTAACACAGAGAAAGGGAACACATTGTTTATTTACATATACTACTAAAGCTGGTTAGAACTCTGCAAACTCATCCTTTAAGTTCCAGGCTGCTTTTTCACATCAACCTTGGAATTGCAAATAATGACAAGTCTCATTTCTGAATGAACTCTTCTATTATTATTGTTATGGAACTCTAGAGTAATGAATGTTGAAGGATGTATTTATGTTATTTCTGCTGTTGTATGAGAGCAGTGTGAACTTTCTATAGACTTTCTAATTTAGTCTTTCACTTTTCTTGGAATGACACATTTCAAAAGCTGATGCTTTACGAGTACCCAATTTTTGAAGACCTTGTAACAGGGAGAAATCGTTTTGTTCCCTTCTCTGCTGGAAGGAGATGTAATATAGTGATCAGTCTCATAGCATTTGCTGCTCAGGTGATTGGCTCAGAAAGTTGTCCCCAGAATGGACAATGTCTCTGAGAGGCAATGAATCAAAGATAACAGCGTCCGAGTCGTGACCTCCTTGAACCAAGCTTTCTCTCTCTCTTTATCTCTGTCATTTCACAGAGAAACATCTCTCAAGATCTCCACAGAATGGTAGTTGCTATTCAAATCTCATCAAATCATTATTGCTAAAGAATAGCCAGTATTTCATGGCTTCGATATGATGAAACTATAGTCGAAGCAGAATTTGCTATGTATTCAGTGGTAAACTTGTTTGTGCATTTGCACTAGCTTAAAATATAAATCAATACAGATGTTGAAAATAACTTGGAAAGCCATAAATTAAAACTTGTCCTCAGTTGATAAACACAGACTGAGGTGACAGACTGTGTATGTACACAAGCACTGAAAATAATCTAGCAGACTTTCAGCAGGATTTAATCAGACATAACAGCTAACCTTTGAGTTGGAATTAATTCGTTATTGATTGTCAGTGAAATGATAAAAGACTCTGTTTGATTTTGTTAGTCTTAATGAATGTTTTCAGCATCTGTGTTGTTCTGTTATAATTGCTATTACATTATGAGACTTGAATTTATAATGACCTATACTGCCAATTTATCAGTTTCATTTAGTTAATTATTCTGGTTTAAATACACGAGAATTAGACATAATCAAATGAACTTGGCTTCGCCTTGGGTGAATTAGCATCATTTCTCTGCTGCCTCTCTGAAAGTGAACGGTTTTTATGAACAGACAGATTTAATAAAGACTGATGGATGTATTTAATCACGAATAAAGAATGATGAAATCAAAATGACTGATGAATTAATTTAATTTGTAAAGATTAATTTCTTATTTCTCTTCAATTCATATATCATATAACAAAAGTGGTAATATGAGCTTAGTTCAATTTCAAGATGTTTAAGAACCTCTAAATCAGAAGCAAGAAAAAAAACAGCAGCAAATATTTTCCTTGTTTAGCACGATGACATGTTCCTGGATCAACATCCTTGTTGTGGCTTGAACAACGATCTTATCAACAGATTATTTCCTTCTGATTTATAGGGCTGAGGTTAAGAATTGGGTTTGGATTTGTTTTCCTGGAATATTGTTTCAGGACCAACAGAAGATGTTAGATGATCCAGACTCATTTGTTTCTGCCCAGTAAGACGCCTTTTTAGGAAGCACACATTCTTCCATCTCTAAACAGCTGAATCACAAACTTAAAACAATTGTACAGTGGACACATGGTCTCCTTCACCATGAAATATGAAGATTTCACTCAGTTCTTTGGCGAGAACAAGAATCTGCCTGCTTAACCTCCAAAACAAAACCATTTTTCCAAAACAGAGGTGTTATTTATGTGAACAAAGGACATGCTGTACCTCATTGTTTACAGCTGAAGATTCATCGCCAGTAACAGATAAATCAGGGAGTCTGGTCCCACCAGAAATTGATAGGATGGAGGTCAGACAATCCGCAAGCTATTACGCACAGCTTTGTGTAATATATCCAGGCAAAGGAGGTGATCTACCACCACTGCAGAAGGCTGCAGAGGTTCGTAAATCAGCCTGCTGATGAAAATGACGACAAAACTGAAGCTATGAATAGCGTTCCCATCTACCAACAGGATTTTATAGTCAGATTTACAGTTAGGTCTAATTTTAAGTGTAGGTTATAGTTAAGGTTAAGATACATATTGTACACAAAACTGCCTTCATCACAAACTTTATTCAGATACTCTCTGAGTAAATTTTTTGAAGAAGTAATCACTTAATGACTATTAAAAAGTACATTCTATATGTGCGCATTATGAACATTATCCAGACATACTACATTTGTCATTGTCATGTGATCTACCAGCTTCAATTACATCTCTCCACTGCCATTCACACATGATCTCCCATAGACTGTAAGTGCTAAGCATAAATAAATAAGTATAGTGTCCATTAGATACACTTTAGTGTCATCCAGGTACTTTCGGCTGTTGTTTTATGAACACTGTAGAAAATTAGCTCAAAAGGGAAATGTATATAAATAATTACAATTCATTATGATTAATTACATTTATTGATATAGGTTTTTTTATGGTTTTTGTTTGTAAATTTTCCACTACCCAGCATCTCATGTTTTTAAACACACACACACAACCCCCCCGCCCACAAAAATGTATATTAAATAAAAATTATTGGTGGAAATTATGGCCTTGCTGGCGAGGATAGGTTCTGGAGGAGTAGGCACTGGAGGACGCTGGAGGAGTGGAGCTGGCTGGGTCCAGCGGAGACTCAAGAGGCGGAGGAAGCTGGACGGGACCAGCGGAGACTTAGGAGACTCTGGAGGCTGAGGAAGGCTGGACGGGACCAGCGGAGACTTAGGAGACGAAGGAGACCTCCTTTGAATGGACTCTGGGGTGAGGATAGGCACTGAGAACTCTGGGGGTAACGCCATATCCAGGAGATCAGAGATGCATACTGGAGCAGACACTGGAGTGAGCTCTGGGGCTGAGAGCAGTCTTTTTCTCATCTTATTCCTCTTCTGGTTCAAAGTGAGGGAGGCAGCTGCTGTCAGCTGAGGGCTTGCGTGAGCAGCGGCCGGCGAACTTGAGCGAGCCGCGGCCGGCGGGCTTAACATTGCGGCAGCTGGCAGGCTTGTGTCAGCGACGGATGGCGGCTTGCGCCATCCACATGTGATGACACTGGGCTGGTCTCTGCTTCGTCCACAGAGAAAGCTGATCTGGCGATCCACAGCGCGAAGTTGATGTAGTTTCTTAGCGACCAGCACAGATCAGCTCTGGGCATGACGAAGCGGATATGGTCCTCCAGCCCACACCAGAATCCCTCTATTAAGGTGAGGTCATCAAATGTGGCGAGATGGCATTTGTCCACATACTCCCGCACATAATCATCCAAGTCTCGCCCATTCTGAAAAAAGAAGATTGTAGCCCCTAAAGGGCTACGAATATCGCCTTCGGGCCTATGTTGATAGACGACAGCTCTTGCCACATCCTTTCTCTGGTCTGTGATTCTGTTACAGTTTCTCTAAGGAAGACGATGACGATGAAGATAATCCACAAAATGACTTTAATTATAATCCACACGAATAACTCAGGGTAGCAGAAACACTAGTAACACGAACAATCACTGACAAAAACTGAACAGAAAGTATAACCCTAAATAGTGCAGCTGACAAGGGACAAACAGGTGATGTCCAATAATGAATAACGAGCAAATGAACCCAAGAACTAAACCAAACAGGAACAAAACCATATAAGGAAAAACAGCAACAGAACCAGACAACACAAAGTTCAAACTCATAACAGATTGCTGATACACTTAATTTATTGACATTTAACAATATTATACATGGTTCATGTTTACTCTGTTAATATGCAGGTATTCGCTAGCTCATTTCTCGTCTTCACATGTATAAACGTAGTAAAACATGGTTTTAAGAAATGTTTTCGTAACTAAAAAACATTACAGAATCAGATCACTCTGAAATCTTTATTTTATCATGCAGAATGTCATATTCTGTATATATTATGTATACTGTATATATATATATATTGGTTTCTATCTGTCTGCGCTGTAAAAGAAATCCATCTGTTCTTAGCACTAATATGATTAATTTAAAGCAGAGCTATGCCAACTTCCTGCTACTAATAATGCCCTGTGGTGGTGTTGTTACATTTACCATAGAGAGAGAGAGAGAGAGAGAGAGAGAGAGAGAGAGAGAGAGAGAGAGAGAGAGAAGAGAGAGGAAACCTTATCACAAAAACAAAAGACTTAAGGTTCAATACAGTTATGGTCAGTTTATATGGACAAAACTCTAATATATCATTGAAATGAAAGTATTTACTAAAGCTGTTTTTATTATTATTATTATTTTGACTGCCACCAGGTCACTTTGAGCTGTCTCACCGAATAATCACACTTCCCTTAAAATGTAAATGCAAACCTCATTGATTCCATAAGAGGGGAGAAAATGACTTCCGCCTCCAGAAATATGGCAATTTTTGATTAGTTTTTCATGAGCGATGAACCCTGTAAATGTTATAGATGACTGTGCACTGTAATGTTTGCCAAGCAGCCCCAGGCAAGCCAAACTCTGCTGAAGTCATCAACGATGCTCTCCTCTCTGCAAAATAATTATCTGTGAGAACAGGACAAATTGTGACAGTTAGCCACCATGGACTTCACAAATGCATGTCATGTTTTTTCTTTTCTTTTCTTTTATAATTAGGATCAGGGGAGAGAGAGAAAAAAAGAGAGGTAGACATTTACCATGCTTTCATGTTGTTTATGCCAAATTCTGACCTTACCATCCAAACATCGCTGCAGAAATAATACATACATACAGTATCTCACAGAAGTAAGTACACCCTCACATTTTTGTAAATATGTTATTATATCTATTCATGTGACAACACTGGAGAAATGACACTTTGCTACAATGTAAAGTAGTGAGTGTTCAGCTTGTATAACAGTGTAAGTTTCTGTCCCCTCAAAATAACTCATCACAGAGCCATTCATGTCTAAACCGCTGGACACAAAAGTGAGTACACCCCTAAGTGAAAATGTCCCAATTTCTGGCACCATATTTTTGCCATGACCATATGTTTATTTGTTTGTTTGTAATTTCCAGCAAAAATAATTTTCAAGAAATAAAAATATTTGATCACAAATTCTGTGATATTATCCTTGTAATAAGATAGGGCTCAGATTCCTCCTGTGTAAATCTATGGCATTTTTGTCTTCTTTTTCATCTACCAAAGGAAAAAGTCTGATTGCTTAGAAAAATAATAGCACACCTCTCCTCAAAAAGCTAAATGGTTCGATGTTTCATTCTCGTCCTATAAAAATTGTGAGAGAATTATGCACCAACGTTTAATTCTTAGGGTTACAAATACAAATTAAGCTCAGATGAGCTTTATTTGTCACTTACACAATTATACAGAGTATAATGAGCAGTGAAATGTGTTCTCTGCATTTAACCCATCCAAATTAGAGCAGCGGGCAGCCGAGTATGAGCAACAGTAATAGTGCTGATTGTCTTAGCAAAGACGATGATAAATTGTGGATAATGGGTATAACAGAAAAGGTCACTAAAGGTGAAAAATGAATGTTATACGGTGAATCTGTCAGACAAGCAGTCTGTCCAGACATTATTTTGAACTGAAGCAACACAGATCATTAGATAACAACGATACATCATTCTAATTAGGAGTGGATGCATGGGGGTTGTGAAATGTAATACATGCATAGATGGAAATAAACTCGTCCCAACGGAAGGACTTGATAAGGGAGCATCAAAACAAACAGAACAGCGCAGACCATTAGCTGTCAGAATCGTCAAACCTGCATCCATCACGTCTTTATTTTTATCCTGTTATGTCACTAGATCTCTTTTTGTGTAATTCTCAAATGTCCTGACGTTTCCTGAGGATTGAAGTGTGTTTTATGACACTTTCACAATGATGAAAATTGCCCCACAGAGGCCGATCTTGATCAGATGGCAACAAATGCTCATTCCCCAATCAAAAGCCACCCTAGAGATGAATTAATTCTGTATTTTAAGCTTCAAGTCAATTTGCTTTTCATCTAACTTTATACTCCCAGCAGAGCACAGTTTCCTCTCTTTGATTGTGTATATGTTATGATGATCTCAGCAGGCCTTTTCTCTAAAAGAGAGAAATTATACAAACCCACAGCCACGCTCCCTCGGTGTGTTGATTTAAAAAGCGTTCCCTCACACACACTTACACACACTTTATTTAAGGACACTCTGATGACTGATGTGGCCTTCAATCAAGCCACGATAGAATGAAATAGCTCTTCCTGACAGGAATCATCTGCCCAGAACTTATGTGCCCCGCTCCATCATTTTAAATCGTTTTGACCCAGAAACACATTTTGACATTCATTTACAAAATGAAAAAAGCTATTATTTTTTTGTGAGCATATTGTGTTCTCTTATTGTAAAATAATATTACAAAGTATATTATTAAAATAACATTAAAATGTAATTTATTCCTGCGATGGCATTTTCAGCAGGGTTATTATAGTTAACTAAACATTTTTAGTTTCCTGAAATTAAATGAAATAACTTTAACTGAAATAATATATATATATATATATAAATTAAACCTATTTTTTCAGCAAGTTGCCACGGTAGCATTTCTCATTTTCTTGTAACTCAGTATAACTCAAAGTGTGTGTATAATACTTGTCTATATATTAAAAATAATAAAGATATTCCAAAAACTTTTCAGATTTTTTTTTTTAAATATATTTGTTTTAATATATTATTATAGGCAAGGCAAGGCAAGGCAAGTTTATTTGTATAGCACATTTCATACACAGTGGTAATTCAAAGTGCTTTACATAAAAGAAAGTGAAATAATCATTCACAGCAATAAAAACAGGGAGTTAAAAATAAGGAAATTTAAAATGATATAGAAATTGATTTAAAATGAAATTTAAAACAGTTAAATAGAAAAGGATTATACATAAAATAATGCAGTCAGTTCGGACGTAGCACAGTGCTCATTCAACAAATTATAGTGCAGCAATAAGCTCTTATCTAGTTGTTTTATTTTTTCTAGCTTATTTTTCTAATTAGCTAACAAACTTTGCACATTTCATTACTTTTCTGAGGCAAAGGTAACATCAGATGAAATGTTTTAATATCTCTCCACATTTAAACGATTAAATTTGAGTACAGTACAAATACTATATCTTTCAACACCCTATATTCGGTGTAATACAGTTATAGGTAAGTCTATAAGCCTTGGTGAGTTTAAGAGACTTCTTTAAAAAAAAAGAAGAAGTCTTCCAGCCCATCAAACTTTTGAACATAGTCTCAAATGTATACTTCATAAACAGCACATGCAAGGCAAGTTTAATACTGAGCGATATAGTTTATGCAATGTATTATGCATTATAATGCGCTTTGAGCCTGAAGTTAATATGCATCGAGGTGCGAGAGGCTTGTTAAAGTGAGTGTTCAGCAGGTGTTGGGATGACAGTAGAGAGGGGGTTGTGTGTGGAGACATGGTTTGTCAGTGCTGGGTCAGTGAACGAGCACGACTGCAGCAGCCTGAAGGCAAACCACCCTCACTGCCAGACACACACACAGTCACTCTTACTCAAACATGCTTGTGCACACACAGATATGGATTTACAACTGTGCAAACATGCACATGTATGTGTTGTATGTATACACACACAGCACTCTCGCCTGGCTGACAGTCTATTCGCATATCAAATACATAATCATCTAGTTTTGTCCGACTGACAGAGAGTTAAGAGATGAGGAGACACATCAGGACTCATGCTCAGTGTATCTGTGCATGCTCTCCGCTTCAACACAACAGATACTAGTACGCTAGAATAGAATAGAATAGAATAGAATATCATTTTTGTGCATGCAATTAAACCATGCTATGTGGTGGAGATGTTTAATGACATTATGTGGGACATTACATCTTCATTTAATTGACAAGTTAGTACTCTGTGTTTTATTCCTCTGTCTTTATGAACTTTATTTATTTCTTTTTGTCCTGTTTCCAAAATCCCAAAACACCCAACAAGTTGCTGAAAATTACAATATAACAGTGTTTTTCAGTTTTGCTTTGGTTTTGTGTCCATTTCACACTTCAAAGGCATGCCAATTATGTCTAATAATGTTTTGTTCTCTCTATTACAACAAAGTCAACAAAACTACAAATAATGGCTGCATATTTAAGCCCTTTCACAAAGATCTGTTTACTGTGTCCGACATAAAACCACAGTAAACTCCTGCATACTGCATTGAATTCAGTATTCAATGAATGTATACTGTAATCTTTTAATTTTGGGTTATACACATTTTTATGTGTCTATGTATAGTAATATTAACATGCATATTGCTTATTATAATATAAATATGACCAACTTTTTTTAAAATAAGTATCCTCTGCTCCCCAATACTGCATTTACTTAAACAAGAATAAAATGGTAAACAGCAATAATGTGACATTATATTAAAATGTTATATATATATATCTATATATATAAACTTCTTTCTTTTTAATGTAATTTATTCCTATACTGAATTTTCAGTAGCAATTACTCCAATCTTCAGTGTCTCGTGATGCTTCAGAAATCATTCTAATATGCTGATTTGCTGCTCAAGAATCACTTTCACAGTGTTGAAAACATTTGTGCTGCTTAATATTAATAAATCCCAGATACATTTTACTTTCTTTAATCAATAAAACAGTTCAAAAGAGCAGTATTTGTTGTATACATTGTAAAAGTCTTAATGTCACTTTTCTATCAGTTTATTGTGTCCTTGCTGAATAAAATATTAATTTATTTCCAAAAAAGAAAACAAATCTTACTAGCCCTAAACTAATTCTAAACCTTAGGAAGACAAAAATACAAAAATCAATAACATAATGGATTCCTAAAACAATATACGGAACCATAAAATCATTAGAAAGTAGAGACACTTTTCTTAATGATTAATTATTTACCTTCAAACTGTTGCAGGATTTGATGGTTGTTTGTGAAATGCAATCCCTAGATACAATACATAAAACAAAATTAGCCATTGCATTTTGCATTGTGTAAATGACAAATTCTGCACAATACAATCAACTTTGGTGGCCATCAACCCATTTGGTACTGTTTTTGACATCCACCATGATGATAAGGAAGCTCGTAACTCCCCCGTTGTCTGCTTGGAATAGCATGTTGATAATTTACCTAATTCATTGCAGCAGGCAGTAATTGTTTACCTGTATCCTTATGAAGGTCATCACCAGCAGGCAGGATGTTGAGTCATAAAGCCGTCTCTATAGGATCCAGCATGGGAACCACATGACAATCGTAAGCATCTCAGGCACTCCGATGTCTGCCAGTCATTATGAGGAAACACCTCTACATCTGGCGTTAACTAACAGCTGTAATCAGAACTAGACATATGGTGAGTTACTATGTCACACTGATGAAAGTTTAGTCAGTCTTTCATCAATACTGCATAAAAGTTTTTCTCCTGCTCACCAAGACTGCATTTATTTGATCAAAAACGTAGTAAAAACAGCATTGTGAAATATTATTACAATTTAAATTTGAATGCATTTTAAAAAGTAGTTTATTCCTGTGACGGCAAAGCTGAATTTTCAGCATCCAGTCTTCAGTGTCACGTGATTCTTGATCCCAGAAATCATTTTAATATGCTGATTTGATGTTCAAGAAACACTCTTATTGTTACTCATTTCTGAAAACAGTTGGGTTGCCTAAATGTTTTGTGATGATAGTTTTTCTTCAAGAATCTTTGATGAATAAAAAAATCTAAATAACATAATTTATTTAAAATATGAATTTTTTGTAACAATGTAAAATGATCTTACTGTCACGTTTGATCAATTTAATGCAATTTCTTGCTGAATAAAGCCATTAATTTAATAATAAAAATTTAAATAAAACCTACTGATCCCAAACTTTTAAATGATAGTTCAAAATGGTAAAAAAATACCGTCCTTGACTCACAAATCCCTCTGTATCCCACATATCACAATTCAGTCAGGTTCCACACCATGTTTTTATTTTCATTGAATAAGCTGTTTAATGCTATATAAAAGACCCTCCTAGCCCCTAGTATCAAAGTATACAGTTGTAATTGCTGACAATCTGTGTAAAGATACCTACATGTCACTTCGGAAGCACTTCTGTGCCACCTTTGCAGTGTACATTTGGCAATAGTTTGTGAACAGTATTTCATTCCATTTTGCCAGCGTTTAAAATATAATATATTATAATGTATCTGTGTGACTTCAGCTTTCATTGCATTTTTTATTTGTACCCACAGCACTTTATACTAACCCACCTTGTGTGTACACCTGCTCTGGTCTATTTAACAGAGGGTGACCGTAGTGGACTGAAGTTGTCTGGACAGATGGAATAAATGCCTCCAGAGGCACTGTCGCACAATCCGCATTGCTGGGCAGGGCAGCAAAGCGAAGCTTTTCTCGGAAGATTCTCCTGGGTAATGCTACAGGATGGCAGATGGCCACTACCACCACAGCTTGCAAGAAAACAGACTGAAGTGAAACCTTGGGAGGTTGTGTTGATTCTCATTGTGCTCCAAAACAGCGTTAAATCTGATTTTGTTTGCAGGTGAACAGATTGGAGATTCCAAGATGCATCCCTCTAAAACAGTTCACTTTTATTGGAAAGAAAAATGAAACTATTGGGGGATAAGCTCAAGAAATGACACAGTTCAACTTGCCCTGGAGCATAAGCATGTATCACTAAGCTACAGCTTCAACTCAAATATTGCATTTTATTTTTATTCATATTAACTTAAATGTGTTTTTAATTTAGACTTAGCTGGAAACATTCATAAATGAAGCAGTTATGTGGACCCACACAAATGAAACCTTGTGCTCGGTGATCTCTGGGACTCATACTGATGATGTACACGTCTTGATCATTTTCACACAAAGACTAAAGGCTTTTTAGGGGCAACAACACGACACGATGTTTCTATGTATTTCTACATTTAACAATCAAAAACTTTTCAAATACATTTCAGACTTGAAAATGACTACTTCTTTCAGACTATATGATGAACATCTTTTAAATTGTGGAAATTATTTAATTTTCCATTTTCATTTGGCATGACATTCACTTGCATGGATGTATTTATTCAGATAAATGCATTTAATCATTCAGACAAATGATCTCTTATATGATGAATATGCTTGACACTTCTGAATCAATACTTAAAACACATTCAATGGTAACTTTCCCATAATGTTTGCAAAATGGTCAAATGGAACATCCACATAACCAAGAAAAATACTTTTTTTAATTTAAGCTGGATGTTTTGCATGTTAAGAGAACATTCAGGCATAATGTCCTCATTACTTAGCGGGAACTTTTTGTTATTTGGGACTGCCCCACAATATTCAGATCATTTGAGGTTCCTGCTATCCTAATATGTTAATAGCAGACCAGTAATGATAAAAAAACATCTAGTCTACAAGAACTACTAAATCTACCTGCTCAAGTATTCACATCTGTCACGACTCAGGTAAAGCTAAAGATAAACATTCAGCTAATGAAGCAATGGAGCATGACGAGAACATTGACTTAAAACAAGATAACAGTAAAAGGTCTGGTATGGATTTCGACCAGCTGGACTTCTTATTATTCTGTCATTTGTTTGGATGCAGGTCTCTGCAAAACACATCTCTGCATAATTTACTATGATATTTTCCCTAGACACTTATCAGTAGGCAGTCTGCGATGGCCTTATAATTATACTAATCAAAGCTGCAAGCCTTCCCTGCTTAGTAAATTAAACTGTGCGACCACATTCTCTCACTCATCAGTGTTGTCCTTGAGAGAGGGGGACATTTTTAGTGGCTATGCATCCTTCAATAGTTCTCTTGTGTTTGTTGTGGCCTGAGAAGGAGACAGTAATTTGTTCCACAGAATCAATGTGCCAATAAGAGCTAAGGCACTGATCTAAAGCATGAATGAGACATGCAGTGCCATTAAAAATACATTAGGGCCAATCTGTGAACCAGCAGGGATTTGCTGGACTGTCTCTAGGCTGCCAATAAGAGCCAGTATAGTAGATGTATAGGGGCACTTAGTGCATTAAACTGAAAATCGATAATTGGCTCTGACGTGAGTGACAATGAGCATTCTTATCAGTTTTTTTGGCTTGGTGATCGGCAGATTGCCCTTTCCAGACTCACAGCAGTGATAGTGATAACAGTGCAATGCGTTCATAAATTGATGTTTATTGCGTACATTAAAAATGTTCCAAAGTGTTTCCTGCAGCGTAACCGTGACTACATGGGGCGTACTTCCTGTAAGCTTTGCTGATCGCAATGAGTTTGAAATTGTTTGAAGTTGGTGAGTGTCATAAAGTTATAATCACCAGCTCAAAAGCAGCAGTCCATATTTTACATTGAAACTCATGTGAAAAATGATTTAGGATTTCCTTTGAAATAATTTTCATTCAGAAAGATGAGGGAAAGATGTAATATTTTTGGCTTTTGATGGGGAAAGTTTGATCCGTGTACTCACAAAATCCCAATACGGAGGTGGATGTCTGTTTGTGGTCAAAGGCCCTTTATTGCCTCCACATTTTGTCCATCCTAGACTGTGATGTTTGACACACACTTAACTTTCAACACACGTTTGCCACTGTTATGCTCTGACATTAAGAGGATGACTCAGCTAAATGAGAAAAAGAGGCGACAGTATGCAGCGAAGCACATTAACAGACAGCAACACTGTTTTCTGTGAAAAGAGGTGTGATTGTGTTTATGCACTATATGGAGTTTCTTGTTTTTCATTTATATTGCGGTGGGAACACATTTTTCAAAAGTAATTATCTTCTTTTGTAAAACTTTACTAATCAGGAAAAACTAATGTAATGTGAAAATAAATAATTGGAAAAAGAGTAAATATATTTTTAACAAAGTATTGATCTATATACAGCATGCATGAAGAGACACAACAAAATATTCTAAAATGCATTGCATATTTTTTAACAAAATTAGTAAAGAGATTTATGCTTTGAACTGTTAAATTAATAACAATACAGCCTAATGTTTCCAAGATAATAATACATTGTGTGATGATGATTTAAGATGATGATGGAGTTTCTGTGTTTCTGCTACTTAAAAAAGTTTTAAAGATCTTTTTGGAAATGAGCTGAGCTGAGATGTGTGAAAGCTGGAGACAGATAATCGGATCAGCAGTCATCAGACTGACATAACTCTTATCAGATCCCACAAGAACACATATCTTCTGAGACGTGATATGGCCCAACGTAGAATAACTGGCAGCTGAAAATGCAAAATGACACAGTGCTAAATGCAGGATAGAAGCTGCGACACATTTAAGGTGTTGCTGTCCAGTTGAGAGGAACAAATGAGTTAAGGTCTGTAGTTTGAAACAGTGACAATAAAATAAAAAGATTAATACTTATGAGGCATTTCAACCCTTAAAAAGATTAAAGATTAACCCTTATGTAACATAAATATGGCACTATCCTGTGTGCTTTGTAAACAGTAGCTCTAATTACAAAGTTAATATTATTTTCAGAGTGCGGTGGTTTCAAGGAGCATCAACTGACATTATAAAACCACTGGAATGAATTGAGAGGTTTATGCATTTTGGCACAGAAATTTAATTTCAGTTCTATTATTTAAGATGGCATCTATAATGAAATACTGGGAACTGAATCATATAACTAATAAACATCTTGAAGATGGACAATAAAAAATAATGCATGCTGAAGATAATTGCCAAAATTCTCAAGATTCAGGTCAATCGAGAATTAAAAATGTTTTCAAACCACCAAACCAAATCACTTCTTATTTGAATTAGGGCTCAAATAAAAAAATGTGAATAAATATTTAAATGATATGCAATATGATGATGCCCCTAGGTGACGTCAGTCAATAGTGAGCTAAACTAACCATCAAACGAACCAATGTGACTGGCAGGTATTAACTAATGCCACTGCAAGCTAGATTTGAAGTTTTTACATTATGCACTTTTCTGTATGAGTGATTTGACACTGCTTTGGGGAATGAACACATTTTGTTGAGAACCAAAGGGGAGTTTTCATTGCTCAGACTCGTGTATTTTTGCTTTCTTGCAGCATAATTTCAGTACATTGACATTTGACTGCCCAGAGGTGGCAACATTTACATTGCCTCCTATTTAAAGCTGCTTTAAGAATTCTGCCCCATTGGTGACAAAAAATGAAATTTGTATAAAATAATGAGTGCTCACAAACAGGTAGCCCATAAAAAAATTAAAACAGCTCCTTAAACTCTTCGGCCAGGAGTCCCGCCCCAAACTTACGCAATTCGCAGAGAGCCTCCTCTAATATTTCTGATTGGCTAATACGTGTGCCTGTAGTCACAGAGACAAGAGTCCTGTTTCAACAAGGAGGTTCATCCAACTCTGAGTTAAAAAATGAACTCTGAGTTGACTTACCCTGAGATGGGAAATTCTGAGTTTTTAGTTTAAGAACAGCTGATTTGAGTTAGTTCATTCAACTCTAACCATGCTGATTATTCAAAGTCATGATCAATTGAACTCCTAAATTAGGATTCACCACATACTATACTTCCTAGTCATATTGCAAGTATAATTGTTAATTATTGTTATAATATTAGAGGTGAAACTGGCAGAACTGCAAGTTATTGAACTAATAATAATTTTCATGGTATCCCACGTACAGGCCAAAAAAAGAACGTGTCAGCAGCTAAAAAAAAGTATAAAAACATAATCCAATCAGGTAAAGCTTTAAACATAGAAGCTTCATGGGTATAGGTTACATGCCATGGCTTTACACATATTTGACATATTAAATCAATATCATTCAGTGTCTATTTCAATGTGCTGAATGTTTTTTGTCACATAGTCTAATGCTCTTTTCACATTATTAAGCGTTCTCTAATTCAACCTGTTACATTTCTTAATTAGGGTAATTAAATTAACATTTGACTTTTACACAGACAAAAGCAAGAAGTCAGAGGCTCACAAAATGGTGTAGCACTACTGACAGATGAAGAGGAGATAGCCAGAGATGAATATAGAGCTGAATATAGGACCTCCTACTGACATACAGTAATCAACTTGATTTTCGGACGGTGCGATGATGGGAATATGTATGCGTGTCATCAATGCATCCAAACACATCCGAGGGTCCTAAAGGAAATTCGAATTATTAGGTTACTTCCAGAGGTTGCAGCAAGATTTTATCAAGTGAATGTCATTTATCAGATTAGTAAATTCGGACCCTGGTCCTCCTCTGAGTTAGGAAGAGCCTGAAGAGCCTGGAAGAGCTTCGACCGTCTTGCTGCTGCTGCTTCTTCAGAGTCCAGCGATGAGATGATCTTCACACTGAAGGAGAAAAGTCTGATAAAATGGTACTCAAAGACAGCCGACATAGATGGCAGTCTGCCCCACTTGTTTTGGTGGGCTAAAGCGGCATTTGTTTGTGCAGCTTCACGATCATGAACAAATCAGGCTTCAGTATTCAGAGTAAACAGGAGTTTCCCCATAGCATGCTACACAATGAGAGAAATCATTCGAAAGGGAACTACCATTTTAAAAAAGGTAGGGTACCGCTCAAGTAAATAGGCCTATGCATGTGGATATTTCAAAGAGATAAAAACCCTAATTAATGCTTCCTCCTCATCTACATGATCCCTTATAAAAAAGAAATTACAAACACCTTTAAGCCCCTTTGAAACGATACATAAAAAAAAATCAAGTCTGATCAAACTAGGAAAACTGGGCAGAAAATGAATGATCTTTCGCCACCTGCTGGGCATGTTGTGCAGTCAAACATCGACCACCACCTCACTGATAGACTAATGTAAACACATTTTATGCTTTGGGACGGGCTGTGAACATTGGCATGTGACTTGTTTTTACTGTAATAATTCACCTGTCACTTTTGTCTTCCCTTTGTCTTGAAGTTTCAGTGCAAAGCTGAATTCAATGTACCGTTGTCTTAGTATTTGATCGTTGCCTCTTTTGTAATTACATCAGCACTTATGATGACTTGAATTTACAAGTTTATGTTGAACCAGATGATCCATGTTATGCAGCATCATGTTCCAATGAGCATCTTGTGCTTCACTGCAGTCAAGGACCTTTGAAAGAGTTCACATGATGATGAATATGTGTTTAATTTGTGAGCTAGAAATAGTGGAAATTGTTTTGAAATGGAAAAACTTCGGGTTTTTTTTCTTGTCTTTTATTTTTTCCCTGTAGAAATAAATATTCCCAATCTGGCCAATGTGGTCTCAAACTGTATTTGTCAGCCATCTACACCCGTAGGGGGCAGCAGCACAGATCCGCTCTCTCTCTTCTTCTCTGTTTATCATCATCCTTCACTTCCTCTACGAAATCATGGCGGTCCACGGCCCGTTCGTGAAAATCCACCCGGTGGTTTTTGCATCGATTGTGGACTCATTCGAACGCAGAAATGAGGGAGCGAGTCGCGTGATCGGAACATTATTAGGTGGGTCCTTTATTTTCTCTGAGTGAGGTCCGAGAAGGTCGCGTTTCATAAAGACAACAGAAGCGTCGTTTTGTCTTACGAAGCATGTGTTGTAGTCGAACAGGATGAGAAAGCGCATCCGCAGTTAATTTAAAGAGCTCCACTTAACTGTTTTAATTTGTGTCACACAGGAACAACAGACAAGCATTCAGTTGAAGTCACCAACTGCTTCTCTGTTCCTCACAACGAGTCTGAAGATGAGGTAAGACCAACTTTCATTTACCATTTCAAGTACTGTGATGTATTCGTGGAATACCATGATATCTGTGGTATATGCCACTTACCTAAATTATTACATTACACTTAACTAAACATTTCTAGAAATTACCATGGGACCACCATATTTTTGGATATGCTAACGTTACCAAATTAGTGGATGTATTTTGGAGTTCCACCTTGTACATGAATTTAGAAAACATTTTATTTCAAAACAAAGTGAACAACACTCCAAAGTAACCTCATCCTTGTGTACAATGTCTTTATTATAGGTGGCTGTTGACATGGAGTTCGCCAAGAACATGTACGAGCTTCATAAGAAGGTTTCGCCAAGTGAAGTCATTGTTGGATGGTACGTGGCCCACTCATGCTAATGAATTCTATTCAGTTAATTTAGTTTGACTCAGATTAATTTCACAGCATTGATAATATAGTGAATTAAACCATAAAATACATTATTGTTACTTAAAATAAACATTAACTGAAATAAAAATGTTTTCAGACTGTTTTCAAGGAAATATGTTTAGTTTAATTTAATAGAACTTGATGTGCTAACATAACTCAAACTGAAATATGAATTAATAAAAATAATATAGACTTATAGTTAGTAGAATTGACAAAAACAAAAGCTAAAATTTAAACCAAAATGAAAATAAAAACAAATTCAAAATATTTAATAAAACTGCAATAATGTCTCAATGATATTAAAATAACACTTTAACAGTAGAAAGGCATTTTGCCAGTCATTATGATGATACAGTTGTTTTTAAAGAGTAGTTCATCCAAAATAAAATGAATAGAATATTTTTTTTCTTCTTCTGTTCAATATTTGAATAGCTAGTTATTTCTCATATGCCGAATCAAACATGTTAGCCATTGTGATTTGTGAGTGAATTGACTTATTTTCAATGAATTGGTAAAACTAGTTTTATGTACTACTAAAATTATCTTTAATGGTACCGTAGCCAAAATGATTTATACAAATTTTTATCCAAGAATTCACAAAAACCCTGTTATGTGTCTCAGATTGAATCATAGCTGTGTTCTGGTGTTTCTGATGTGCTCATACTCTTCTGTTTCTTTGCAGGATCTGTTGATGGTGACCTACCTGGCAAATCTCACTCAAGCTCAGATCGCGCTTAATGAGAAGCTAGTTGTTCTGTGATCAGTAATTAAATAAATATGTTTCTTTCCAACAATCTGTGTGATTTATTTTAAACCGTCTGCTTGAGAGCATTCCTTTAAACAACAAACAAGGTACTCAAGTTTGTGCTAGATTTTTAATTCTATAATGTTTTACGAGAAGTATTATCAGACACACAAACGTTCACAGGTGGTCAGAGGACTGATGAATGCGGTCGACGCACACGACGAGATACGTAACGCTCGTCCCTGTGACGTCATCAGGAAGACCGCAGATGGAAAGATGGCTGCGTTTCGCTGTCGGCGAGACCCGTGCGGCTTTGTTTGTCTCATTCTAACTTATTTCAGCGTCTTTTACGCCGACTATGTTGTGATTCAGTATGTCCTGATCCCCGCGTATTCTGAAAGGTGAGTACCGTATGAACGAAGCTTTAAAGAGCCAGCGTTTGGTTCACGTAATAGCACCCGTGATCTCACGAGATCATCGCTTTATAAGTGTTGCTCTTTAGAATCACCCATAGCAACAGCCGTTCAAGAGCAGACTGCGTTCCGAATGTTATCAGCGTTCTGAATGTGTGTTTCGCGCGAACTGTGTTTACAGTGCGTTTAAACTGTTTGCAACTAGTGCCAGCATCGTTGTCACTCTGCGGTTGAACAGCATTCATTCAGCGTGTTTACTACACTTTCAGTCTGTTACACTGTGATTTAAGATTAAGGTCTCACATGAAATTAACAAGCTATCATATACATATCGTATACTGTAATATATTATTAAATAACTCTCACACACGCTTTTTTTTTGGACGTGTACTGTGTTATTGTTTGAAGCACTGAAGTTCTAGGGAGTATAATGTGTATAGTTTATATCATTCCGTTCTCCATGAAACTGTAACATGTCACAACTTTATCTGGAAATTAGCTTTTAAAATAGTAACCTCTTATGTATATTTGTGACCCTGGACCACAAAACCAGTCTTAAGTCGCTGGGGTATATTTGTAGCAATAGCCAAAAATACATTGCATGGGTCAAACTTATCGATCTTTCTTTTATGCCAAAAATCATTAGGATATTAAGTAAAGATCATGTTCCATGAAGGTATTTAGTACATTTCTAAATGCGCTTTTGCTTTTTTATATGTTATCTCTTATTATAACTATTATGACAACCTAATCACACATAATTTAAAGCATTTTTGGGGGTTTATTGGTCATTTTCCTTGATTTATATTTACATTTATGCATTTAGCAGACGCTTTTATATAATTTTTTTGTCAGTATGTGTGTTCCCTGGGAATTGAACCCATTGCCTTTTGCGATGCTCCACCACTGAGCCACAAGAACACTATTAATTTAAGTAGCTGGCAACAAAATTGCTACTGCACGGAGTACATATGCAATATGCAAAATATAATGTTTATCTATTTTCTCTGTGTTTAGTGTATGGTGCACTCTCCATGGATCTGTGTTTAATATGATTTTATTACTGTTGCTGGCGTGCCATTCAAAAGCAGTGTTCTCTGATCCTGGTGAGTGCTCTTATTTAATGGATCAATTTCGTTTTCTCTGGGTTTCATATTGTAGACTGATTGTGTTTTAAACCTATGAAGTACTGTATCATATTTCATACATTAATTTTCAAATCCTCCAAATTATCAGCATGATAAAACTTGACCATTTATTTTCACAATCTACTACATGCCTTCTGTCCTCTGCTTGATAGTTTATACTTTTTTGAAAGTAAATGGCTTTTTAGTAATTGTCCACCTTCACGTGTCTTTTTGCTCTGAAATATTTAAATATTTGTATAAAGTAAAATTAAGAATACTTTTATATTGTAAATATTTTATGATGAAATCGTGTTAAATCTTTGTTGTTATTTTTTTATCAGTATAGGGCAGTATGGAAGTTGGACTGTTATGTTATGTATGAGCTCTATACTCTCACTATGTCATACTATATGGACCATAATTACCTGGTATTAAATATGATACAAAACATAACACAAATGTGCAAACTTTTATATTTTATGTTAGAATTTGTCTTGTTTAATGAACTGATTCAAAAATATTTATCTGACTATCATTTCATATGTCAGGCTTTACAGGGTCAAAAAGGCTATCAATGTAAATTTGTACCATTTATTATTAACACAGGTATAGTTCCTCTACCTGAGACAGCCATTGACTTCTCAGACTTGAGGTCCCAGTCCAACCGTCTGAACGACAGAGTGAGTGTTGCTGGTCTGTGTACTCCTATAACAGTAGTTATTGTGTTGATTTAATAGTGGTTCACATCGTGTGTATATTATATTTACTGGCTTTGGATCTTATTTCTCAGTGCATTTGCTCTCGGACATGTCTTTAATCTTTGTGTTGCTCTCATCAGGGCTGTGAGGGCTGGACCGTGTGCAGTCGCTGTGAGACGTATCGGCCTCCTCGAGCCCATCACTGCAGAGTTTGTCAGCGCTGTATTAGGAGAATGGACCATCACTGCCCATGGTAAATCTCTCGTCATTGTCCAATAGCCAGTGTTGACAAATTGAGTATATTTTCATGTAACTGGGTGTATTTAAAGTAGAATAAGAGTTTGCAATATCATTTTTTGTTTTTGCAGTCTTTCTGATAAATGTGTTTGCTCTATTATAGGATCAATAACTGTGTTGGAGAACTCAATCAGAAATACTTTATTCAGTTCCTTTTCTACACAGGTATGTTTTTAAAGATAGTTCATCCAAAAAAGCCACTCCAAACCTGTATACCTTTTTTTTCTTCTGTGGAACACAAGATATTATATTTTGAAGAATATTAGTAACCAAATAGTTTCAGGGTTCCCTTTAACTTCCATTGTATTTTTATCCTTACTATGGAAGTCAGTAGGACCCAAAACAGTTTGGAACAACATGAAATTATGATATCATTTCATTTTTGGGTTCACTTTCCCTTAAAGAACACACAAGAAATTCAGTGTTGGATTTCATGTTTTCAGTTCCTGTCCTCTAATGCCATGTTGTTTGTGTGTCATTGTAGGCATGGCCAGCTTATATTCCATGGCGCTGGTGGTGTCAGCATGGGTGTGGAGAATAAGGAGCGAAATAGAGGGAGATGGAGATAAAGAAGGAGAAGAAGCTCAGAGCAAACATCTCATTGTGTAAGTAACCAATACATGTAATAGTGTTCTTGTGGCTCAGTGGTAGAGCAACGCTAAAGGTTGTGGGTTCAATTCCCAGGGAACACACATACTGACAAACAAATAAAAAAAAGTAAGTGGCTTTGGATAAAAGCGTCTGCTAAATGTATAGGTCCTGAATATGTTCGATAATTATATATCATTTATCAATATTGTTTAAGATGAATGTTCTTTTGGTTATCTTTTCACTTCTCTCACGCTGCTCTTGTTCTACAGGGCACATTATATCATTTTGCTGGTGGAGTCGATACTTTTTGGAATTTTTGTCTTGGTGATATTTTATGACCAGGTATGCTTCAACATTATATAGTTCGTAATTTTGGACCATATGTTAACATTATAATTATAATAAACTGCAATGCCATAATTGTAATATATCATATTGAATTGCTACTGCTTGTCATTTTGCATTTATCTGAATCATTTAATTAATTTCAGCATCTTTTTCCACCTTTAAATGTCAGACGATGTGTTATGTGTAGATCCTCATTCACAGATGATAGAATGCATACCGTGATTAATGCAAAGTGTCTCTTTTTAAACTAAAGTCTAATCTTAATCATGCATAAAACTTTAACACTATTCTTTTTTGGCTTTCTAAACACTAGTATTTTCTTCAGAAAATGCTAATCTTATTTATGTAATTAATTGTTGAAATGTTCATGTTTTTTGCATGCGTTGATCTGTTATCTCCTCTCTCTCTGTTTTTTTTGTCGCAAGCTGGTGTCTATTATAACAGACGAGACACCCATTGAACAGATGAGGAACAGACTAATGAAAGATAAACCCAACAACACCCACCCATCACACATTACACACACAAGAAAGCCCAAACTTGCATTGCTGAGGGAGGTTTTCGGACGTGGTGAGTTTAATGCTCTTTATTTACAGTGTCTGTTTTGATCCTGCAAGCCTGTTGTTAGAATTGCATCACTGGCACTGTTACAAAATTACATTATTAAAACAAAACAAAAATGATTTTTTTTTTCTTATGTTTTTCAAAATCTCTTATACTCACCAAGGCTGCATTTGAGAAAAAAAAAAAACGTAAAATCAATAATTTTGTGAAATATTACTATCATTTAAATTTTTAAATAACCGTTTTATATTTTATTTATTCCTGTGATGCAAAGCTGACATTTTTTCAGCATTATTACTCCAGTCTTTGTGTTACGTCATGATTCATCAGAAATCATTATAATATGCTGATTTGCTGCTCAAGAAACAGTTCTCATTAATATCAATGTTGAACGCATATCTGCTGCTTGTGGAAAACTTTTTCAGGATTCTTTGGTGAATAGAAAGTGCAAAATAATTAATTTGAAATAGAAATGTTTTGTAACATTTTAAATATCTTTACTGTCACTTTTGATCAATTTAATGCATCCTTGCTGACTTTTCTTAGTAATCTTAGTGACCCAACACTTTTGAACAGCTGTGTACAGAATGTTAATTGTATTTCTCTCATATTTACAGGTTCTATAATATGTTGGTTGTTCCCACTCCATTCCTCCCCTCCTTCTGTTGGCGGCATCAGTTATTCAGCACTTCCTGATTACAATGTGTAACTAAGCAGTTTTCCATCGGTTCCGTTGAGCGTTTCATCAGTATCGCATCATGTGTAGGACACTGTGAATATTATGTTACTGAGGTGCAAATTTCAGCTATGATGAGGGAAGTGTGCTGCTTCTCACACACACACAGATACAAATACAAGGTCCTTCCTCTTCAAACCTGGATCTTTTCCTTTCTCTGTTCATCTAAATGAGTTCTCTTCATATAAACCAGGACATTTATTGGATTTTAATGGTTTTATATAATATTAATTATGAGGATTAATCGGTTTTCTCTCATTAGTATCTTTTTTGAAGTTACTAAAGCAGTATCTTAACCTGAACCAGTATATATGTTCAGGTAAATTGAATTGGATGCACATCATTCATTTTGTTATTATTGTGTGTGTTTGAGTACATGGACTGTACTCCATTTTACATAAGGATTGTAAATAAAGATGTATTTTATAATGCTAATTTTTGACAAAAGTGTTGCTGCATTTTCCGGGTACTGGACTACTTTTCTTGAAGTGCTTGGTTTTGTTTTGTTTGAAATATTCATGTTTTTTGCTGTTTCATGGACAGCTTGAGGGTTGTGTGTACATAACAGATTAACATGTATATTGATAATGTTTACATTGATATTTATTGTAATTTATCTGTGGATTTTTGTGTCTAAATGCTGCTCTGACTTATGTGAAGTAAAATACGTCTTTACATATTCTGGCTTTTTCGCTTGAAATTTACAAATTTGAGTGGAAATAAACCAGTAGTGGTAAATATAGCCTAGACTTATTTCTGTGTTTCATTATTCAGGATATCTATCTATCTATCTATCTATCTATCTATCTATCTATCTATCTACATACACTCGTAAATCATATATATGTATATATATATATATATGATTGTGTTTTTATTTGTATTTGTTATAATGGAATAATTAAATAACGTGACTAATAGGATTTAATTTAGTCCAAAATGTATACCATTCTCTAAAACAGGCTGCTTTTATAAAGGCGTGTATATGGAGTGGTGAACATTAATATTTCACTGGATGCACAGCACACCTAAATTAGTAAGAGCTAATTAAAAAAGGATAATATTATTTGTTCAATCCTTCCGAGCTCGTCGCTTACTGGCCCAATCCAATCACGTGTTTTTGTTATTTTTGTTTTCGACTTCCTGGTAGCAAAAAAAAAATCATGTGACTCTTCCTGGAGCTTTACTTTTACGAATCACTTTTGCTCTCCGCAACAAGATTTACAGCAGCAAAGCCTAAATCCACCGTCGTTTACGGCATGGCTGACGGTGAGCGATCGCCTTTGCTGTCGGACAGTCGCGATGGAATGAACGGGCTGTCACCGGGAGATGAGACCTACCGACCTCCGAGCAAACCACAGAGTGAGTCAAACCTGACCCGGATTGACAGATAGTTTGAAGCTATCTTCCTCCACAGCATTATGGGGCATCCTAGGCGAGTTCGAATGTACGACGCGTTTCGAGCGCTCACACGCTGACTAGCTAGGCTTTTATTATTTATCACTTTTGTTTTGATTTATTTAGAGCACAGTGTGTGCATATCTTGACCATGTGATTTAATTCACTGTAATCTGCAGATCCTGAGCACTCCAGAAATAGATTAGTGGCAGATTAGACAGTGCACCTGAATCACATGACTTCAAGGAATCATGATTTTTGTCCTCACACTTATCAGTTTAATTACTCTTAAGTACAGTTAAGAGACTCTGGCTCAGACTGAGCAATAATACAAGTTAAAAGTATTGACCATTTGTAAAAATGCTTACCTAACTACACAGACACACACACACATAATATGGATAACACAGTGCATATAAAAGACAATTAAAATTAATATAGTTAGTAATGAAGGGATAATGTTAGGTTAGGGTTTTTATTGATGTTTAATATTTTTATATATTTATTTACTTATTATTTTGATGTTTATTTACATAGTATTTTTGTAATGTTTATTTAGATAATACAATTTTTGTGTTATCAATTGTAAAAGTATCTTTCTTAGTATTGTAATTATGCATATTTATAATTTATATAAACTTAATTTATAATTGAAGTAAAAAGTTTGGAGGCCATATTTGTTAGATGTTAGTGTAAATCTATTAGCGTAAGTGTAATATAGCGTAATATTGTATATACAAGTGTTAATAAAAGGGTTTAAAGCGTTGTTTTCACCCGTTAGCTTGGAATGTTGATTATGCATGAAATAAAAAGTAAAAAAGGAAGAATTTTTTTTTTATCTTACACATCGTTTTCTCACAATTGTGAGTTTGGAATTGTAAGAAACAGACTGACGGAAACGTGCTTTCATATTTTGCATTTTGATAATGCTTAAAAAAGTCCTTTGTTTCAATGCAAATATTTAAATAAAATAATAATGTATTTTATCAATTCATTAATTTGAATTTAGTGTTACAGGCAACCTACAAATATTTATTTCAATAAAATTATTAGTATTAAGTTCTATTTGATGCAAAAAATTTTAGTCTTAACCTTAAAGACATTTTTGGATATTGCATGCCATCAAGGCATAATCATATTGGAAAGGAATCCTTCTCCGGTTATTTAGATTTCATTTGCATGTACAATGATCCTTTTCTTTTCCCTCTCTTTCTCTCTCTGCCACCTCCTCCTCCTCACATACTCTCTCCTGCTCCCAGCATTCCCATCAGCTCCTCCTGCGTTGATGCTGGAAGAGGCTCCTCCACCGTACTCCCCGCTGGGCTCTCCGGAGAGCGGCAGTGCTCCTGTCATCAGCTGCAGAGTGTGTCAGTCGCTTATTAGCGTGGAGGGCAAAATCCACCAGCATGTGGTCAAATGTGGTGTGTGCAATGAGGCTACAGTGAGTTAACAAGCACAATCATTTAGGATTCCAGTCAGCAGACATGCCTAATATTATGTGAAATATTTGTTTGCATATTGTACTATATTTAAATGTTAAAGTTCAGACTGTGACATCGCTTCCTGTTTTATACAGCCCATAAAGAATGCTCCAGCTGGAAAGAAGTATGTGAGGTGTCCGTGTAATTGTCTTCTCATCTGCAAAGTCACCTCACAGAGGATTGCCTGCCCTCGACCGTACTGGTGAGAGACTTCATGAGCCTTACAACCAAGCGTTAGGCTAGGAACATGGTATCAGAAATATACTATGAAGAGTTATTACTACACAACTGTTCAAAAGTTTGTGGTCAGTATAAATGCTGTACTTTTAAACTATTTCCTCATCAAAGAATCCTGAAAAATGCATCTAGGTTTCCACTAAATATATCAATAATTAATTGATAATAATACGACTTGAGCACAAAATCAGCATATTACCAGTTATGTAAACCAGTTATAAACAGTTATTTTGAATAGTATAGTATTTTCCATCACAGAAATTATATTCAAAAGCTTGTTTCTGTTTTTTTTAACTAGTGGACTTTAGTAGATAAGTCGGAAAATATAAAATAAATGATATTAATGATTTATGAAACAATGTAATTAGATATGATTGGATGGCGAGAGGTTGTTTTGCAATGATGTTGATAGTGTTTTTTAATTATGAGTTTCCATAAATTATTTTATTTAATGTGTTTGTTTGTGTTTTTGTAATTTTTATGGGGATCAGCAAGCGAATTATCAATTTAGGTCCAGTTCATCCTGGTGCCGGTAGTCCGAATCCTCAGCCTAGTGGTGCCAGAGTTTCCTGTGGCCACTGTGGAAACACTTTTCTAGTAAGAAGCTCTTTATCATTTAATTTGCTCTAATAATAGCCTCTATAATAGTGACTTAATCTCTCTCTGTTGTTGATTTAGTGGACAGAATTTACAGATCGAACACTGGCTCGCTGTCCACACTGCAGAAAAGTGTATGTTAAATATTATCCATCGACCTTCCTCGATTTAGTACCAACCATTACATTCACTGCAAATAAAACAATAGCATGTAATCCCATTCTTTTCATCCATCTAGCTCATCGATTGGCCAGAGGTACCCTAGAAAGCGGAGTTTGATATGTTTCCTGCTGTGCTTGATCTTCATTATAACGACTGCAGGATTGATTGTAAGAATAAAAGCATTTTAGAGTTCATTATTTCAAAATGCATCATCGTTTGAGAATGCCAGGAATACTCTTTTCTCTCTTTGTAGGCTGGCACGTGGCAGAGGGCACTGACATATAAGGGCATTTATGCCTCCTGGGTATTTTTCATTCTCCTGGTGCTGATCACTTTGGTCAGAGCTCTACACTGGGCCTGCATGAAAATTAGTGAACCGATACACAACTACTCATCATAGGAGTGATGAATGTGGAGGAGGAGGAGGAGGTAGAAATGAAGTGTAAGAGACAAGAACAAGGAGAAAACAGAGCAAAAAGATGTTAATAAAGTGATGCTCTGTCAGGAAAATACCCGTCATATTTCACCACAGTCAATGCACAAAAAAAATAAGTTCAGTTTTACACATAATAATCATTACTCTGGATGATAATACTAATAATATGATTTTGATTTGGGGTGCAATGTGGCTACTTTTCACCAAAATAATAGATTTTTCCCCTTCTATATTTGTAGTGCTCTGCTTTTGAACTGCTCTTCTCTGAACTGATTTCACATCCAATTGGCCTACATTCCTAATGAGAATCTGCTTCCTAAACACTGCAGTCAGAAAAACAAACATCTCAGCATTAGCAGTACGATAATAGTTCTAGTTTAGTTGCACAATCAGTAACTGCTGAAACAGGGTATTTTTGCTCCATGAATTGACTCTTTTACATCACTGTGGCGTCACACATATATTGAAACATTACAGTTAGAATGAGAGAGTGTGTAAGTGCCTCCTGTGACAATGTGCTCTGTTGTTATAACTTATAAAGTAAAATGTTACCCCGACCTGGCACATCAAATGAAGGGTATGAGCAAGAAAAAGGAAATGAAAACACACTGAAACATTTGGAAGGTTTAGAAAAGAGGAAACGCAAAAGCAAAACTTGTTTTGTAGACAGTGCATTTTAGTGCGTGTCACCTATTATTGGAATGTGCTATAGATTGAATCCTAGGCAAAGAGGAATTGATTATTCTTTCAGTGTAGTTTATTGCTTTCCCATAGATGTTATTGAGTGGATCTGTAGGGGTTTCTTCTCTTCTGTGGCCCAGGTTTAGATTAAACCTTTACCTTCCTTTTCTTCCTTCTACAGTGTTCAGCATGTCTTACTGTGTATCCTCAAATTCAGCTTAGGCACCAAATTATGCTTTGCTTACTAACCAACAATGTTCAAATATCCAACACAATGCAATATTACAGATCATTTTGAGATTTCTATTGATCCTTGTGTTACTTTTGTTGATGCTGTTTTTAAATCAGGCATTGCTGCTCATAATTTGTACCTGTCTGTGGTTATATAGGTATATAGCTGCATTAAAATCTTATACGCTATGAAGACCTTCAACATTGCCTAGTAAAGTAGTACGGGAAGACTTTTTTTCTTTTTGTCATTTTTCTTTTCTCTCTTTGGCACAATCTGCACATAAAAATGTCAAATGTTAGTGACTGTAAATACTCATCAAAGAAAATTGCTGTGATTTACTTAATATATACATTGTTTAAAAAACTATGCAAAAATTGTACAACACTTTGTCACTGAGACAACTTCATACCTTTTCTATATGCTGTAAAACAAAACACAATAGTACTTTAGAGTAGTAATAGGCCTATATTATGTACCCTACTGGAACCCTTTGGTGGTAAATAAGGTACAACGTTGTACCACTGACAAGCTGTTGTCATTTTTTGCACAGTATTTTGGAAAGTAATCAGATGTAAATGTACCGGCTGACCAATCACATATAGCCTCGTTTCCAGCTGAAATGAACTTCCTGCACTGCACTCTTAATGAAGATTCAGTTACTAATAGATATAGTACTTGTACCTGTACCTATTCTGTGAAATGCAGAAGTGACCAGTATGTTTTTATTGATTTGTTTACATGAGTGTGCAGATGTATTGTGCATTTTTACTCTTAATTTTTTGTTGAAAATGTTATATATATATTATATATATATATTGTTGCACTACATTTGAGCGATTTCGCTAACAGATCCTACCCTTGTCATTGTTGATTTTGTCGTTGATCATTTTTGTATTTTCCTTTGTGACTAAAATGTTTTAACAATCTCCCGAGTATTTGTGTATGTGCTGGGGACTATTTGTTTAATTATGACAAATGTAATAAAATAATATAGTGAGGATAAAAAAACTTATCTTTGGTAAGTTTCCCATACATTGTATCCGTTCATGTGCTTCTGTTTGAGCTACAGGAATGACACTGAAAAAAAGTCATTGTGAAATCTGTGATGTGATTTTGGCATAAAAAGTATGCTAGTTATTATCTAAGTAGCCAGAGAGAAGTTGCTTATTACGGAAAATATGAAGTATAAAATATGCCGATATTCAACTGAACATTGTAGTGGTGAGCATAACGTTTTAATAAATAACACCCCTTTTATAAACAACATTTTACATCCTTGCGAAGTGTTTCTAGTACATGTCACTGTGGTAGCACAAACGTCAAAGGAATAATTGCTAATGTTTTCCAGCCACACAGACATCTGAAATTATATTATAAAAATGAGTAAATGATAACAGAATTTTGATTTTGGGGTAATCTATCCCGTTACATAAATTTAAGCTTACAACAAAATATAACTTTAGATCAAAGATGCAAATTGAGTTGAAATATTATTTTTTTCTTACAGTAATATTACCTAATGTCACATGACTAATAATGTTCCCCTTTGCTTTTGTTACAATGGTACACTCAGAAAAAAATGATACAAAACCTATCACTGTGGCAACACCCTTAAAAAAGGTCAAATATGTATCATTTAGGTCAGAGGTGTCCAATCCTGCTCCTGGAGGGCCACTTTCATGTTTTGCTCCAACACCTTTCCTGCCTGGAAGCTTCTAGTCCTATTAGCATCTGTGGTTCCACGAAGAACCTTTAATATCCATGAAAACGTTCCATTGTACAAATGTTTGTTTACAGTTGAAAAATATACAGAATCATAAATGTGTTGTTCTGTGGCATCACTGTAAAACCCCCTTTTGGACCATTTATTTTTAAGAGTGCAGGAGCAGGATTGGACACCCCTGATTTAGGTACCTTTAAGGTACCTAATATGAATCCTTTAGGATTAAATGAGGTACAAAGTAGGGCTGTGCAATTAATCGCATGCGATTCTCACCTATAGTACAAAGGTGTACACTTTTTGTACCATTTCTTCAAAGAGTGCAAGGTCTGCAGGGCCTAACTGTTTATATTATTTGTTGAGCCCCATCAGTCACTGCCAAGGTTCAAGATTCTGCCCATGGCTACAACTTAAACACCTTAACAGTGGTGAGAGTTGTGTTCTCCTCATCATTGGGGCAGTCCAAGTCCTCTTCCTCTCCATCCTCTTCATCAAGTTGGAGGCTTCCAGAAGAAAAGCGCATGCGTGCCAGCGGACCAGAATGCACCACTTTACCCAGTGCAGGAAAGTAGGGGTAGAAAGTGTCTGAATCTGAATCACTATAACTACCTGTGCCGAGTACGCATAAAGAAGTGGGTCTTTCCGGGAGTGGGGCGGGACTTAGCGGAAGGTAGGTGGGCCTGGTAGGAACCTGGTTTCGAGAAAGGTGTGGATAATATCCCAAAGGGCGATACTCGGATGCATAGGCAGCAGCGTTGGAGGCAAGTGTAGGTCGCTGGAATTTGAAGTCTGGTTGGCTTGAGGCTCGATGTGGCAAACCGGTCTGAAAGGTGGAGTCGTCGCTGTAATGGCCCGCTTCCACTCCCCTCAAGTGCAGTTTCCTATTCATCCCAACCCTTAGTCCTAGACCTTCTCTGGGGTACAATCTCGATTGTCCCCGGCCGGTGGGACGGAGCCTTTCCTGCTGCTTTTGTAGTTGTGGCGATAAGCAAGAGGACGGCAAGGACGAATGAGCAATTTGTCTGGGCAAGTATTGTAGAGGCACATGGTTGTGATGGGTTTGAGGGAGGCGGTCTAGGGATGAGGACGTGTGGTCTTGCAGTAGGTATGGGTGAGTGGCGATTGGGAAGGTTGGCAGCACTGGGTGGAACTGTAGATGGGGAGGATTAGGATAGAGGAGCACAAGATGCTGGGCGCTAGGAGACAATCGTCTCTTTGCCTTTTGTCTCTGAGCTCCTCTACCACGATGTTCCGCTCCTGATGTGGAAAGGGAACGGAGCTTGGGCGAGGCAGAGTTGCTTGAGTAGGCAGGATTTCGTGACAAGGGCCTGGATCGTTCCATCTCATTAGTGAACATGACTTCCACAGCAGAGAGGCTGCGCTTTGCTACGCCTGTCTGCTCGCTGTGTTGCCCAGCAACGGTTGGGTCGGGAGGTAGATGCTCGTACAGCTATGTGATGAAGAAACAAATGTGAGAAACATGATCCAAAAACACATCCAAAATGTAAGTAACTAGTACAATACCTGCTTGGAGACATCAGTCAGTATGTCAGGAGAGGATCTGCACTGTCGAGTGTCATATTCAGACTTGCAGTAACTTCTGAAAAAAAATGCAAAACAGGCTATAGATGCAGTGAAAAAAAGCACTGTTCAATTCCCTAAAGGCTCTGTTCTTGCAACTAAAATGTTAAAACACATTACAGTTTAATGTTCAAAGACAGCTTTAAACCATTTGTAGGTTGATATGCCCAACACCCTTTCAAAGGGTGCACTGCTGTACCTTATTTACCAATAAAAGGTGCATTTTAGTACCTTAAAGGTACAGATTTGTTCATAAAGTGTACAAATTAGTATGTAAATGTTACATATTAGTGCCTTTTGAAAGGGTGCAAAGCTGTAAAATCTGTGGTGCATTTGTTATTGTTCTGTTGGTTTCTGTCCCAAATGGTGCACTTGATGTGTTCTTGTGTACTTGAAATGGTCAACACTTGTCCGTTCATGACACTGTAGGGTGTCCTATTTGACATTGTATGTATCAGATGTGTGCTCACGAGGGCCTTTGTTTGAGTGGCTCAACACAGTAATGTTGACTCAACCATAGGACTACCTGATTGTCTAAGCCAACAGAAGAAAATGGTATAATTTTTGCTCTTCTGATTATTCACAATAGTGGCTTAGAAACTACATGAACAATTTATGAACAAATGTATTCCCATAACATACAATACCCAGCATAACATCTTACCTTTCAAAAGGCAAATATTTCTTGTCTCCAGAGCCTACACACTCAAGAAGTTGCTTCTGTGTCCTGCCACTACAATACCACAATCAGAAGAATAAAAACTGTTACTGATCAAAAAATATATCATCAAGCCTTGTTCACACTTACAGTGATTTTATAGAACATTTGAATTATCTGCCATTAGATGCCCTAACAGTATTTGTGGGCTGCATAACTGGCCAGAGCTTTTGAAAATCTGATTACAGATGTTGGCATTGGGTTTACATTTTTGAAAGAAGTCTTTTATGCTCACAAAGGCAGTATATATTTGATCAAATACAGTAAAAGAAGCAATATTGTGTATAATTATTGCAGTTTGAAAACTTTTATTTTATCTATTTTTATTTATTCATGTCATTAAGCTTCATTTTCAGCATTGTTTACTCCAGTCTTCAATGTCACATAATCCTTCAAAAATGGTTCTATTAAGCTGATTTTCTTGCTTAAGAAACATTATTAGCAATAATTATCAACAGCGCTTCTTTTTTTTGTGGAAACAATGCAAAAAAAAAAAATCAGGATTCTTTGATGAATAGAAAGTTCAAGAGAACAGGATTTATTTTTAAAAAATTAAACCATGTAAATGTACTTACTGTGATTTTTTAACCAATTTAAAGCATCCTTGTTGAACAGAAGTATGAAACTTTCAAACTGTAGTGTGTATTACTGTAAAAACAAGGTGCTATTCTATTTTGACAATCAGTTTTTATTCAGTTAAAAATGAATATTTTATGAATATATATATAAAATCCAGCTGTTCATGATGCACCATATGCTGAACAAGATCAATGATTGCCAATACATGAATCAAATTCACTCAGAATGCTGACCGTTTCTGACACGGTTTCCACATATGTGTATTATACTGCTGTATGTGGGCAGAGATATATTATACAGAAGACTGAAATCACTCACAGTGACATTAACTTCTGCATCTTTCCTACACTCAACTAGAGTATCTGATCATATTGCCACATCGGTGCTTTTCTCAACTTTGTCATATCGCTGGACTCCCACTTTGTGTTGCCAGTGATTGCCGTCACTCATTTTACCATTTATCGTCAGCTCTCATTAAAGTTGCTGTCAGAGTGAAAGCACTTCCATACATATAAACCAATGAATGAAGTGAACTATACTCTGTTTAATATCCTCATTATAATCTCTCAAAGGGTTTATGGTAGATGATTAGGATGGATCATAGCATAAAATATTAGACAACTGGGGCTTGTCATTGCATTCCACAAAATCTAAAGTCTCTCTGTCACATACCTGTATCTAAAACTGGATCCTTTACTGGACAGAATGGACTTTTGATGTGACTTGGGCTCTTCGGCGAGTCTGAAGAAAGCATGATACTCCACACACATCTTCCAGAATGCCTTACACACATCTCTGCTGGCCATGGAAAACTCAACAGTGTCTCTCCTTGAAGGCTAACACAGTAAGCATTGAGTGAATAACAAATGAGGATATTACTAAATATTCAATGTAAAATTCTATTTCATTTTCGTTAAAGCATTTTCAGCCTCAAATTAAATGCTTTCATCCTTATGCTATCTTATTAAAAATACATTCCTATATTTATGGAAATCATCAATATAAAATATCTGGAATTTTACCCCTTTATTATTTAGGATGATAAACAAAAGTTGTGCATCTGCCTTCTTGCCTTTTATGTTGATTATCTTTCTTTATTTTCTATCATACTGTTGTCTCTCATGATACATTGCTTGTGTTGTTCCTCATTTGTATGTCTGCCAGCTTTGTTTAAAAGTGTGTGCTGAATGACTAAATGTAAATCTAAAAGTCAGCACAGGCGTTGCAGATATAATATATAAAGAGAAAGATTATTTCAAGTGTTGCTGAGGAACTATTGTATTCTTTTCCCCACAGATCCCAATGTAAACACAGCTGTTGCTATGGAGGGATCGTTTGTGTCTCACCCCAGTCTCAATGTGGAGTTTGATGAGGAAATGTTTCCTCTTGAAGCTCAGCTTTCGGATCTTCGCCCAGCTGAAGGTATTGATCTTTGTGTTTCCCTGATAATGATATAAACATGTAAGCGAGAGTTTAAATTTCTAAGCTGCATTAAAGTTTGCGGTGTATATTTGTTTTTAGGCATTTTTCAAATTAGAAGGCTAAAGAGTAAGCATATATTCTTGTAGAGTACCTGAAAGACTAGTACTCCCATATTTGTGACAGCGAGGTTGATCCTCATGCCTTCTCCGTCATGGGCAGGGTGAGGCCGGATCCCGTACATGTCCATTTTCCGGGCAACCTCCAGCAAATGCACATCTGATTCAGCAGGAGTGCGACCTCTGACCCCAAAAACATAACATTTAACTCACAGACCAGCCACTATGATTACATGAAACAGATTTTGACCATTGGATTTATTCACATTTTATATGTTTTATGATTTAATTAACTATTACCTTTTCATTACCTTTTTATGAACCCCTTTGTTTTATTATAACTTTATTTTTATATCAATATGGTACATGATTATCCTATTTAAATGAATGTGATAAAGTAAAAAAATAGATAAAATGTAATGAAAAATAGTCTGATTATATTATCTAAATGTGCATTGTAATAGATTAGGTTACTAACTACACTTTTTGTCATGTAATTTGTAAGTAATCTACCAAGCACTGTGTACATTAGGACATTACATTTTACATTATATATGCATGTCAGTGGGAATATTATCATTCTGGCATACTTGCATTGTGTGTATCTGTATGTTACCTGTGCTTTTTGTGAAAGCGAATGATTTTGTGGTCCAAGTATTCTTGGTTTGGCACATATTGCTTATTTTCAAGATGATGAGAATCTAACTCGTCGTCATAATCCCCGATTTCTGCTACAAATGGGGACAGAGAGGGAAAAGTACAATGTGCATATGATAATCAAAAGGTAAGATATGAAAGCGTTGTATTTTGATGTTATGTAAACATTTAACGAGGTAAGAGGAGCTACCTTGCAGTATATGAGAGACTAGCAGGGCAGCGCTGTTATCGTTACAGGTAAGGCTACCATTTGACAGATCCTGTTTGATCTGAAGGGCAAACAGATACCTGTATAAAAGAGGCAGCAGTCAGACTGAACGCATATCACCTATCACCATCTATTTATCTGCTTATATATATCAGATTACCATGTGTGTGTGGTTTACCTGGTTAAGCCTCTCTGCAGTTGTCCTGGGTCAGGAGGGAAAAGCTTCACTATAAAATGGAACGCCACATCACTGATATCTATGGGTGAGGAGCACACTATCTTTTTAGACCGATACAACTGGCATTAAGCCTACTTTATTAATACACTTAACATTCACTAAAGGCAACAGATCAAGTGGATAGCCGTGGTCTAATGGTTAAGCATCTGTGATGGTAAATAAAAGGTTTAATGCAGGAAAGAACTGAATCAATAATTGGTGAATACTGACTTCTGAGATTACATATTCTACAATAAGCATCTAGGTATAGAGAAAGTGGGGTAAGGTGTGCCAGGGGATATGTTCTCAAGAGAGTATGTATTTTTAAAGAATGTTAATTTGAAAAAAAAAATGCTGCTGACTTGCAAAAAAGCATGTCAGCAGCATTTCTAGCTGTTCGTGTAGTTTTCTACAAGGCCAGTATAATGAGTGTTATGTCAAAGCGTTTGGGTGCAAGTTGGATCAATAAATTATTGAATCACTTTTTATGGAAACCCTATTTTAACCCTTCCTTCCTCCTTGTCAATACTAAAGCATATGCAAAACTGACGCATCACTCCCCATTCACAGGTATAAGTTAGCATAACAAGCATTATAAAAAGCATTTATAAAAACAAAAAATAATAAAAAATGGTAACACTTTAGTTTAGTGATAAATTATCTTTATCAACTAGTTGATTATTAGCATGCTTATTGCTAGCATATTGGTAGTTTATTAGAACTTATAAAGCACATATTAATGCCTTATTCTACATGACAATATTATAACTCATGTAACCCTACCTATAACCTAAACTTAACTTCCTTACCAACTATTAATAAGCAGCAAATTAGGAGTTTATTAGACAAAAGTCGTAATTAATAATTAATAGTAAGAAGGTCCCCAAACTAAAGAGTGACTTAAAAAATGAACCAAGTGGACATTGTCACAACAAAACAAATATGACACTACAAAACTCACCTTTGATTTGCTTAGCCACTGGTTTCAGGAGTTCAAGCCAAACCTGTATAGAAGAAACCGTATCTGATTTCATTTTCTACTGTATGAGTGCAGCAAACAACTATCTATTTGACAAGTGTTGATTTAGCAACTTTGCTAACTATAACTAAGTAACTATAAGGGACAGTTCACTAAGAAATGAAAATTGTTGTTTATTGTTCAACTGTTTCAAACCATATTTTCTTCAGATCAAATATGAAGTCATTATTCATAATCTTGCCATGCAATGAACATTAACATGATCAATGACTCAAATCAGTCCGAACTGTGAACAAATCATTCAGATCAGTTTCTTGAACTGGATGAACCGACTAAACAAAATCTCACTCAAAAACCATCACTACTCTTGTGAAGTCATTGCAAAGAGTTTGGTGGATATCAGTGACTATAAATAAAAATTGGAACATCACACAAGTCAAATGGACCATTTAATGACACCTTTATGGTGCCTTTGCCTCCTTTTTAAGGCTTAAAAGTTCTAAACTCCATCCGTAATAATTGCATGTAAAAGAGTGCTAATATACATTATAAAAAATGTTCCACAAAAGAAAGAAAGTCAGGTTTGGAGCAACATGAGGATGAGTAAATGATGACAAAATGTTCATATTTGGGCTGGAATAGACTGTTTATGATCAAACTCTGTTATTGACATCATTGACAGGTCAAAGGTTTTGACTCACATAACTGCCAGTATGGTGACGGAACTCCAGACCAAAGTACTCTTTCTCCAGCAGCTTTAGATTACCACACACCTTATTGAAGAAATCAGAGCCCAGAATCGTTCTCTGTGGGAAGATGAAGAATAAATCACAGCACAGAGACAGGACTGCTTTATAAATCTTACATGTCATTTCAAAACTGATACTCCTCTCAGTGCTGCTTGTATCAATGTTCATTTTAATGATGTGACTGCAGTGTCACTGTGAGATTACTTCTTTCTTCCATCTCTATTACTTGATGCGGGTGGTAATGAGATGGAGATGCGATTTGAGCAGAATGTGACTCTTAGAGCAACTTTCTCTGGTAATTGAATCTGCAGCAACTGAACTCCTCAAACAGAATTATGGGAACGTCAGATGCTCTCTGAGTCAGCCTCAAAATACAGGGTTGCTATCTGATGAGTGTGTTTGTGTGTGAGGATGTGTTCTTGAACCCTGTATTTACTGTGACAGCGGGCATTGAACCTCCCCATTATCTTGTCAAAGACAAGGAACATGAGAAGAAGATAGAGGGATAAAGTCTGGAATAAGCATGAGATAGAGTGGTTAAAATACATACCACAGTACAAAGATAGATCTGTGACTCTCATGGCAGGGTAAATTTATGCAAAAATATAATGACTTTTTAATACTTGTGAGGACATAATGGATGCTTTCTTGCACTGTTTATACAGAACAAATATGATATTTAACAGTGAATCATTATTGATCATGCACTTTAATTCAGTGCTATCTTTAATTTGAGTCCAGGGAATAAAATCTAAAACAAAAATGTGAGTGGGGCTTGTCTGTGCAAAAGCTGACACCATGATGCCAAGTAGCAGCGTTATTTTAGTATTACTTATATACCAATATACTATTTATTAATTATTTGAATTAGCTTTTATTGTTATATTTTCAGTTTTCATTTTGTTAATTTATGTTTTAGTCATTTAGTTATGTTTTTTTGGCATTTTGATTAGTTTAAATAGACTAAATATGCCTAAGTTTAATTTTATAATTTTAATACTTTGACTTACTGTACTTTATAGCGAGGCAATATTTTTATCTTCTAAAATTCAGATTTGTTTCTTTCTTTGGCAACTAAAACAAGTGAAAACTAGTCACTAGATATTTTTCTCTTTTAATGTAAATGAATCACATTTTCCACCTGTTTTTGAGTTAGTCCCTGCTGATGAGAAAAACAAACTAAAAACAGCCTGTGCTGGTTGGCTGGTCTTAATTGGTTTAAGCTGGTCAAGCTTGTGTTCAGATGGTCTTACTTAATTGGTCAGCTGATTGAGACAAGCCCCCTCTGAAACTAGCCTGATCTGGCTGGAAGACCATCTAAAACCAGCCAACCAGTAAACCAAAGTGGTTTCCCCTGGTTCTTTTAGCAGGCATTGCTTAGGCTTAAACAAGTAGGCTACTAATACTGCTCTTCTCCACAAACTACACAATCTGAGGTGTCGTTAATTTTGATATATACTACTTAGGTGTAGGAATAAAAAACTCACTTACCCTTAAAAATAATAATAGCAAGCACCACTAAATATGCTGAAATTACATTTTGCTGACCAAGTATCGATCGAAAAAAAGATAATCTCTCTACAACCTCTTTCTCTCTGATTTCTTGTATTTTTCACTGCCTCTTTACTAATTGCCTGTTTTGCCTGAGGATGTAGGGGAATGCTGGCGTGCTCTCTGGAATGAGGCCAGGACAAGCTTCTGTTCAGTGCTGGCCAAGATATTTACCCCTATTCAGACACATATGCCTCACGGCTACTAACTAACTCACTCTCTGTCTTTTTTCTGTCTATCTCTCCACCCCCCTGATTTTATATCTCACCTGCTTTTTCTGACTGGTAGGACAAGGCCGTGCTGTGTAAAAGCAGTGAAAGCCCACAGGCATGTACACACATACACACAGCATCCCCCATGAAGCAGAAGCAGCAAGCGGATAATGGGACATGAAATGATGCTCCTTTACAAGCAAAACACAGCTGGACCAAAAGTAAGAAACCCCCACCCCCAAACAACACACACACACACACACACACACACACACACTAGACCAGTGATGTGGTGACATAGTAGGCTATATATATATATATATATATTTTATTTTTTAATTTTTATGAACTACTTTTTAAATGTGGAAACTTTGATTTAATGTAAATAAGTGTTTAAACGTCACAATTATGTTATCTTGTTATCAGCTACACCATACATTTTAAAGAAATTCTTATGCTTAAGTGGCTATTTAATACAGACAGGAAAAGAAACATTACAAAATGCAATTATGGGGTAGTGTAGACTTGTTGTCACACTTTTTACTTCAATATTTCACAGGGTGGGTTATTTTAACAGCACCAAAAAAAACTGTTCACTGAATAGCTTCTTCCCTTTTGTGACCACAATAGAGGGCCATATTGGCACACTATATGGGCTAACTGTAAAATATTTTTGAACAATCTATCATGCACAAGTGAAAAAGGCAACATACATATTTGGGCAACAAGTAAATATGTACGTGACAACTTGCTGAGCTGAACCTGGCATCTATGAAAACAAACCACTGCTATAAAACAAGCACAAGCATTTGTGAACCTTGTAGTTAGATTCCCATAGCCCGCTGTGACAACTTGCCCCGGCCTGTATATATGTGTGTGTGTGTGTGTGTGTGTGATTTCTCACCTCCACCTCGAAAACTCTCTCGCTGTCGTCTAAAAAGATGACGCGTAATCGCAGTTTCTCATTCTTGTTCTTCTTCAGCACAGCTGTCCTATTGACGGGTGTCTTCAGCAGCTCGAACTTATCCCCCATCTTCTGTGCGTCTGTTTAGGGTTTAAGCGCAACACTTTTCTTTTAAATAAAGGACAGAGTGTCCATAATGTCTGATATTATCCGTTTGATGCTGTGGTGAGGGAGTTGCGCGCGGCGGTCTCGTGACGAGTGTTCACGCATCCTGTTCTGAAACTGAGCAGCATCAGCAGCAACTACTGGATCTGATCTCAAGCCACAATAAACACAAGGCTCGAACTCTACAACGCGCAGAATCAACGGTTTTTGTGTTGTTAACAAAATTGCTGTCGTAAAATATTTAGTTTTGTCAATGTATTCATCGTTGCAGACGTTGTAAAAAGTCTAAGAAAAGACGACGAATAATGCACCAGATCATTTTATATTACGATAATATCGTATAATAGCTATATTTTGTATATGGGACAAAAATGTATGTACTGTCAGGAAATTTTTTAACAATTTAGGTATATATATATATATATATATGTATACAGGTATAGGCCTACATAAAAAAAATTTGAATATGGTGAAAAAGTTATTGTAACTTATATCAAAAAGTGAAACTTTCATATGTTTTAGATTCATTACATGTAAAGTAAAACACTTAAAAACATTGTTTTAATTTTGATGATTAGAGCTTACAGCTAATGAAAGTCAAAAATCAGTATCTCAAAATATTAGAATATTTACATTTGAGTTTCAATAAATTACCATCCATACAGTATAATTTGTGGGTATCTCTTGTTCTTTGAAACCACAATAATGGGGAACACTGCTGACTTGGCAATGATCCAGAAGACAATCATTGACACCCTCCACAAAGAGGGTAAGTCACAGAGGGTCATTACTGAAAGGGGTGGCTGTTCAAAGAGTGCTGTATCAAATAATACTAAATGCAAAGTTGACTGGAAGGAAGAAATTGGGTAGGAAACAAGCAACAGGGATGACCGCAAGTTTGGGAATACTGTCACGCAAAGCCAATTCAAATACTCGGGAAAGCTTCACAAAGAGCAGACTGAAGCTGGAGTCAGTGCATCAAGAGTCACCACGCTCAGACATCTTCAGGTAAAGGGCTACCAAGCCACTTCTGAAACAGAAATAATGTCAGAAGCATCTTACCTGGGCGAAGGAGAAAAATAACTGGACTGTTGCTCAATTGTCCAAAGTCCTCTTTTCAGATGAAAGTAAATTTTGCATTTCATTTGGAAATCAAGGTCCCAGAAACTGGAGGAAGTGTGGAGAGGCACATAATCCATGTTGCTTGAAATCCAGTGTGAAGTTTCCACAGTCAGTGATGATCTGGACTGCCATGTCATCTGCTCGTGTTGGTCCACTGAGTTTTCTGAAGTCCACAGTCAACGCAGCCATCTTCCAGGACATTTTAGAGCACTTCATGCTTCCTTCTGCTGACAAGCTTTATGGAGATGCTGATTTAATTTTCCAGCAGGACTTGGCACCTGCCCACACTGCCAAAGGTACCAAAAGCTGGTTCAATGACCATGGTGTTACTGTGCTTGATTGGCCAGTAAACTCGCCTGACCTGAACCCCATAGAGAATCAATGGTGTATTGTCAAGAGGAAGATGAGAGATACCAGACCCAACAATGCAAATGAACTGAAGGCCGCTATCAAAGCAACCTGGGCTTCTATTACACCTGAGCAGTGCCACAGACTGATCGCCTCCATGCCACGCCACATTGATGCAGTAGTTCATGCAAAAGGAGCCCCAACCACGTATTATGTGCATAAAAAAGAACATACTTTTCAGAAGCCTGATATTTCTGTTTAAAATATCATTTTTGTTGATCTTATGTAATATTCAAATTTTCTGAGACATTGAATTTTGGGTTTTCATTATCTGTAAGCCATAATCATCAAAATTTTAAGAAATAAAGACATGAAATATTTCACTCTATGTGTAATGAATCTATATAATATATGGGTTTTCGCTTTCTGAAATGAGTGACAAAAAAATATTGACCTTTTCCATGATATTCTCATTTTTTTTGATGTACCTGTATGTGTGTGTGTGTGTGTGTGTGGGCATGTTTATGTGGTTTATGAGGACACAAATTTGTATAATGACATGGTATGACATAGGTATTACAAGGAGAAGGTGATTTATGAGGACATTTTCAGTGTCCCCATAATTTAAAACGCTTATAAATCATACAGAGTGAGTTTTTTTGAGGGAAAATATAAATGCACCGTCTCCTGTGAGGGCTAAGTTTAGGTGTAGGGTAGGTGTAGGGCAATAGCACATACAGTTTGTACAGTATAAAAACCATTACGCCTATGGAAAGTCCCCATAAACCATAAAAACCAACATGTGTGTGTGTGTGTGTGTGTGTGTGTGTGTGTGTGTGTGTGTGTGTGTGTGTGTGTGTGTATGTGTGTGCGTGTGTGTGTCTGTAGGCATTATATGTGCATTTTATTAAATACGATATTTGTTGCCTAAAATTATGTTACAGTTTGCATTAATTGTTTTGTAGTTAACTTTTTACCTAAAAGTGGGGCATTTTGTCACAACAATTCATCGTGTGTAAAAAAAAAAATGTTTTCCTTGTCCAATGTTTTCTTTATTTATTTTTTTGTCAAGACTCACATTTGTCCCTATACAGAAACTTAAAAATTCTACCTTAAGGAATATTCAGTGGAGTAAAATGTGACAACTTAACATAGTCGTCCTTCCATTGTATAAAGGTTATAATATTTGTAGCATGTAAACATGACAGTAAAATCTATTAACTTCTCCGATTAGGAGAAACTGCCGTACAACAGTGAGTAGATTTCAAATGATGAAGGTAGGTAGTACTATTGGTGGAAATCACCTAAAATATGCCAGGAGGTGGCAGTATGTCCTAGTGAATTCTAAAGCAACGACTCAGGTAAAAACAAATAGGCCTCCTGTAACTGTGTCGTTTCATGTCTGCAAATAGTGTATACAACTGTGTGTTGAGAGATTAACCAATTAATTATAACATGTCAGCCTCTCAAAAAACGTCACACATCAGAAGTGTTTCTCTCGTCCTCACCTATCGTGCTCTGTATTCCTGGGCAGGTGAATGTAATCTCTTGTTTTGATACGGCGGTAAGAGGAGCTGAAGCCGGAGCTCTGCTGACCAGCTGCTACTGTTCCATCACACATCATCACCACCACCGGCCCTGTTTGATTTTCCGAGCACCTGTCGGTCTGTGTGTTTTCCACCGTGTATTCCGAGGCTCATGTACGGCGGCTGAGAGGTAATCGGTCTCCACGACCACCTTAACCTGTGTGCTACAAGTTCAACATCTGGAGAAATGCTGGTTTCTGCTATGATTTTTTTCTACTTACACATTTTGTCACGGAACTGCTGCCTAAAACAGTCAGTTTAAAAAACTAAAATATAGTTTATATAAAGTTGTAGCATAATTTATAATTTTACAAATGAATAAAAAGCAATAACCCCTCAAACTGAACAGCTAAACCAAACATTAGGCCACAAGGTTCTCAGAACTTTCTGGCAGGCTTCCCTCAACGTTATGAAAAATGTACTTGGTCTATAATAATGTTCTCAAAATATTAGCACAAAAAACATTTGTATACATCATTTTTGGAACTTTTTTTTCTGAAATATTTTAGTTGGACATTATTCTTATTTTTTTATTTACATTTTTTATGTTTTGTATTAGTTTAAGATGTCTTGGAGAACTTTCAAAAGTAATATTACCATAATGTTTGCTAAATTATAAAATAGAACATTCCCATACCGTTGTTTCTAATGTTCACATAACTAAGAAAAGCATTTTTAAAAAACATAAAAAAGGGTGTTTGAAACGTTCAGATAACGATCAGAAATAACATTTTCTAACAGTGACTAACTCAATAGGAACCTTAGTATAACACATTTTTGTTAGCTGGTGCCTGGGAGGTTGACTCAGATGACAACTATGAATGCTTTTTAAATTTAGCCGTTTTGTATGTTAGTTTCAAACACCTATTTCACATGCCCTGTCTCTGGGGCATGTTGTCACAAACATTTAGTAGATTTTATTTTTCCTGGACAGAAATGGTGGACATTTGTTTGTAGTCAATATTTTAAAGCCTATTTACACCTGAAGACTTGACATTATTTTGATTAGATTGCTGACCTAGTGTAAATGCCCTCCAAGACTCATGCAAGATGTGAATCATATCTGTAATAGAAGTGCATGACGTGGGTTTTAAAAAATAACCCTATCCTAAAAATGTTCACCAAAGTAAAATGTGAGTGCTTCACCTATAGCTATATTGATGTGTGTAAATGGCAAATTGTCTCATCCATTTGTTTCTCCCACCTTAAACACTTTATTTCTTGTTATTACTCATTTACCACTAGAAGGATATAAAAGCACAAATGCCCAGAAAGAGTTACTACAAAATGTCAAGGGTGTCATTTGGAAAATGTCATACACCGTCTGGCATGAGAAGGGTGATATATTTTAAAGCTCTTCCGTTAATTTAGTAAGCAGTCAGTGGTCCTCTGGTTCATCTCACCCTGGGGGTCTGAGAAGAAATAGACACTGGAAAAGGTCTAAACCATTCCAGCCTCTTTGCCCTTGATGATTCATCCACATACACACTCAAATCCATGTATTTAGCCAAACATCTGCCTTAAACTGTCTTCCCATTAGCTAATCCCCTATGGTTGCGTTTCCCTCCCTGTTTGCACAGATGTCGTTTAAAGTTTAAGACCTGCATTTTATTTTGCTTCTGGTGGTTCAGTTTGTGTAGTTTATCATTCTGCTTCTCAAATTTGCAATGGATATTTTACATCTAAGTGTTCTGGACAATAATAATGTTTATGTTAAAGTCAACAGTTAGCCTTTGCTTGTAGTGATGTCGTACAGTAGAATGCATAAAACCATCTTTATCCATTTACAGTCATTCAAAAGTACCTCTATTTTAATGATATTTATTTTTTCTTGCAAGAAACGTTCACTACCATTCTAAAGTTTGGGGTTCATAAACTGGGGTTAATAAATCCTTTTTTTCAGCAAGGATGCGACTCATTTAAAAATGACAGTGAAAACATTTATATTGTTAAAGAAAATAACAGCTGTTCTTTGGAACTTTCTGCAAAGAATCCTGAAAAAATGTATCTCGGTTTCCAGAAAAATATTAAGCAGCACAGATGTTGATAATAATAAATATTTTTTGAGCTTCGAGTCAGCATATTAGATTTCTGAAGGATTTCTGCTTTACCATCATGGGAATACATTACATTGTAAAATACAGTTAAAGACTGTTATTTTAAATGGTCAGTCTTCGACACAGGTTCACGAGTTGCACACATTATTTTAGTTTTCTTTTGCACAAAAAGTATTCTCGTGGCTTCATAACATTACGGTTGAACCACTGATGTCACATGGACTATTTTAACCATGTCTTTACTACCTTTCTGAGTATTGAACTTGGTAGTTGCATTGCTGAAACATCTTCATTTGCATTCCAAAAGAAGAATGAAAGACTTATGGGTTTGGAATGGCATCAGGGTGTGTATTTAATAACATAATTTTCATTTTTGGGTGAACTATCCCTTTAAATAAGTGATTTATGAGTGAATCATGTTACATATCTCTTAATGTCCTTCCCTGAAGAAAGAAACCTCATCTATGTATGAATAAGTTCACAAGAACATTTCCAGCTAATGTATATGCAGCCCTCAGGTATGGCACGTCTAACAACAACAAAAAGGATATGAAAGTTTCTTTGGGCTCTTAATAACTTGTTCACTTGTCTCACAAGACAATCCCAATCCTTTTCCAACCCACTCACCCCTCTGGGGTCCATGTCTCACGAGAAGTCTTCCTGTGTCTTCACTCTCCAGCTGATGTCATGACCAAGGACAATGTCACAGCTTATTAAAATCGTCCACACTGCAGGATCAGACTCCGTCTTTGCTTTATAAAAGAAGTAGGCGGAGAGGGAGAGATAGGGAGAGCAATCCCTTTATCCACACTGAAATGAAATTTAAACCCCTACGGTTTTATACCACGGAACGAACGTTAATGTGGATTCATTCTCCTTTGATTTTTAAATCTTCTTCTTCTCTTGTGTTTAAATGAGATTACATGTCACAGCTTAAACGACTATACAGAGGAATTTATATGGCGAAACAGAATCTGTTCAATGGTCACTTTGTATGTTAATTGGGAAGTTTAATAGTTTGTTTCCTCAAAACTCAGCCATGTAACTTCAGCACTGGTGACTTTTAAGAAAATGTTTAAATAGGTGCTGTCTCAAGCAGAAGTTCAAGAAAATGCATTGTCATCAACATAATACACATGAACTTCTGCAGTATCAAGACTACAGAAGAAAAGGGTTCTTGGTCAAAACTCTGGATACAACTTACTCCTATAAACATTGCAGACAACATAGTACACTACTGTTCAAATGCTTGGGGTCAAAAGCGCTATACAAATAAATTTGAGTTGAATCTGGGTCAGTAAGATTTTGTTTTTAAAAAGAAATGTAATTTTATTCAGCAAGGATTGTCACGGTACAGAAAGCTCGAGATCCAATTGCGAGTGAAAAACAGATAGTCTTTATTGACAACTCCAAAACACAGTGGAGGTGAGATGAGCTGGCAGTGCAGGTGCAGACTCCAAAACACAGTGGAGGTGCAAATATCATCGGCAGTGCAGGTGCAGTAAACCCGGCAGTGCAGAGTCTCCAGCTCGGGCAGAGAACACAGTCCAGTCCGCACCCTTCAGGGAAATACTGAACACGATCAGGCGAGAAACAGCCTCAGGACCTGGAAGACTGACACAGAGAGTAAGGAAACCACAAGAGTAAAAACAACGATCTGACAACGCATCACAGAAACGCCAGCCAGATATAGGCAGTGCAGACGAGCTACACCTGTGACCGTTCTGATAGCTCGTCAGGTGCTAGGCAACGCTGACAAGCACAACGAGCGGGTCCACCCACATAGACGAACACAGAATGAGCACACAGATCCATGAACCGTGACAGTACCCTTCCCCTACGAACGCCTCCTGATGCTCCCAGATGAACTTACCTGACGATTGTAATCATCGATAAGAGAGTGATCCAATATGTCTCTAGCAGGCACCCAACTCCTCTCCTCAGGACCGTAACCCTCCCAGTCCACCAAGTACTGGAATCCGTCCCCTCCGCCTAGAGTCCAGAATACGCTTGACCCGAATAAACAGGTTCCCCATCTACAGTCGCGCGGTGGAGGAACCGGGGTTTCTGGATTAATGGAAGCGTGAAAAACAGGTTTTAATTTGGAAACATGAAAACGGAATGAATCCTCTTGTACGCTGGAGGAAGTTTGAGGCGGACCGCCACCGGACTAATGATCTTGGTGACGGTAAACGGGCCAATGAATTTAGGAGCAAGCTTGTTACAAAACGGTATGCGGAGAGGAATGTTCTTAGATGAAAGCCACACTTTTGACCGACGACATAGACGGGAGGCCTTGACCGTGGCGATCAGCCTTGGCCTTGGTGCGTGCCCCACCTGGAGGAGGGTCTGTCTGGCCCTGCTCCAGGTGCGTCGACACCTCTGGACAAATGCGTGGGCAGAGGGACCGCGACTGATTCCAGACTGGAAAAATTGGTGGCTGGTACCCTAAACTACCCTCAAATGGAGACAGGCCCGTACCAGATACTGGTAATGAGTTATGTGCGTACTCAACCCATGAGAGCTGCTGGCTCCAAGAGGACGGATTCTGAGAGACCACACATCGCAACATACGTTCTAAGTCCTGGTTGGCTCTCTGTCTGACCATTACTCTGGGGATGGTACCCAGAAGAAAGACTAACAGTCGCCCCTAGCAAATGGCAAAACTCACTCCAAAATTTAGAGACAAACTGAGGCCCCCTGTCAGAGACCACGTCTGTCGGGAGACCATGAATGCGAAAAACGTGGTCAATGACAGCAACCGCTGTCTCTCTGGCAGACGGTAATTTAGGCAGAGGGATGAAATGGGCAGCCTTCGAGAACCGGTCCACCACGGTCAAAACCACCGTGTTCCCACTTGAGGCTGGGAGACCTGTAACGAAATCTAGCGAAATGTGGGACCAGGGTCTCGACGGAACCGACAGCGGCTGAAGGAGTCCAGCAGAGGGTCGATTAGAAGTCTTAGAGACGGCACAAACAGAGCAAGCCAAAACAAAACATCGTATGTCGCGAGCCATAGACGGCCACCAGAACCGTTGTTTAATAAGAAACGTAGTACGACTCACCCCAGGATGACAAGCCACCTTGGAACAATGACTCCATCGAATGACGTCGGACCGTAAAGTCTCTGGCACAAACAAACGACCGGTGGGCATCCGGACGGAGGAGTTACCTTGCGAGGCCGTGCGGACCTTCGACTCAATCTCCCAAGTGACCGCAGAAACAAAAACTTACTGTGGCACAATGGGCTCGGAAAAAGACGGGCGATCAGAATGGTCGAAAATACGGGACAGTGCATCGGGCTTGATGTTCTTGGAACCTGGCCGATAAGAAATAGAAAAATCGAAACGACCGAAAAATAAAGCCCACCGGGCCTGCCTAGAGTTCAAACGTTTGGCGGACTTGATGTACTCAAGATTCTTATGATCAGTCCAGACGATAAAAGGAACCCCCGAACCTTCTAACCAATGACGCCATTCCTCCAAGGCAAGCTTGACTGCCAGCAGTTCTCTATTGCCAATATCATAGTTGCGTTCAGCGGGAGACAAACGGTGAGAAAAATACGCGCACGGGTGCACCTTGTCGTCCGAGGAAGAACGCTGGGATAGGACGGCACCAACCCCCACCTCCGACGCATCAACCTCCACCACAAACTGCCGGGAGGGATCAGGGGCAATGAGTATGGGAGCTGAAACAAAGCAGCCTTTCAGTTTGGTAAACGCAGCCTCCGCTGCGCTGGACCACCTGAACGGAGTCTTGATGGAGGTTAAGGCGGTCAAAGGGGCGGCTAGCTGGCTGAAACTGCGAATAAAACGCCGGTAAAAATTGGCAAAGCCCAGAAACCTCTGCAGGGCCTTGCGGAATCTGGAGTTGGCCAATCAACCACAGCCTGAACCCAGTCCGGATCCATGCGCATCCCTCGACTGACACAATGTAACCCAAAAGGGACAGACTGTGCATGGAAAACGCATTTCTCCGCCTTGACATAAAGCCCATTCTCTAACAGCCTCTGAAGCACTCGCCTGACGTGCTGAACATGTTCCTGGAGAGAATGAGAAAATATCAGTATGTCATCCAGGTAGACATAAATGAACTGGTTTAGCATATCTCTCAACACGCCATTAACGAGTGCCTGGAAGACTGCGGGGCGTTGGAAAGCCCAAAAGGAAGAACGCGATATTCAAAGTGCCCCTGGGGGTATTAAAAGCAGTCTTCCATTCATCCCTCCCTTATGCGAACCAAATGATATGCGTTGCGAAGGTCTAATTTCGTGAAAAGTCCGCCCCCTGCAGACGCCAAGGCAGAAGACATCAACGGCAAAGGATATGTATTCTTCACCGTGATGTTATTCAGCCCTCGATAGTCGATGCAGGGACGAAGAGACCCGTCCTTCTTTTTCATGAAAAAAAACCCGCTCCCGCCGACGAAGAAGAAGGCGAATGATCTTGGCTGCTAGAGAATCAGAAATATATTTCTCCATGGCCTCCCTCTCCGGGCGGAAAGCGAATAAAGTTTGCCCTTGGGCGGAGACGCACCTGGTAATAAATCTATAGCACAGTCATAGGGACGATGCGGAGGTAGAGAAGCAGCCGAGACTTACTGAACACTCCCTTCAGGTCGCGGTACTCGCTGGGCACGCTTGACAGATCCATATGCTCTTCCTGAAACACAGAACAAGACACAGAAGGACAAGCAGACAACAGACAAGTAGCATGACAACCCTCACTCCAAGAGAGAATGGAACTCTGACTCCAATTAAAGTGAGGGTTATGAAGCACAAGCCAGGGATGCCCAAGGACTACTGGAGTAACGGAGTGTCAGTTAAAAGAAACTGAATAGTCTCAGTGTGATTCCTGAAGTGACGAGTCTAAGTGGACCCGTGAGTGAGTGATGGAAGGAAGGACAGACCATTGAGAGCATGAACAGCAATGGGCTGTGAAAGGGCAATCACCGGAAGTCTAAGTCTGTCTGCGAGATCAGAGTCTAAAAAATTGCCCTCGGCACCAGAGTCAACTAAAGCCTGACAGTCATAGGTGACTGAGGACCACTGCAATTTGACAGTGAGAAGTGTGGCTGCAAGAGAGGATTTAGCCAATGTGATCCCACCCGTCAGTAACCCCTTAACCGCTGTCACTCTGGCTTTCACGGGACACTGTGCTGCGATGTGCCCAGCAGCTCCGCAATACAGGCAAAGACCCTTGTTACGCCGCCTCCGCTTCTCCTCCGGGGAAAGACGGGGTCTGCCCATCTGCATGGGTTCTGGTTCGGCGAAACTGATGTCTGCGTCGCGGTAGGGGATAGGCAGGTGGTCCAGCCTATTGTCCGCCGAAGCTCGGCGAGCTCGCTGACCTCTCTGCTGTAATCTGGCATCCACCCGAATAGCCAGACTGACCAAACCATCCAGCGACGTGGGTAACTCCAGTGTGTAGTTCTCGTCCTTGACATAATCAGCAAGTCCGTGAAAAAACATATCCCACTGCGCTTCTGAATTCCACCGGCACTCTGCCGCCAAAGTGCGGAATTCAATGGAGAAATCAGTGACGCTCCGATCTCCCTGCCGTAACCCCGCCAGAAAACGAGCCGCCTCTCTGCCCGACAAACACCTTTCTGATCTCCTCCGAAAATGACTGAAACGAAGTGCAGCAGGGAAGTTTCTGCTCCCAAACGGTAGTTCCCCAGCGAGCTGCCCGTCCAGAGAGTAGTGTGATGACGAATGCTATCTTCGATTCCTCGGTAGGAAACGACGATGGTTGGAGGGAGATATAGAGTGAACATTTGACAAGGAAGGAGCGGCATAGCTGGGGCTCACCAGAATAAAAGGCTGGAGGTGGGAGGCGGGGCTCGATGAACCGGTCCGCCTGGTCTGGGATAGTGGGCGCAGGTGAATTAGCCGCAGTGGATCGCTGTTCAGGCTCGGTCTGGAGACTCTGTAACTGGGTGATCAGCTTCGAAACCTGAGAGACCAGGGCTTGGATAGCACGATTAGAGACAGCCCCTTGTTCATCCAGGTGATCCATGCGTGAGTTACTGCGAGATAAAAAGTCTCTTAATTCTGACGCACTCGCTGGATCCATCTTGGTCAGATCGTTCTGTCACGGTACAGAAAGCTCGAGATCCAATTGCGAGTGAAAAACAGATAGTCTTTATTGACAACTCCAAAACACAGTGGAGGTGAGATGAGCTGGCAGTGCAGGTGCAGACTCCAAAACACAGTGGAGGTGCAAATATCATCGGCAGTGCAGGTGCAGTAAACCCGGCAGTGCAGAGTCTCCAGCTCGGGCAGAGAACACAGTCCAGTCCGCACCCTTCAGGGAAATACTGAACACGATCAGGCGAGAAACAGCCTCAGGACCTGGAAGACTGACACAGAGTAAGGAAACCACAAGAGTAAAACAACGATCTGGCAACGCATCACAGAAACGCCAGCCAGATATAGGCAGTGCAGACGAGCTACACCTGTGACCGTTCTGATAGCTCGTCAGGTGCTAGGCAACGCTGACAAGCACAACGAGCGGGTCCACCCACATAGACGAACACAGAATGAGCACACAGATCCATGAACCATGACAAGGATGCAATAAACTGATCAATAATGGCAGTAAAGATTTATAATTGCAAATAAATGCTGTTCTCTTGAATTTTCTATCGATCAAAGAATCACAGTTTCCACAAAAATGTTAATCATCAGAACTGTTTTTAACATTGCTGCTAATAAAAAATGTTATTGAGCAAATCAGCATATTAGGATTCCGACAAATCATGTGACACTAAAGACTGAAATAATGGCTGAAAAAAATTCTGATTTGCGTCAAAAAAACCACAAAACAAACAAACTTAGTTAAAACTTAGAAAACATTTCCATTTGTGGTTATATTGGAAAATTATGATGATGTCCATTACATGGAGGACACTATAATATGCCTCGAGGATGTGGATTGTATTTGCATAAGATCTGTCTCAGTCAGTCTCGCAATTATCTGAAGTGCAGGTCTGTGTTTCTGTTTCATTTTAGTTGATGACAACAAGAAACAGCGAGTCAAGCACCTGCTGAAAGCTAAACTTGTGACAGGATACTCCTGAGATGATTAATGGCTTTGCTTATGATTTCATTAATCTATTAATACCACTGTTAAGTTTCCTGCTGCAGAGAGAGAAGGTCAGTGTCAGAATAAATCTGGACACTCATTAACCCCTCAAGCCAAACCTCTGATCTTCAGAAAGGTCTGCAAAGAGAGGCAAGAGAAATGACATCTTGGCTAGAAAGAATGCTTTAAAAGAAATAGTGATTGAATGGTTGATCCAGTTTACAAAAGCCAGTGTGAATAGTTTGATCAGACTGTAACACAGTTTGCAATTTGAACTTGATAAATTCTCAATACTTTAATTTTTTTTGGCTATGTACAGTAATGCACACTACCATCCCAAAAAATTGGGGTGATTTTTTTGAATGCTCACCAAGTCTGAATTTATTGAATCAAAAATACAATAAACATGAACAATTATTAGAATTTAAAATAACTGTTTCTATTTGAATATATTTTAAAAGGTCATTTATTCCTGAGATGCAAAGCTGAGTTTTCAGCATCATTACTCCAGCCTTCAGTGACACATGATCCTTCAGAAATCATTCTAATATGCTGATTTTATGGTTGAGAAACATTTGTGCTGCTATATATTTTTGTACATTTACATTATTCATTTCTTTAATGTCAGTTTTGGTCAATTTATGCATGTTACCAAATATGCAAAGTATCCTATTGACCCTAAACTTTTCAGTGGTGGTGTATTAAAAAAACACAAAGTATTAGCACAGGTCAATGACAGCACCATCACAATTGATTGATTGTGCTACTGTTGGATCAAGCAAAAATAACTGCGTTCATAAATCCAGGTGTATACTTGATAGAAACTCTAGATAAAAAGAAGACAAGACAAGACAAGTTTTTTTAGATCTGTCCTATGATTGATCTTTTGGGGAATTTGAGGTTGAATACAGATGAAAGAGGCTGAAACTGTAGGTGTTTCTCCATTATCTCATGGATCAACTTTTTCCTTCAAGTTGACTTTTTCATTTCTTCACCTTGTCTGGGTGGATTTCAGCATTTTTGGCCTTGTACCTGCTCTATGCTGAAAATAGATGCTTGTATGCATCACACATTTATTTAGCTCAAAATCACATCCTGTGCTCTGTTTAGTAAGATAAGTTCTTCATACTGCATTCGAGTTTCATTTGGATTTAGTTTGATGCAGGAGTAACTAATATTTATAGTCACAATTAAAAGCTCTAGCACTTTTTGCTCCTTTTTAATTAAGGCAATAGCACTGATGGCAGTGGTCTATTGAAGATTGTAACTAAAAAGGTTTTAGTGTTTAATCAATGCTTAATTTTGTGATATTTTATATCAGCAGATTTCCTTCACACATACTAATGCTGTCCTTAGACTGAATGACACTTGAAAGCAAATTCAATTAACCCTTTACACAGTTTTGCCAACATGAAAAAAAGTACACACTTTACACCAACAAAGACAGAGGATGGAGGAACAGAGGATTCCTTTAACGTTTGTAACGTTAAAATCATAAAATATGTAACATGGGCTGACAATAAAAAAAGGCAAATTAACAGGTTCGCTCATTGTGTTTTTTAATAACCATTTTATTTATTTATTTAGTGCTAAGTTTTTCTAATTTTGATAAAATGTTCCCAAATAAATAATTGGAGTACATTTTACAAGAAGATACTATTTCAATGTTTGCTAAAATTTGCAGTGAATATGTATCAGTTACAATGCATTTTAAGTATTTAATTTAAATGTAAAGGTAATATTCTAAAAATGCAAAGAAATTGAAAAAACTATTCAAATATTTAATGATTGAAATGAAAAATGCTAAACATTGCAGTGCACAAGGATTTGAAATTTAAGCATGCCTTAACAACTCCATAAATCAGAAAATGATCATGATCATGCTTTTAAAGTACATGTAGTAAGAACATGCTACAACTTGGTCAAATAACTCCAGCTATATACAGTAATCTTCATACCACAATGATTAACAACATGTTTGTTTCTGGTGAGACTGTATTGGGGTTGTATCAGTTTCTCCAGCTCCAGATTTCAGTGTTTTTCTCATCTTTTACCAAGGTAGTGATACAACTTGGTGGAAAAAACCTGGCCAGGCATTTTTTCCCTCTGCCTTTGGAGAGTGAACGGAAAGTTGTAAAACCTGGTGCCAGCTCACCTGGCTTTCCAAACCCTGAGATGAACTTGAAGCAGAAGGATGAATCAAAAGCGATACATAGATGATTTAGAGCCTTGCAGTGGTTATAGCGTTCAGGGAGCCCGGAGGAAACTCCTCTCCTCCGCCAGGAAAACTGATGGGACGAGAGGAATCAGTGAAGGAATGATATGTTCTATCAGATGAAGTCTAACAATAACTGAGAGAATCTCTGCACCAGGGAGATATAAAAGAGAGTGGAGGGGTGGAAATATTGTGGTGGAAAGTAAACAAGGGCCAACATGTTGAGAAGAATACGTGTCAGAGACAATGTAAGAGAAGAGGAAAGGTAAATTTTATCTAAAAATACAAATTTGCTGAAAATGTCTTCTTACACCACTTCACCAGTGGATCCTCTGCAGGGAATGGTGCCATCAGAATAAGAGTTCAAACAGCTGATAAAAACATCACAATAATCCACAAGTAATGCACCTACTCCAGTTCATCAATTAAGGAAGGACACATACACACACACACACCATGAACACACACACCTGGAGCAGTGGGCAGCCAATGTTGCTGCACACGGGGAGCAGTTGGGGGTTCAGTGCCTTGCTCAAGGGAACATCAGTCGGGGTATTGAGGGTGGAGAGACCACCAACAATTCCTGCTGGACCTGAGACTCGAACCCGCAATCTTCGGGTTACAAGTCCGACTCTTAGTATATACAGGTACATCTAAAAAAAATTGAATATGTTGAAAAAGTTCAGTATCTATATATATATATATATATATATATATATATATATATATATAATATCTATATAAATAATAATATATCTATATAAAAAGCAATATTAGAATATTTACATTTGAGTTTCAATAAATTCAAGATTAAAGATTTTTATCCGTTATATACACAATTATACAGAATATAACCAGCAGTGAAATGTAAGTCAGGTCTGCTCCATGGACAGTGCAATTATATGTAACACAAACACAAGAGAATATACATAAATATAAGTATGAGAAAAACTAAAATAAATAAAATATAAGATAAAATGTGCAATACGATAAAATGTGCAGGACAGTATACTGTAGACTTAACAAATAATATAAGCAGGGATGTGCAAGAAGAATGCGTAAACAGGTTGTACAGGGTATATACATAGCAGCAATACGGATGGTGGAGAATAATTAATATCTTACTGTTTATTAAATGGAGTCATGTTGATGTAATGAGACTGGGTTTGAGTTTAGGAGCCTGAGGGAAGAAGCTCCTCCAAAGTCTCTCAGTTTTTGCCATCATGCTCCGGAAGCGCTTGCCAGATGGCAGTAGAATGAAAAGACGGTTACCAGGGTGATTTGAGTCCTTGATGATTTTGACAGCTCTGCTTTTGCAGCGTTTGAAATAGATGTCCTGCAGAGAGGGGAGAGCAGACCCTGAGATGCGATCAGCTAAGCACACAACTCTGTAAGGCTTTGCAGTCCTGATTTGAGCCGTTTCCATACAACACTGAGATGCGTCAATGAGTCAATGCACTTTCTATGGCCCCTGAATAGAATGTTTTCAGGATTGCTAGCGAGACCCTGAATTTCCTCAGCTGTCGCAGATGGTACAGTATTTGCCTGCTGGAAATAGCCATCAGAAGATCTCTACACTGTAGTCATAAAGGGATGGACATGGTCAGCAATAATACTCAGGTAGGCTGTGGCATTTAAACGATGCTCAATTGGTCCTAAGTGCGCCAAGAAAGTATCCCCCACACAATTACACCACCACCACCAGCCTAAACCGTTGAGACAAGACAGGATGGATCCAGGCTTTCATGTTCTTTACGTCAAAAATTCTGACCCTACCATCTGAATGTAGCAGCAGAAATCGAGACTCGACAGACCAGGCAACAGTGCAAACATAGTGCTACTCTCATGTAAACCGACAAGCACAAATATTATTATGAAAATAATCTGCTGTTTATGTGAACTTTATTGTCATGCTGATATTTTTTGACTCAGAGAAAGTTCAGAAAGCTTTGTTAAATAATTAGTACTAAACTCTGTCTAACCAATGTTTGAATTCAGCTCAGGCGTACAATAACAGCAGTAACATTGAGCTAGAGGAGACTTCACCTTTCATCAGTATCACGTCAGGCTGCTGTCACCTCAGACTCATTTAACCAAGAGGAAAATTCATGTAAGTGTTTTTAGCATCTGCCAGATAAGCAACGCATCTGTTCTCATTTGCACACAGTGACAAAGAGCTGCCGAAAATAAAGGGAGCGTGTGTCTAAAACTGAGCAGTTTTTTCAAACATGTGCCAGTCATTTCTTTTTGGACGTGACCACTTGTGATACGCTTAACGTCGGCAAGTAATTTTTTCAACATATGCACATCCGGTTCTAAATGGCAGATAATTAACATGTGAAGGTGTACTGTATATATCAGATTTATCAAGCTTCTTCGTCCACAAGGTTATCATAGTCCATCCTGCAGGATTTATTCAAGAGCATCTGGATTTGTTTTTACATTTACTGAAGACATTTGGTCTGAAATAATATATATATAATGTTTATACTGCTGTTTTGAGATCTGTGTCTGTCTGTCTATAAACGCTTGTGTTTGAAGGAAAGAAAAAAATAGATGAGACAGGAGTAGAAATATGATCCATACTCTTGCTTTATTCCCTCATTCCTTGAGCCCTTCAAGTGATCTGATCAGGATGCCTGGCGGACATCTCGGCATGGATGAAAGAACATCACCTACAGCTCAACCTGACAAAGACTGAGCTTCTTATCTTCCCTGCCACCCCAACTCTACAACATGATTTTACCATCCAGATAGATTCAGCAACAATTACCCCATCAAGCTCAGTCAGAAATCTTGGTGTAAGTTTTCAGTGACCAGCTGACTTTCAAAGAGCACATTGCAAAAACTGCTCGATCTTGCATATTTGCACTACACAACATCAGAAAGATCATGCCCTTCCTTGCACAGCATGCAGCACAACTTCTTGTCAAGGCCCTTGTCATTTCTAGACTGGACTACTGCAATGCTCTTCTAGCTGGACTTCCATCAAACACAATCAAACCTTTACAGATGATTCAGAATGCAGCAGCATGATTGGTCTTCAGCGAACCCAAAAGGGCCCATGTCACACCTCTCTATCTCCCTGCACTGGCTCCCGGTTGCAGCTCGCATCAAGTTCAAGACACTGATGCTTGCATATAGAACAGCCACAGGCTCGGCACCCGCCTACTTCCACTCCCTTATTGCAATCTACATCCCTTCAAGAAGTCTGAGATCTTCGAGTGAACGACGCCTCGTGGTGACATCTTCCCACCCCAATCCGAAATGCTGAATCTCTGACAATTTTCAAGCAACACTTGAAAACTCCTCTCTTCCGTCATCGCTTGACTTCATCTTAAAAAAAGAACATGCTCTCTTTCCTTAACTTTGCTCTCTTTCCTTATCCTCTCCCGGTCTAACTAGCATTTGCTCTGAACAATGGCTGGAACTTTGTATTACAAGCACTTCCTGTGTCTGTTTGCCTCTTTATAACGTATCGCTTATTGTATTCTTCAATTGTAAGTCACTTTGGATAAAAGCATCTGCTAAATGAATAAATGTAAATGTAATCTGATGCATAGCCAAAACTCTGACCGACTTTGACCTTGCCTTTTTTCAGTTTTATGTATATGTGTGTGTAATCAAACAATGATAATGTATCCATATATTGAGGGATGGTATCAACAATGTAATATTTCTTAATGTGTTTGTTGCATTTTAAATGTTGAATTGATTTTGTTAGTTGTGTTTTTAAGTCCATTTTGATGGTTACACTTCAAAATATTTAAAATACATGCATTTTGTTTGTTTTTTACAGAGATATTTAGCTTCAATCCTGTGAGCTAATTATTTAATGTCAGTGATATACAAACAAAGGAAAGATGTCATGGAGAAATTATGTATTAACTATTTTTGTAATCTTAAAGGAATAGATCACTCAAAAATGAAAATATGCGAATCATTTATCCTCAGGACATCCAAGATATGAGTTTGTTTCTTCATCAGAATAGATTTGGATAAATCTGGATGTTAACTGATGGACTGGGGTTGTGTGTATTACTTGTGGATTATTGTAATGTTTTTATCAGCTGTTTGGACTCTCATTCTGGCGGCACCCATTCACTGCAGAGCATCCACTGGTGACGAGCAAGTTAAGGTAATGCAAAATTTCTCCAAATCTGTTCTGATGAAGGAACAACCTCATCTACATCTTAGATGGCCATTTTTGGGGTGAACTATTCCTTTAAATGAATGTTTATCATGTAAAATAGAATGAACTTCAAATGCACTATAATTAACTTTACCTCTAGAATATAAAATGAAAGAATGGATGAAAAGCATTTGTCCGTGACGTGTTTCAATCTCAAATCTCTTCCGAGGCTCCCTATAGTCTAGGCTTTCAACTAGTATGTTTTTTGTTTATTTGTATTTATTTATTTATTTATCTATTTGGCTTGAGTCTTGGTCAAAACTTAAAGACTGTACGATATTCACATTACATGATTTGATGGATTTTTTATGAAGAAAGGGTGACAGCGCACCGCATTCAAATAAATGATCATTCATTCTACTGCTTGCTTGCCAAACTCAAAAACGAAACTACATTTTTAAGATTATTGAGAGCAAGGGGGCCCCTAGTGTTTCGGGGGCCCCACGGAGCTTGCGTGTTTTGCGTAAAGTGAGGATCGGCTCTGCTCGCACCATTCATTTACTGTCCATTAACCATTTAAAGGGAAGCATGTCAGTCTGAGACTAGTTATACAATCTCTCTTTTAAATTGGATTTGAAAATTAACTCCAGCCTTGTTTCCCAGAAAGCCTCATCCCTACTGTTCATAATTACATTTCACACTGAAATGCAAATTCAGGTCAAAGTGTCATTGAGGTCATCCACATCTTCCTGACACTTTATCTCTTTATTGACTTTGGTCTGCGATGCTTGAAGTTTATACTATAAAATTGTGCTTCTTGACACCCACAATGAGTTTTAATTGTTCCTAATGTTGATAAATTGTTAACTAAATGCAACTAAATCTGCATTATGTCACTGTTTTAAGTAGAGACTATTTACACAAAGTGTAAATAGCGTATTTTCTTAGCGACAAATGCAATTTACACTGTGCAAATAGAAATGGATTCTATTTACACCAAGTGAAAATAGCAGTATTTTTCTCTAATCTACAAAATCTCTAAACTACTAAACAAACTGAAAATGAATAGCATAAAAGCTCTATAAAAAACTGCATACAATCTGAGGCAACTTGAAGATGTTTTTTTTTTTATTTTTATAGTACTTGTGTCCTATTAACATACAATCAAATCTGCTACAGATTCTACAACAATAAAGCCGTCTCTTATGATGATACCCAGGAAAATAGATTTAGGGCATAGTTAGCCTAAAATTAATATTCTGAAATTATTTACACACTCTCATGTCATTCCAACCTGTATATGAATTATTATTATTTTTTTTTACTGCATTTGAAGAATGTTTTAATCCAAACAACATTGACTTTTTCATTGTATGGACAAAAGGTTTCACAGATGCAAGTCAAGTCATGTTTGAATGGACATGCGTATGAGTAAATGATGACAGAATTTTCATTTTTGGGTGATCTATTGATTTCCAGTTACAGAATACCTCAGATACAAAACTGCTTTATTAATGTGAATAAAGAGATGGCATGCCTGACACAAACAAATGTGTTTAAAAGGACATGTGGGATATTTTATGGCATTTTTCTCAAAGGATTCCTCGTGAGTCCCAGGAGAGGGGTGCATAGAAGTCTTTCCACAGACACATCCAGATGTGTGAGCGTGTTTTCCCAATGATGCTGAACAGATGGCATTCAAACGCTTGAGTACCTGACTTAGCCTGACCTATAAAAGACAAAGCTGATTCTTCTGTTGCCTAAAGATCATGCTTCTTATTTCACGCTTTATTTTCTTGACATAGAACTATTGCACACAATTTAGTGTGCATGAACAATTTAGAGTGTATAACACAGTGTGATACATGTGTGAGTGGAAATTTCTGTGAAGATTGTATTTTTTGGCCAGAGGGTCATGGAAAAAAAGTGGATCAAGAGTACTTGATATCCCTAGATTTTTTATTTTAAGCCTTTTTAAATAGGCCTTTTTTAAATATATAAAATATTCCATGTAGAATTTATTTAGTGAATAGTAATGTTTTGACCATGTGTAAATAGCAACTATAGCATCTCTATGTTTGTACTTTTCTAAGTTTAAATAGTGAAAGAAGCTATTCACACTAAATGTAAATAAAGTAAAATGCTATTCATACCTTGGTAAATTGCCTGAGCAAAGTGGGAGGAGTCAGTGCAAACAACCTTTCACAATAAATTTGGTTATTTGCACTCACTTCAAATAAACACTGCTAATTAATAATCATGCATGTGCGGGGGAAAAACATTACAAAATGTTCAAAATGATTTTGCGATTGATGGATGGATGGTCAGATAGCTAGACCTGGGATATAACATAACAGCTTGAGAGAAGCTGGACACTCGCTCAATAGAGGAGGAGGACTGAATTTCTCCACCTCCAGTTAAGTCTTTACCCATAAATTGCAGCACATGTGGTTGGCAAAATGGAGCATCATTCTTCCAGCGAGAGGCGGAGTTAACCGGACCGAGAAGCGCTCCGCTCATCTGAATTTTCACACGGGTAAAGAGAGGCGCTCGGCTCGGTGCTGCCAGGTTTGCTCCGTGGACGCAGTTCAAACGAGGAAGGCATATAAAAGAGAGTGATGAGAAAGTAGAAGACCTAACAGAACATATACAAAAATTGTAATGACCACTATGGCCGTTCCTGTGACTCTTCCGGTTCACTCTGGGACTTCTGCGGTGTCCGGTAAACTCTTCAGAACCGACCCGTTCTTCTCGAGTCCCGCGGACTCTCCGCGACTGATCAACTCGCCGAACTCGACGCTTCCGAGCGGCGCAGCGACGAACGAATGCAAAATCGTGGAGGTGCTCGGAGTGAAAGTCGCTTCTTTCGGCGTTGATGGACAGGAGCTTATTTGTCTCCCTCAAGTCTTCGACCTTTTCTTGAAGCACCTTGTCGGCGGACTGCACACCGTGTACACGAAACTCAAGCGTTTGGATATAAACCCGGTGGTGTGCACCGTGGAGCAGGTGCGCGTGTTGCGCGGACTCGGTGCCATCCAGCCCGGAGTGAACCGCTGCAAACTCATTTCCAGAAAGGATTTCGACGCGTTGTACATGGACTGTACCAGTGCAAGGTTCGTTCGGTCAATAACTTTTTTTATCTGTTTACAGTTTAAATAACTGGTGATTGTGCATTAGCCTTTGCATTACATAGGCACATAGACTTCGAAATAAATATGCTTTAGTACTTTTTCAGAAATTCCTAATTTCCTAAACGCAACACGCACCGCAGTGAAGCAGAGATGTGTTAAAAACGAGGCAGAATGTTTTTTACACTATTGCTGGGTGGAGGAACATATAGTGTCCCGTTATGCTGCTTATAAGTCATTTCAAATGGCAGTAAATAGAAAGCAACAAGTGGAGCCCCAGTTTTGACTCTGTGGCAAATGTCCCAGATTATAAAAATAAATGTATCTAGTTTAAAACCCAAGCTCAAAGAAAGTTCTTAGCAATATATATTTTGTGTTCATGCTCGTTTCATATAATCATTTTAATGTCTGCAAAATGTCAAAAGGTTTAACCTAGTAAAATGAAATATCCTTAGAATGCTTGTATCATTGAAAACAAGTTAATGCAACCTAAAACTTGGTATTGATTCACTATGATTTTTTCTTTTGTTTGATAGTTTTCTTGGGGCTTGCTGCATGTTGGTTATGCCACACTGACATTGATTTGGCAGCCAAAAGTTTTTCAAATATGAAAGTAAATTGCAAACAAAAACATAAATTATTCATTACAAAATTAAGCCTTTTAATGTGACTTTAAGCCCCACAAAAGGTATTAAATGACTTCAACGCAGAAAGTGAAAAGAAACACAACGAGAGATTTTTTTTCAAGTTATTTTAGAAATGTAATTTCTTAATACATTTTTGAATAACTTAAAGGATCCAGACCAAAACTACAGCACCAATGCAAAGTCCTGCAACTGCTAATAGGAAAAAGGCATTTTCTTGGTAAAACATTTAGTGAAAATGTGCTAGCATTAATACATCATTATGTGCTTATCTTCTCCATGGACACTGTAAAGTACTTTCAGGGACCCCCAGGGGTCCGCAGACCCCTGAATGAAAACGCTGGCTCTAATTAGATGGAATAGTTCCGTCAGGAACCATTAGTTCTGTGAATACACGTTATGCGTCAGCTTGTGGATTTTTTGTGGCCAAAGTGTAATTGCCATTCTTTGAAGCCCAGTGCATGCCTGTCCTGTTCAATCCCCTTAGACCCTCGTGTACGTGACGCAGATCAATTTTCCAGTTCCCTCCGTTATGTAAACGCATATGCATCACTCAAGATAAGAAGCTGTTTACTCGCTTTCCATCCTCTCTGCTTGTTTTTCATTAAGTGTGTTTTGAGCATCCTGTGTTAAGTTTCATTACTAACATCAATAATAACAGACTTATTCTAAACAGAGAGAGAGAGAGAGAGAGAGAGAGAGAGAGAGAGAGAGAGAGAGAGAGAGAGAGAGCACTAACTAGATTGCATTTCAACTTAACAAAGACTATATTTGCTTGGAGCCTAATGATGTGAATTTAAATGAATTTAAACATTTAATTTGACTAATAGCTCATGTTTATCTCTTAGTGATGAACTACATGACTGTATATATTTTAGCATGGTTTGTACAGTGCTGTGAAAACACTGGGATCATGTAGCCTCCACAGAGTCAAGTTACGGTCGCGCTTTATTCACAGCAGACAATAGGTTAAAATTTGGCGCTTTGAACGTGATGTCTTAATCCTTCTCTTTGTTGCGGTCTGTTTGTGCAGAGAACATAACTGAATAGAGGGGAGATATATTGTCATATTAGGTCATGTGTTTTGAAGAAAACCTGTCATCAGGTTTCAAAGGGCTTTTTGGATACTTTCAGAGGTTTGCATGAAATATTTGTATGGCTTGTGAAAGTCAAAACTCTTGCCTCTGGTGAGATTAGGAAACTGTAGTCATTTAAAAGAAAATTTGTGAAATTTAAAGCTATGAGTTTAAGGAAATGACAGAGAAAAGTGCATCTAGTGTTTTTTGTTTGAAAATAATTATGTAGAAACCCACTGTTTAATGGCTTTTTGTTCATGTCTTCTAATTTTGAGGCCAAGCGGTTGCTATTGTACTGCTAAAAGAAATTGATCATTCATTCCTAATTAGTTATTTATGAGAAAATACAATAAAAATGGAATGAATCCAGGAAAAACAGTATAATTTGTAATTGTATTAAGAATTTAGTATTGGTCACATTTCACCTTTGTGTTGCCTGGATAGTGTTTCCTAGCAGATGGTTTACACTGCTGTGCATGAGTGAACTGCTTATTCACCTGTGGCATATATTGTGGCGAACACACACATACATTCTTGATTAAATGTTTCTGTATAAATAGTGATGTCTCACCATATGTGATCCCAAGAACACAAAGGGTGGCTTGATTGAATGCCTTGCATGCCATGCATTAAACGTTACCATTCAGTAACAATTTGGAAACCATTAACATTAAAGGGGTCCTATTATGTTTTTGACTTTTTGAATTTTAGTCAGTGTGTAGTGTGTATGTTTGGGCATAAAACTATCTACAAAGTTACAAATCTCAAAGTCCACTACAAAGGGAGATATTTCGTTTAAATAAAATCCCTTTTCAAGAACTACAACGAATGGCTCGTTTGGACTACAAAATAGTTTTCCTGTATTTGTGACATCACAAAAATAAATCCCGCCTTCGGAAATTCAAATGGTTGGCGGGTGGGGAGAACACTTGGTTGAGCTCTGCACGTTTCAGAATCAAAACGCAGTGTGTTTTTATATCACTGTATTTCTGAAGGAAACCAATTGTTTTCAGAAAATGTTGTCATTTTAATTTAATCTCTCATATAATGCGTGATAAAGCAGTGTTTGTGAGGAGCTCTGTTTTGTGTACAGCGTTATCGGGGAAACCTTGCTCTCTATCACTACAACAGCACTTCCCACTGGCAGATAATTAATCTGCATATATATGAGGGTCATAAATAGTGTAAGTCTGTGGGACTATGGTATAGATAAATTCAACTGTATAAAAGTTTCACTGCAATTCATGTTATAATATTAGAATTAAAGAACAATAAACATAATACATATTACCATTGCACTTATCTGTAAATAGTCAATGCAGTTATTTTAAGCTTTTGTAGACATCCTATCTAAAACGTGATATAGCCACAACAACAACAATAATATTACTACTTTGTCTTGCAATATCCATGCGTGCAAAGGTTCTGCACGATCCTCTTGTTCAATATTTTCGAGGTCTGAATTGATATGGCAATATTGATGAACTTGCTGTTTTGGCAAGGGGCGGGGCAACACTGAAACGCCGTCTAAGCTGTTCGCCAATCACAACGCACTGGGAAAGCTAACCAATCACAACACATTTCTTTTTTTCGGAAGGCGGGCCTTCATATACCCAGAACTAATCGAGTCCTTTGTGTCAGGCTGGGGAGAAAGATATTGTAATAATGCAAATTATGTGAAAAATAATGTGATTTTTGAACCACCAAAAATGAGAGCACGTTCTAGTACACCCCCAAAACAAAATCAAGACTTTGTAAAAGAGCATAATAGGACTCCTTTTAGCACACAAAAAAAACAAAAAAACATTATGCCTATGCCTCAGATGTTGTTGAATCACGATTGAGTCAGTATGAAGTAATGCATGATGTAATAGTGAGTCTGTACATGGGGCTGCTGTGGATGACTACTATGTCTGCTATAATATGAATGTAGAATAGCCTCTATGATCATACTAATATTCATCTTTTGACTCTGTAGTGATGCCATTTTATGGAAGTGTATTTGTGGTTGTGGCTTTTTATCTTACAATTCTGGCTTTTTAAATGCAATTCTGCCTTTTCCTAAAGAAACAAACCAAATTTAACCTCAGAATAGCCAGACATAAAAAATTTGAGAAAATGTCAAGCTTGTTTCCACCTTAAACAAGCCTTAGGTTAACTAAACTAAACCTAAAACTAAAACTCTATACATTTTAATTGTTTGAAATAAAATAAATTCTAACTGAAATAAAATATATAAAAATTATTTATTTATATTTTTTTTTTTTTTTTGCCAAGGCAACATTTTACATTTTCTCTTAGTTTATCTTGATGTACTTAAATAACTATAATTAAAACAGAAATATTAATAATAATAATAACTATAGACCTATAAAAAATAAAGTGACAATGAAATACAAGAAAATTATAAAAATGTATTGAAATTAAAGAAAATTGAAAATATAAGAATACATTCTAATTCATAAAAACAATAAACTATAATATTATCTCACTGATACAAAAATTTCCCACTGAACAAAAAAATATTAAAAAGTAATTACTTATAACTGGTAATTCTTTAATTTTGAAAATTGTTTTAGATTAAAAAGTCACAATTGCCTTTTTTTAATTTTTTTATGCCATGGTGTAAATTATCTTCTATATATTTCTCTATTTCTGTAGGCACTGCAGTGTGAATCCAGTAACATGTTAATAGGGGGGCACTGCAAATGCATGCAGTATAAAATAGGCCAAACATGGCATTATGTGCTGCTTCAAGCAGTGAGTGTGAACGCGAGCAGCATTCATTCATTTGATTCCTTATTGAGTCGTGTCGCAGGCTCGCAGCTGAGGTCATTCAGTACATTCAGTACTAATGAGCTGCACTAGGGGTGCAGTTGCACTCAGCGAGGTTAATGTGTAGCGTGAAGTGGACATTTTGATAACACTTAATTACATTTGTCCACATCAGAGGCGGATGTTGGATGGTATGACTTCTGCGTCACTGCTTTGTGCCTCTTCGTGAAGAATCAGGCTGTAAATATTACAGACTTCCTCTTTAGAAACTTATTGTACAGATCAGGTGAATATCAGGAACATGTAGATGATAAAGCTAATTTATGCTCAGACTGCAATCAGTAGAAGATTTGGTTCCTGATTAGAAATTATTGAAAACTCCTTTGTGTATTTAGTCTTAATCATGAGAAAATATTTAAATAGCATGTAGTACACTACAGTCCAAAAGCTTGAGGCCAGTGCAGTTTTTGTTTTTTAAATTAAATGAATACTTTTATTGATAAAGGACTCATTAAATTGATCTAAAGAATCAAAAATGTAAATGTTAGGAAAAATATATATCAAAGAATCTTAACTTGTATCACGGTTTCAATAATAAGCCATACTAATTTTCTGCTTTGATAATATAAAATGTTTCTTGAGCACCAAATCAGCATATTAGGATGATTTCTGAAGGATCATGTGACACTGAAGACTGGAGTAATGATGCTGAAAACTCAGCTTTGCAGCTCAGGAATAAATGACATTTAAAAACAAAAAAAAAATATATAAAGCTATTTTAAATTGAAGTAATATTTCACAATATTACTCTTTTATATATTCTTTATCAAATAAATGCAGCCTTGGTGAACATAAGACTGCTATTTTGACTGCTACTATTAGGCTATATTGATTGGTATATAAACCTTCCTCTTTCTTTTGTTTTCAGTTACAGTTGGTTTCAAAGATTGTGTATAATCTTTTATGGACATAGGTGAAACCTTACAGAGAATAAAGGTTAACTGTTTGTGGTGAGACAAGAGCTTTATTTAGCAGTGGGATCACAAAGAGAAGTTCTGTATGTCACGCCTAGCGATTAGCTGATTGTGAGGCGCTAAGTGACAGGTTAGCACATTAAGTGCTCGAGATACCGAATGAAACAGGAGGAATCTGGCTTCTTTTTTTATGACCTGACTCTTGTGCGGTTCACAGTCGTATAAATGAATGATCTCGTCTAGACGCAACAAGAGTCAGCTTGTTTTCAGACAAACGGATCCTCCACCTCACTTTTAGCCTTAGCATCACGACCTGTTTATGACTTCTTTTGAGTGTGTCATGCCTCTGTGTTTGCATTGTGGTCATGTAGACGGGTAACATGCGGATGGATAGATGTGTTGTGATAATGTTTCTCTGAAAAAAATTCACCAGATTTCTGTTTGGCTCTCTTATCTGAGTGAAGGAGATAAGCTGCTGTAAAACAGTCAGTTTCCCCTTAAGACAGGCGAGCAGACAAACGCACACTCCCTCCCCACGCTTGTTCCTGTTGAGGTGTGGATGTTATGGATGGATGTTAGACACATGATAAGCCCTCTCTTCCTACTCACCTCTCCATTAGAGGCTTGAAGAAAACGAAAATGACAAAGTGGAGCTTGACAGTATATCTTTCAAAGCCTTCTTTTTTCGTTTGCCTTCCTTTTAAAGGAGCAGTTCACCCAAAAATGAATAAAATCTGATCATTTACTTACTGTCATATCTTTCCATGTCTAACCTATATGAACAAAATGGAGATTTTTTTTCGTCACTTGTTTTGATGTAGTTACAGTGAACTCTTGATACAAAAGCATTATTATAAAGTTATCATAATGGTAGTCTACTTTATGTGACATGCACTATAATATTTTTATATGTACACACACATATGTAATTGTTTTAAGTGTTCTTAGTTTGTTTGTGTTGTGTAATTTTGTGATGAAACTGATTGTATTGTTGCCCATTTTGGCCAGGACACTCATGTGAACAAGATTTTTAATGTCAGAGAGTCTTTTCTGGTTAAATAAACGTTAATAAAATAAATGAATAAACTGGTCAAAATTTTTGAATAAATTCAGTGAATAACTTTTTACATTTTGGCACGTTTTTCACACAAATCTTGCTTTATGAATGTTCTTTCCTCATTTATTGTCATTGTAGGGAAAAGAGCTTAAAGTCTCCAATTTTTTTCACGCTTGTAAAATAGATGTTTTGTTTTGATCTGAAATCGGATTGATCAAGCAACAATGTATTAATACAATGTAATTTGAAAAGGGAGAAAAAAAGTTAGCCAAAAGGCGGATTTGAACCCGGGTCGATCGTGTCAAACAGAGTATGACATACACTTTACCATCTGCGCTACTGGAGCTGCCAACTGATAACCGTCTTTTGTAATGTTGACTTCCCCAATCACACGTTGGTGGGCGGAGTTAGTGTAAATAGCCTCTGCCAACAAGGCGGGCTATTTGCACTTAGAATAAATAGACACTCTGAATAAAATATGCTATTTTTACTTTGTGTGAATAGCCTCTATCACTATTTACACTTAGTGCCAATAGCCACTGCCAAGAGTTATAAACCACAAACGAAATCAACCAGCTATTAGGTGAAAGTCTTGCAACAGAATATCTGCAAATATGGCTTCTGCAAGCAACCATCCATGCTGCTAATCAGCATAAAGACAACTTGCATCACAAGCTTCCTGTGGACTGCAAATTTTAACAGGAGGATATCTAGTCTTACGCGAGAACTCCTGTCTCACACGTGATCTTAATCTTTTCCCTGATCACTTCACACTTAACGTTTGGTTGTAAAATATAGTTTGTAGATCAGACAGAGTTATCTGTGATTCTTTCTGTTGAAAAGTTGTGTAACGTGTGAGCCCCTGTTGCTGATCCGTCCTGTAGTATGCACACAACAGACAGTCGTGTAGTGTGAGAAGAACAGCAATCCTCAGTTCATGCATGTGCTCCTGGCATAAGTTTATTATTTATTTCTTCTTGTTGTGTAAAATAAACATCCTTTAATCATGTTAAAATCGCTGTAATGCATGTCTCTCATGGCCTATTGCTTTATTTCAGTCCTGTCTGTTGTGTTGTAACTCCTTCTCCCAGTTTTTCCGTTCTCTTCCTGTAGCACCTTTGAGAATGCTGCTCGCGTCTCTCTGACCGATCACAAGGTGTCATCCCTGACTGTGCTGACTTGACACTTTCCCAACACACATACACCGCACAGAGGATTGTTTATTGGCTTGCAAATATGTCCTCTATCTAAAAAGGACAGAGAGGGAGGAAAGTAGAGAGAATTGTATAAGTACATGTTTTAATATGCAGGAGGCAAAGAGGAAAAGAAAGACAGGAAGAGAGGAAGAGAGAGAAGGAGAAGTATTCATGAGGTAGAGGCAGAAACTGGCAAGCAGTCAATGCAGAATTGTGGTCATTAGTGATGCTTTCTAACCTAGTGTAAGCATTACTTTTACTATTCATCATACTTTGGGGATTTAAACAAACTGCAAAAACTGTGAGCATTGAACTTTGTTGTGTAACACATTTTATCCATGTCTGTAGCATGAATAACTAGCTTAAATTGGAAGTTCTATTTCTTTAAGTGATCGGATCTGTATGTTTTCGCCTGGCAAAATGATAAAACAAGCTGCAAAGCCCTGAAAGATTACAGTGAGCCAGGGAGCCTTGGCCCACCTGACCACCTAGCAACACACAGAACACCCTAGCAACCACCTATCTGATTCACAATTGAAAGAATTACACAATGTTATTGATATTTTTCGTAATGGAATTAAATCTAAAGTTCCAACTTGTGTTTACACAGTTCACTATTTTAAAACAGATTATAAGTGTGTTATGCAAGCAAATAACACTCATAAACTATATTCATTTACTCAAGCATTAATAAAAAATGCTTTAAGCCACCAGTTGTTGTGCCCCCTTTCCTCTTTCACTCTATGAATAGAAATCAGCATTTATGTTTTCTGTTTGCCTCTGTGATTCTTTTAGAAAGAGAATGAATGAAGTCTTTGTGTGGTGAAGCAACAGAGCAGCAGATAAACTGCCTCTTTTTCTCTCTCTCTATCTGTCCATTTCCTCCTCTGCTTTCATCCCCAGCCTTCAAAATGCACTTACTGTCATTTAAATGTACAATTATATGTTTTGAAAAAAAAGTGTATAGATATTTTTACTGTGATTTAAAATATAATTTAAAATAACTATATATAAAATATAAATAATATACATTGGTATCTATAATATTAATATATAATAAGAATAATCACACACACACACACACACACACAGACTTCATGGCCTGAGCATTGTGTTCTTTTCATAATATTCTGTACACATATAAAGTGTCAGGGGCTGTAAATGATATTGGTTTGGAACACTAAATAAGTCTCAAATTGTCTCACTGTGATCTTCTAATTTATTATCTCCCTTACTTTCCTCTTTGTTGTTTTTTGTTATGGCCATTTTTTCTTTCCTTTTGCATGTTTTCTCTGCTATCTCATTCCTCTCCTGCTCTACTCACTCAATTGAAAATGAGAGACTGTAATTAGCTCGTCTGTGGTCTACACAAAACCAGCCAGAGAAAGATGGGGCTATTGTATTTCTCAGAAGAAAGTCAATAGATGTCATTTTGTATGTGTGTATACATGGGTGTGTGAAAGTGTGATTAAGCTTGTGTGTGTGTGTGTGTGCATGTGTGTGAGTTCGGGTGTGTGTGTGCGTGTGTGTGCGTGTGCGTGCGTGCGTGTGTGTGTGTGTGTGTGTGTGTGTGTGTGTGAGAGAGCGAGATAATTTGTTTATGTATGTGCTGCCTGTCTATCCTTATTATCATACTTGATAGTAGCAAAGAAAAGAGACAAAGGGCTACATGAATTCAATACCAAGCTCAAATGGAAAGAAAGAGCGTAAAGACGACAACCTTGACCAATCAATAAAGGGAGGTATTCCCTCCAGACGTGAGCACTGTTTTCATAGAAGAAAAAACAAAGAAACAGATGCTTTGTCTTATCAAAGCATGTCAGTTCAGGTGTATCATGCGACAAAGCAACACAATATAAATATAGCTGTATATATATTTGCAATATAGTAGTATCTACTGTAGTTCAGGGAGATATTGTTTTGTATATGTTGTTAGTAGTGCTGGGTAGTAACTGATTGCATTTAATCTGGATTACATAATCAGATTCCAAACATTAAGTACTTTACATGTAAAGCAGGGATTCCCAAAATGTGTTTTTTTTTTGTCAGCCATACCTCTTTCACCTAATATATTTACTTGAAGTACCCTCTTAGATTTTAAAGTAATAAATTAATAATTAAGTAACATGTTAAGTAACACATTAAGTGCATGTTCACGATTCTCTGAATTCTCACAATAGTCCTCATGATATGCAGCTAAACAAATATTTCATCTTTTTAGTAAGTGTTTTATTTTGATTGTTGTGATTTTCTTTTAATTTTATATTTTTTGTTTTAAGAAAATTAAATATAATAAAAAAAATGCTATAATAAAACAATATTTGCTATAATAGCAAGAAAGTAATATTCTTGGGATCTTTAAGTTCTTTTTTGCAACAAATTTACTACAATATAATAATTTTTGCTATATTATAATAAGATTTGTTATAAAACAACACCCTTTTTAATTCAATACATGCATGCTTAAATGTGATGGAAAGCAATGTTTAAGATGACGTGTCATTTTCTGAACACTCCAAAAAGATACAATGTTTTGATATTTTCATAGACCCACAATGTTTATGTTTAAGCAAATGCTAACATTTTTTAAATGGTCTTAAACACACTTTTAATGGTCCTAAAATTTGACAAATATGCTTATTTTATTTATTTTATATAAGACAATTCACATTTTCTTCCTTTTAGTTTTGGGGTGAAATGTGAACCAATTTTGTGACATATTTCTGAGAGATTCACTTTAACAGTTATAGTTGGTAAACATTTATGGATGTAAAGAGGAACTGCGGTGAGACCTGTGGTCAACGCCTATGGCAGCTGTTTGATATCTACCACGGCAATAAATAGCAGCGCTACCCTCTCTGTATGTGTGTGTGTGTGTGTGTGTGTGTGTGTGTGTGCGTGTGTGTGTGTGTGTGTGTGTGTGTGTGTGTGATTGACAAAAATGAATAGTTGTTGAACTGTGTGTGTGTGTGTGTGTGTGATTGACAAAAATGAATAGTTGTTGAACTGTGTGTGTGTGCGTGCGTGCGTGTGTGTGTGTGTGTGTGTGTGTGTGTGAGATTGACTAAATGAATAGTTGTTGAACTGTGTGTGAGTGTGTGTATGTTTGAGCCTGAGCTTTAGTAATATGTCTTTGATCTCTTGGGGAATCCTCCCTTGTCCTCCATCTGCCACCAATCATAGTCGATGACAGAATATTGATTGAGCAGGTTTCCATAGTAACAGACTCTTGGGTGTGGTCTGATGTATGCTATTTGCAGAGCTTGTCTTTGCTAAAATGTAATAATATTTTCACCTAATCTCTAGAGTAAACAAAACAATAAATTGTTATTTTGGTGTTCACGGTGATGCAGCAAATATCATCAAGATCTCATATAATAGCCCTGCTGTACGTATATGAGTGAACATGTTTAATTAGATTAGATAATACTTTATTCCAGTGGTAATTTGGTTTAACAAAGAAGACTATATACAAACAAATGTAACATTATCTTATGTATCACAAATAAAATGCAAAGTATCGCATCACAATAGTCTTAATAAATAAATAGAATAGATGTCAATACCATTCTGTAAATCATTTGTGGGATTTTTTTTTCAGATGAACAGCATTAAAAACACTTCAATTGCGGTAATATTTTCATAGAGAAATGACTAAAACTACTTTCAAAAATAATAATTTTGTAAAAAAAGAAATATATATATTTTTTTACATTTGCAATGCTCATGGTTAGATTAAATACTTGGTGAATCTTTACTTAAATTGCATACATTTTTTTTTAAATAAAGATAAAAATGTTATATTGTAACATCTGTTGTATCCCACCATGGCACTTTTGTGACATCAGTAAAATGTATATGCGCAGAATGTTTAATTCACTGACAAAACATATTCATAAAGTGCTATGGTGCGTTTTAGACATAATCAGTTTATCAATTATAATCCGTATAAGATTATAAATGCACATGCGGCAAGTCTTTTTGTTCCCTGGGAATCAAACCCGTGACCTTGGCATTTGTCGCATCTTGCTTTACCTGTTGAGCTACAGAAAAGCAGTCTTATCTGACTCCATGATATTGGCATGACAGGCTTGTTTAGCCGGTGTGTTTCCAGTGCCTACAATCAGTCATGTTTCTGAGAGTTTGTGTGCGCCGGTGACCTCTGCATGACTGCATCGCTTCCATCAGCGGCTCATCCTGTCGTTCACTAAAAGAGAGGGATTCTTTTCTCTCTGATAATACAGAACAAAAGAACTGTTGTCAGTAGATCTGGATTAGCTTTTTTTGTGTTTCCGTGCGTGTGCACAGAGAGAAAGAGAGGGAGAGAGAAGTGGTATCGAGAGATCAATGAATGAGCGTCTCCAAGAGCTGTATTACTGTAAGCTTTGTAAACAGCCTTCTTCCTTTTGTCTGTGCTTTTAAGAAAGAGGAAACCATTCACACCCCCGTACATCAACACACCGTCCCGCACACACTGCACACATTCCTGTTAGGCTGACACAGCGGGTTAGTGGATGTATAAACATTACACACCGGGATGAAAAGAGAGATATGAGCAGCTGAACTGCCGTGGAAATGCTTTTTCCCTTCTCTTTCTTTCTCTCTGTTGGGATTCATCCGCATATGCTTGTGGCTCTTTTAGGCATCGAACTAATTAAGCGTGCAAAAAGCATACACGATCATTATTGTTTCAAAATCGCATTGCCTTATTAAATTGACTCTGTTTAAAATCTAAACTGCTGCTGAGCCCGTGTTAATACTCTGAGAATTCAAATGGGCCGTATCAGAGAAAACAGGATTTTCCTTGCTCTTTTAAAATACGAGAGTATTACATTTCAGTACTCGCTCTGCACCGTTTATCATACAGACATGAATAATTGCAAAATTGTGTGGCATGTTGAGGAGAGCCTGAGTTATTACTTTTCAAAGTGATCTGGAAGCCAACAATTTTTTTTATGAAAGATTAAATGAGTTATTTAGGAAAACGTAAACAATTACAAAGGGGGTTACATCAGAATATTTTCTGCAAAAAGTTAGGATATGTTGAATAATGTTAATTTGTTGCTTTGCCTGTTTTTGATGTGCACGATGTCTCCGGCCATTTAAAGGCCGGTTAGTAAAGCAAAGCTATTCTGATGCTTTTGATTGGTTGATTGTGTTCCAATGCTGGAAAATAAAAATACAAAATCAGAACAATCTCAAAGGAAAAAGAGGTGCTAATGTCTGATTTTGTGATGGCTGTGCTTTAAAATTAAATAATTATAATCTTAATTCAAGTGATGAAGAAATGTTGACAGTCTTTTAGTGTTGAGTAAAGGTTCTTGCACACTGAGTCCCAAATGGTTGTATGTGTTTTTTCACTTATTTTGTATTCCTCATCCATTCCTATCAATATGCTTACTACAGATGCAAAAACGCAGAAAATCGAACAGACGATTGTTTCGGAGGCAGTGTGTAAACGTGATTGGTCGTATTTATTTTTTAACGAGCAAAGATTTCGGACGAGAATTTCGGACTCAATGTGCAAAGACCTTAAGTCTAACCCTACCTGCTTTAAATGTTAAATCAGTAAAAATGTAATCAGAAATGAATCTAATATAATCAGTTACATTAATTGAATAATACAAATTGAAATAGTTACACTACTTATTACATTTTGAATTGGGTAACTTGTAAGTACCCTTCCCAGCACTGCTTCAGCATTCACTGGAGGAAGGACAGTATGAACATGCTGATATAGGGAGGTTAGTCAAACTAGGACATTTAGTTTAGTTTAGTTTAGTTTAACTTTATTGTCTAGCCTTGGCTGAAGATTAATCTTTGCTCTCGCTGTACATACAATAATGACAATACATAAACAATCCCAACATACTCAGGACACATTTATAGAATTATTAAACATATGGTATAGCAAAATACTAGTTTTATTGATTACTTGCTGGCAGTTATTTTTTGGCATTAATCAACGGGATAGTCAAGCGCTAGAAGATTAAGTACAAATGTCTAAATTTCATTTTTTTAATATTTGTAATTGGGAGCATATATTTTTTGAATTAGTTGTATTTGGAGCATTACTTTAAAGTTTAGTTTGAGTGTGTCTGTATTCTTCTCTATTTCTTTTATTTTAATGAATAGCCTAATTGTAAAAAATCCTGGATGAGTTGATTATACATTTTGTATTTTAAATTTTGTGGAAAATTCTTTTTATGTACTTAAAAAAAACAGCCAATTAATTAGTTATCAGCCTGTTTTTCTACCTGTTTTTGGCATCAGGCAGCAAATTACAAAGGCAGCGGCTATTTGCACTAAGTGTAAATATCAATATATTATATTTACTCTAAGTGCAAATATCAGTAAATTCTATTTACTCTAAGTGCAAATATCATTAGATTCTATTTACTCTAAGTGCAAATATCATTAGATTCTATTTACTCTAAGTGCAAATATCATTAGATTCTATTTACTCTAAGTGCAAATATAAGTAGATGTTATTTACTCTAAGTGCAAATATAATTTACACAGTGTAAATAGCAATTTGATGGTATTTACACTAAGTGGAATAGTATATTTTCTTAGAGATAGGTACACTAAGTGCAAATAGCAGTGGATCCTGTTTACACTAAGTACAAATAGCCATAGCTTCTATTTACACTATGTAATAATAGCAGTATTTTCTATTTATACTACTTATTGCAAATAGTGGCAAATATATCTGCACCTCAGTATTGCAGTATTGTATTATAAAACAGTATGCAATAATAATGTATTGAGTGTAAATGAAAGATGCTGACTTATTGGGACAATAAAGCCCTCCCCACACCTTACCCTAACCCTACCATACTTCATTTTCAACTTTTTGAATTTTCTCCCTTCATTTTTATTGATATAAATGCCTTTCCGATGTGTTATGAGATGTGAAAAGGGACAAGAAATAGTTCGGCAAAAGGCGTATTCGCACTGTTCCATTTGGGACAGTGCCTATATTGGTGCAAATTTTCATTTTGTTGAATTGGCAATGAATCCGTATTAAGTTTTCCCATTAGCTACATATTCAGATTGTATTTATTGAAGCAAATTCACCACCAACTCACAAAAAAACAAAACAACCTTGATTTAAATATATATCAATCACACCATTAGGTTAAAAAGTACTAGAAAAGGTGTAACTCACTGAATGTCAATGTCATTTATTTGCTATTCACGTATGGGTTCGTGGTTGTTGCTGTATCAGAGGACAGATCACATACTTGTCGTGATTGACCGTTACCACATAAATCAATGTAGGGATGTTAAACTCAGTCTGTTTCTCGGTCAGTCACGGGCCTCTGTTTAAAGGTCCCTCTCTTTTTTCTTCCACATTCTTCCAGGGCAAAAGCCCCTCAGTGTCTTTTAACCTTTGACTGCTTAGAGATTGCATCTCTACCCCTGAGATGAACTTTTGGAGTTATAAACAAAAGCAAGACATGCAAGAAAAGCTAGCGGCTGTCCTTTCTCTTTCTCCTCCTGTTACCTCCCATCACCCTTACTGACAGGACAGTCTCTATACTCAGTTTTGGCTATTTCAACTGAATTCAGAAGGGTTTGTCTTTCTTTATTTCATCAGGAGTTGGTTGTGTTATGGACGGTGTTTCAGTTTGACAGGTGACAGACAAAGTGTAATATCAGAGCAACTGAAGAGCTATTGGGAAAAACAAAAGCATCCATTTCGTAGTTTACTGAACAGTCTGAACCTGAACCTTCAGAAAGCTTTTCCTGTTTTGACCTTTATAAAGCCTTTCCAGTCCAGAAGTTAGAAAATCATGTTTACATTAAGTGTAGATACATACTGTTCAACAGATGTTTTTATTCAGCAATGACGCATGAATTTGATCAAAAACGACATTAAAGACATATATGATGTTTCACAGTGCTTATGTTTTAAATAAATGCTATTCTTTTGAACTTTCTATTCACTGAACAATCCTGAAATCACAGTTTGCTAAAAAATATGAAGCCTATTAATGAATTAAATGTTTCCTGAGCATTTAATCAACATTGATGCTCTATTTCAGTATGATTTCTGAATAAATTGTATTTAAAAACACGGCTATGTAAAACATAGCTAAGAAATGGCTAAGAAAACGGCTATGTCAAATTGTTATAATATTAAACAATATTGTTGTTTTTACTGTACTTTTCATCATATAAATTAGTCTTAGTGAGCATAATAGACATAATAGACTACCAACCACAAAAGTTTGAATGGTGTGTAATTTTGGATACAATTGGATTTAATGCAGAACTATTATCAGTTGTGCCACTGGAAGTATGTTATGTCATTTTGGCATTATGGAAAAAATAGTTTTAAATATGTTTCCTGTCAAACTTTTTTTTCTGTAACTTAAATCAAAAGTGTTATTTTTTATTTATTTTTAAAAAATTTTTTTTATTAGTATTATAATTTGTAGAGTGTTATTAAAATAAAACAATATATATATATATATTTTTTTTATTTGCTTTAAATGTATATTGATTTTCAATGTCTCTGTTGTCCTTAACGATGGGCACAAACAATACTAATGTGTGTTTCCACCCTTCACAGCTCTCGTCCAGGTCGCCCACCGAAGCATTCCTATGGGGCCTGTGTGCAAGAAAGCCCCAGAATCCTCCACCACAGAGCAAACAGCCTTCTGTCTCCAGTCCTGCTGTCACCCACAGGTAAACGCAAGCGTACACACACCCATCTCGTTTTTCACCACGTTCAGTGTGCTGTACATTTAGATGAGCCTCAATTTACTCACTCACAGCCCCCTTCAACACATATGAAAAGTATATGCTTAAATCACTCCCTCCTCTGCTGTCCTTCTGCTCATCTTTCATTCTCTCTCCCTTTCTGCTGCTCAGTTCGGTCATCTTTCATGCACCTTCTTTTACTGGTGACAGTGATGAATGACACACCCCAGCGGGATCACTCATCCATCTGTTCATCCCTCTCTATTTCCCTCTTCCCCTCACTGGCCAGAAGCCTCACATCCCCCGTCCTTGCTTCTCATCTCTACTGTATCACATTGGGAAGGGTGGATACTGAACATGTGCTGAAATCTGCCCCAAGAAATTTCTTATTTCTGCCAGAATCAGGAGTGTAGCAATGATTATACCTGGAAGGGGACATGTCCTTCCCACTTTTAGACAATTATGGCTAATTCTCAGGAAACAGATACAGTTTTGCCAGATAATGTCTGGAAAATATAATTAACTTTTTTGTAATACTGTATTTTTTATCATGTGAAAAAGTAACTACTTAACTTTCATGAAATCATATTTCAGACCTCAGATCCAAAATACCTGGGCATTAACCATCATAGTCATAGTTTTTATGACCTATATTTTTCTATCCTATATGCGGCTATACCAGTAATTATTTATGATTACTAGCCTTAAGATGTATAGTTTCAACCATCACAATAAGTACAGTTAGTCTTACTGTATTTATATATACATACACACACATATATACAGTGTATATATATATATATATATATATATATATATTGCTGTTTTATTTTTATATTTTATAGCTTTTATTTTAAATTTGAGTGATTTTGTGTGCTCTTTCAATTTTAGAATTTTTTTATTTCTACTTATTTATTTATTTTTTACTTTTAGTTCTTTTTAAATACAAACCCGATTCCAAAAAAGTTGGGACACTGTACAAATTGTGAATAAAAAAGGAATGCAATAATTTACATCTCATAAACTTATATTTTATTCACAATAGAATATAGATAACATATCAAATGTTGAAAGTGAGACATTTTGAAATGTCATGCCAAATATTGGCTCATTTTGGATTTCATGAGAGCTACACATTCCAAAAAGTTGGGACAGGTAGCAATAAGAGGCCGGAAAAGTTAAATGTACATATAAGGAACAGCTGGAGGACCAATTTGCAACTTATTAGGTCAATTGGCAACATGATTGGGTATAAAAAGAGCCTCTCAGAGTGGCAGTGTCTCTCAGAAGTCAAGATGGGAAGAGGATCACCAATTCCCCCAATGCTGCGGCGAAAAATAGTGGAGCAATATCAGAAAGGAGTTTCTCAGAGAAAAATTGCAAAGAGTTTGAAGTTATCATCATCTACAGTGCATAATATCATCCAAAGATTCAGAGAATCTGGAAAAATCTCTGTGCGTAAGGGTCAAGGCCGTAAAACCATACTGGATGCCCGTGATCTTCGGGCCCTTAGACGGCACTGCATCACATACAGGAATGCTACTGTAATGGAAATCACAACATGGGCTCAGGAATACTTCCAGAAAACATTGTCGGTGAACACAATCCACCGTGCCATTCGCCGTTGCCGGCTAAAACTCTATAGGTCAAAAAAGAAGCCATATCTAAACATGATCCAGAAGCGCAGGCGTTTTCTCTGGGCCAAGGCTCATTTAAAATGGACTGTGGCAAAGTGGAAAATTGTTCTGTGGTCAGACGAATCAAAATTTGAAGTTCTTTTTGGAAAACTGGGATGCCAAGTCATCCGGACTAAAGAGGACAAGGACAACCCAAGTTGTTATCAGCGCTCAGTTCAGAAGCCTGCATCTCTGATGGTATGGGGTTGCATGAGTGCGTGTGGCATGGGCAGCTTACACATCTGGAAAGGCACCATCAGTGCTGAAAGGTATATCCAAGTTCTAGAACAACATATGCTCCCATCCAGATGTCGTCTCTTTCAGGGAAGACCTTGCATTTTCCAACATGACAATGCCAGACCACATACTGCATCAATTACAACATCATGGCTGCGTAGAAGAAGGATCCGGGTACTGAAATGGCCAGCCTGCAGTCCAGATCTTTCACCCATAGAAAACATTTGGCGCATCATAAAGAGGAAGATGCGACAAAGAAGACCTAAGACAGTTGAGCAACTAGAAGCCTGTATTAGACAAGAATGGGACAACATTCCTATTCCTAAACTTGAGCAACTTGTCTCCTCAGTCCCCAGACGTTTGCAGACTGTTATAAAAGAAGAGGGGATGCCACACAGTGGTAAACATGGCCTTGTCCCAACTTTTTTGAGATGTGTTGATGCCATGAAATTTAAAATCAACTTATTTTTCCCTTAAAATGATAAATTTTCTCAGTTTAAACATTTGATATGTCATCTATGTTGTATTCTGAATAAAATATTGAAATTTGAAACTTCCACATCATTGCATTCTGTTTTTATTCACAATTTGTTCAATGTCCCAACTTTTTTGGAATTGGGTTTGTACTTCAGTTTCAACCTATTTTATTTAACCTATTTGCCAAGGCAACATTTCTAACCTTTCATCTAATTTCTTATCAAGGTTATCATCTAATATTTATATTTACATTAAATGTTTTAGCTTCATTTCAATAAAAAAAAACATTTTAATAGTGCTAGTTTAAGTTTTATTTAACTGTAATAACACCTTACATTATTTAGACAGCTTTGTGTAAAAAAAAAAATATGACTATGAATTTTTTTCTTTAGCTTGATGAGGCCAGTGTAATTGTAAACAATATAATAATGACCCATGTTTCACTGTGGTCAGAAAATGGTCACTCCCATAACTATGTTGTCAAAGAGATCAACATTTTTAAGACTTTACTTTAAAATATTAGCAAAATGAATTTGCTATATACTATATGCTTATCAGCACATGTGTATGTGTACAGTAATGGCACGGTAAAACTGTGGTGCCTCTCTCTCTCTCTCTCTCTCTCTCTCTCTCTCTCACACACTCTCTCTCACTAAGTTGTGGGGTCACCATGGAGGATGCGCTAGACTGTGCAGAGATATTCTGCCGTGTTTGAGCAGTTACCGTGGAGATGTCACTTAGAGTCTTGGCATCGTCAAGTGCCAGATGTCAGGACTCGTTAGGAAGGAGAGTAGGGCAGTTTGCTTTGATTTGCCAAGTGCTCAGTCATTTTTTGGGGCTATGACAGTTGGGTAAAAAAATAAAACATGTGAGTGAATCAGTGATTGTATTCTAACAGCAACATACATCAGGCCAGAAAACACAATGGAGATGTGACAGTATTTTGCTTTGCATTTTGTTTGCTTAGAGAAAAAAGAACATCAGAAATGCATTTAATATTTAATGTAATAAAATATTATAAACATGTAATAATCTCTGTTTCTCTCAGAATTGATCTGAACAATATCTCAAACTGTGCTCAGATTTGCCAAGATAAAGTGCAATCAAATGTCACAGATTGAAATATACTTTTTTCTCTCAGATTAGGTAAGTAAAATTCTACTTTGATATCCATTTAAATCTTTAATTTTCATATTCTTTAATCCACAACTGCAGCAAACTGGCCTTGTTGGCATGTTTTGGCATTTTCTGGATTGTTTGTCACTAAGAGCAATGACAGACAGCAGGGGGTGGCGCCAAAAGACGCGAGGAGAGGGAAAGAGAGGAAAGGGGGGGAGATGCAAGTATTAAAGTTTCATTTAATAGGTTATAAAGATGTGTTTATACACACGCAATATCTCAAAAATACCTCAAAGTAAGAGACTTTTATATACAGTACACACTACCATTCAATAGTTTGTGTTTGGTAAGATTTATTGGTCCCACTTTATTTTAAGGCCATTAACAAACCATTAACTACAACTTTTGCCTCAATAAACTCTTAATTTGTTGCTCATTAATAGTTTGTAAGGTAAGTTCAGGTATTGGGTAGGATTAGGGATGTAGAATATGGTCATGCAGAGTATGTACTTTACTAATAAACAGACAATATTTTATTAATAAACATGCTAATAATAAGTAACTAGTTCATAGTGAGAATTGGTCCCTAAACTAAAGTGCTACATTTATTATTATTATTACATGTTTTGAAAAGTCTCTTATGCTCATCATGCATGCAACTATTGAGAAAAAATAAAGACAAAAATTGCAATATTGTAAAATAGTATTACAAATTAAAATAACTGTTTCCTATTTGAATGTTTCAAAATGTAATATATTCCGGTGATAGTATGTACAGCATCATTATTCTAACCTCGGTTCTTCAGAAATCATTCTATGCTGATTTGCTGCTCAAAAAAATGTCTTATTATCATTGTTGAAGCACTTGAACAGAATTTATTTGACGTAGAAATCTTTTCCAACATGATAGATGTCTTTAAATGCATCCTTGCTGAATAAAGTAGTCATTTCTTTACAGAAAAATTACTGACCCAAAAATTATTAATACAGTATACGTTTGTGTATATGGCTGTGCATTTTCTCTGTATGTGCAATATTTCACCCAAAAATTATAATTCTTCATTCCAAACTTAAATATGGAATGCAAATGGAGATATTTAGCAGAATGTCCAAGCTGCTCTTTTCCATAACAAAACGGACCTTGTGATTTGCATTATGTCCAAGCTCAAAAAGTACCATAAAGTAGTCTGTGTAACTAGAGTGCTTTAAGTCCTCCAAAACCATTTGACAACTTTCTATAAGAAAAAGATCAATTTAAGTTACGGTGCTCTAAGTTGTATCGTAACTGTGACTTACAGACAAGGTGCGTTTTTTGGAGGAACTACTCCTATATTGGTGAGCTGCATCAAACAGCTATTTAAAAAAAAAAAAAGCATGCTTTGTGTATAAATGTTCAGGTTGCTCAGGTTGTGTGTGGCTGTGACGTTGTTTCTGCTATACCGTAAGAGTTTAAGGAATAGAGTTCCCCCCTCAGGACAATCTCACTTCACATGAATGATCGCTTTCCTTCTCATACTGCTTTCGCAACTCACCTCAAGTCTCTGAAGATTGTTTTTTTCCTATGAGTCCACAGCGAAGCTCATGCAACAGCTGTATACTAGATTTAGACAGTCAGCATTTACATAGAGATGTTAAAGTCATGATTAGCCAAGCAGCCAATGCTCTCCTGAGGGGAATATGCTGCTCTGTACTTGTGACTTTGTGTGTGTGAGTGCTTCATTGTTTTTCTCCTTATCAGCAGTCAGCCTCACCTGCACTTTTCTCCTCCTTTGTCACAATATGAGGGAAAATCGTGACCTTGTCAAATACAGTACACACGCTCACCCGAACTCATATGCAAAATCATACACACACACACACACACACACACACACACACACACACACACACACACACACACAATAGACATCTTTAGAATAAAGTTCATTGCACACTGAGTCCGAAATTTTCGCACGTAAAAAAATCAGTATGACCTCCCGTTGTCAATCACGTTAACACACTGCCTCCGAAACTTTCGTCTGTCATAAAAAAATCAGATCAGTTTCGACTTTCTGCGTTTTCGCATCAGTAGCATGTATTTTGATAGGAAAGGATGAGGAATACGTAAAAAGAAAAAAAACGCATGCACAATTTCAGACTCAGTGTACAATGGCCTTAACAGTGTTGTGTAATGAAAAATCTGAATTATAATGAGAGAGGCAGCAATTTTAACATCAATCATTAGGCCAGAGAATTGACTGTCTGTTGCTAATCAATACTTTTTGTTTTGATGGTATCCAGGGGAAACCAAGGCCAGAGCACTCTGCCTGGCTAATTGTGTTGCTGATGGGAGGAGTTTAAAGTGATTGATTGGCAGATGGCTGTTTCTTGGATTGCTTCCATGATATGCTTATATAAATAATGCAGTCCAGCTAACAGAGAGCTAATTCAGGTCCCTTATCTCACTGTGACCCTCCAGTTGCTCTGACTAAACCCTGCTGCTGATGACAATGTCCATTTACTGTCAACTAAAGAATTTATTGCTGTAACTTTTAGACTAATGTGCTCCATAAATAGCACATCTCTTAGCAGCCTGAAACCAAAGATTTAAGGCATCAAACCCAAAAAGTAAAGTTTTTTTCATTGTTGTAAAACCCTTAATAGAAAGTTCAAAAGCACTTGAAATACTTGAAATATAAATAATTGTAACATTATAATTGTTTTTCCGATCACTTTTGATCAGCTTAACACACACTTTTTTAAGTTTACTTACCGTCAAACTTTTGAGTAGTAGTGTATTATAGTTTCCACAAAAATGTTAAGCAACAAAAACTATTTTCAAATATTTTTTTATCAAATAAATGCAGTCTTGGTGAACATAAGACACTTCCTTCAAAAGCATTATTATTCCAAACTCTTCACTGATAGTTTATATCAGAGCCGATCCTCCCTATACGCAGATTACGCAAGCTGTGTAGGGCCCCGAAACACCAGGGGCCCCCTTGCTCTCAAAGATGTTTTAATTTTAGTTTAGTTTTGAATTTGGCCAGCCGCTATGAAAACATGAATGATACTTTATTGTAATGCGGTGCTGTCACCCTTTCTACGTAAAAATCTTTCTAATCATGTAATGTGAATGTCGTAAAGTCTCTTTACGACATTTAAAAAGACACTGTTTCTCGAGCGCTTTCGCAATCGCGATTCGGGGCGGAGTGAAACACGGACAAGTGCATTTCATTAATTCGTACACAAATACTCTAAACCCCATAACCCCCCCGGTCGACACAGTTTTGCGTAGGGCCCCCAAAAGTCCAGGATCGGCTCTGATTTATATACATAATATATTTGGATGGAAATTAATCTTGAATCTTTTGAGCATTTGATTCGAGAAAATCATGGGAAATTTGAGCTCAGTATGGGATTGAGATTTGAGATTATTGATAGCTCTAATAAAACTATTGAGGAGACACCAACCAATGAGATATAGAGTGTTTTGTGCTTGTACACAGTTGTTTGTGATTGTTCTTGAATGTATTGCAGGTCTAACAACAGCTGCCATGGCTGAAGCTTTGAAGATACAGAAGATGAAGATGATGATGCATCTACACAAGACCCACAACGGCTCAGAATTAGATTCAGATGAGCTCAACACTAATACAGGTACAGGGCTTGTGCTTACACGATTTGTTTGTTAATGTGTGTTTGTGTTCCTTTAAGGCAGCTTGTTTAATCTGTAGATGTGCCAGACAGATGGCCTTGCAATAGTAACCTGGGCCTTTTGGGTGAGATGAGCCCCATCACGGAGCTCGCTTAGGGGGCCCATGTTGCAGGGTTGTGCTTGGTTTACAGAGACTAATGGTGACATTAATGACTGCTGCCTGACTGTGCATTTAGAGAAGACCAACAACAGACAGAAGAATAGTTAATCGTACACCAGCCCTAGAGATGAAACAAGACATTTGCTGCAGGGTGCATGTGTTTGTGTGTACAAGCCAAGCAAAATTAGAAAACGTGTAAATGGTTAACGTTATATTTGTACAGCATTTGTGTGTACATGCATAAGTAGAAACAAAATTTGTGGATGATGCAAAGTATTTCAAAAGTGTGCAACTGATATGCCTTTTGTGGCTTTTCTGATTTAACTAATTTATTAAATATTTTGTCTCTATATTTATATTATTTATATATATATATATATATATATATATATATATATATATGTATTATATATGTTTTTATGATAGAAAATGTGACATATAAAATAAATAAATATAAAATAATATAATACACAAAATAATACAATTATATATTTTATATCTAATTATAATATTTTATATATAATATATATATAATTTATATATTATAACAGTAATATTATTAAATATTATCACAATTTAAAATAATGTTTTCTATTTTAATATATCACATGATCCTTCAGAAATCATTCTAATATGCTGAAAATATTTCTTGATATTGTCAAAGTGTGCTACTGCTTTATATTTTGTTGGGTGTATATTTATTTTCAGTTTTTTTCTGATAAATAGAAAGTTCAAACAATAAAAAGGAATATTTCACTTCTGTTAGTGTTTGCACTCAGCAGTATTTGCAAGACAGATTTTTTTAGGCATCACATACAATCTTGAGTCTTCAAACACAGCATCCATTTACTTACTGTGGCTAAAACACAGATAATGCAGACTTCAACGGCTATTCTCACAAGAGTTCAGGAGGAAGAGAGCACAGCATTCCTAGAGAGAACAGCTGTGGACAAGCAGAATTTAGGAGAGAAGAAAAAAACGGCCTTCATCAGAAAGATGGAATGCAGTCAAGGAAAATCAGCATCAAGGATGACATCAGAAGAGCGGAGTGAAGCAGTGAGAGATACGTTTTTTACCCTGCGTTGACAAGTTGAAAGAAAAATTCCATGCATTATTTAACAAGATGGCCGAAACCTGTCATACGGGTGATTTCCTGCGTTAACAGAAACAGGTGTGCGCTGTGTGTGCTCACGGGTGTTTGTTAGCACATGTGTGCTTGTTTTCACGTCTGCGTGCGCTTAGCAGGGAACTCGTGTATAGTGTAACGCACACATTATCTGTTTGCCCCTCTTTCCCTCTGAGCATATGGTCAGCATTTTTGTATATTCACCCATCCACCTCCTTTCTCTCTCATCTAGTCTGTTTGAAGTTGCCCTCATTTTTAAGATGCTGTTTAAATCAGTAGTTTTTTTGTGTGCTGCCAATGTGTGTGTTTGTTTTGGTGAGAGCAAACATGTAGAAACACACAAATCTCTTCTAGTTGACTTTTAAAGCATTTCTCACTTGATCAAACAGTCTAGACAAGCTGACCATCTGGTGTTTATTAATTACTTGGGATACAAATTACTGTAATTAATTACTGGCCAAAAATACTCAAAAGTGAGTAATACCCATTTTCATGAGACAGTTCTGACCTTGTCTTCATGGCTCTTTTTCTAATAACAGCGCATACACTAAACCTAATCTATAGTGTTAATGAAGTAAATGTAAGAGAAAAACACATTTCCTGAAGCAACCATGCTATTTTAGCTTGCTTCTACAAATCTTTGCATCTTTGAGCCGTTTTATTGAGTCTTGTGGCTCATTGGACTAATACTTGATTGCTCCACATCAAAAATGCAGTGTTTTATCGGGTGAACTACCGAGCAAGTTTACCACATCAAAAAAAGCCATGTACATGGAGCTGGTTATGTGACACAAACATCAAAATGCATTAGTTTACAAATCATGCTTTTGGTGAAAGTGTGTATACTGTCATACAATTGTAGTGTGCAAGAAACCACATAAACAAGTCTTCATTAATTACTAATCTGTCCCTGTATACTCTTAAAAAATAAAGGTGCTTCACGATGCCATAGAAGAACCCTTTTTGTCTAAAAGTTTCCATAAAACCTTTAACATCTGAAGAAGCTTTCTGTTTCACAAAAGGATCTTTGTGACGAAAGAAGGTTATTCATGTTATACAAAGGTAAGAAAGAGATGGTTCTTTAACGAACCTTTGTCTGAATTTTTCTTTGTGGAACCAAAAATGCTGCTTCTATGGCATCGCCTTTTTGTTTTCGTTTTTTGACCCATTTCATTATGAAAATGATCTGTCTAAAATATACTAGGACAAAATAATTGGTAACATGCATTTATGAACCACACATAATAAGACCAGGAATGTTTATAGAAAAATATATACATTTTATGTTGACATTTCGCAGAAATATCTGCCATCGTACACTGAAGAAAAAAAAATGTAGAAGCAACTCAGACAGATTTCTTTTACACAGAAATGACTAGTAAATGTCACAAACAATTACAGAAAACTGCAAGTAATTCATACAATGTTTAAGTTTTGTTTTTCCGAAAACATTTTACTCTGTAGTTTTTCTTTACACCAGCTCCTTTCAGAATGTCAGTAGTCCAAAGTAAGCTGTTCTAGACATCCGACCAAAAGCTGAAAGCCATTTCTATTTGAGTACTTGACACGGGAGAATATACCGTATGCACGTGTGTGTAAGTGTGCATGTTTGTGTTTGTTTTAGTGTTTCACAGCACAGCTGCAGCTCGTGTTGTCTCTGATTGCTCTTGCTTTCCCTCCTCTCATCCATCTTCATCTGTCTGATTACTGTGAATTAACGCCCTCTCACTTACGTTAAAACTCCAGTCCCACAAGATATGTGAGCTTGTGTTGACACTAGTCTTGATTTCCACGGACATGCAGATTGTTGCACAGATGGCTGCTCTATTGTACAGTATTTATGTCATGGTGAAGGGCCCAGGTTGCGACGCTGCCGTGGTGTTGTAATGTATCTGCAGTGTTGGGTTGTCATAATGAGGGAGCTTATTGTTTTTAATCAGGTTATTTTTTTCCAGTCGTGTGAAGACCTTATTGGTTGGAGCATGTGATATTCTTAGGGGGACCGACTTCATCCTGCGCTATCATTGATTCCTTCGCCACAAATCTGCCACCTAAACACCATCTGCTCCCAATGGCACTGACATGAATGCTGATGATAGATTATCAGTTCAGTTCATTGTTGTTGCTGGTCGCTGGGCAACCTACATTTTATTGTTTGCTTTTTTTCATTAAAACTATTGAATGAATGAATGAATGAATGATGCATTTATAAAGCGCTATATATATAATGAGATATGCCCATTCTATAGCATTCTGCTCACTTATTTGGGGAATTCCATTCTAAGCATATTTGTGTATGAATGTGTACAGTATGTGGTTAAATGTGCACTCAAAGCTAACTTAAAGCATTTAATAGTGCTTTTAACAAACTTTAGTTGCAGTTATTTTTGGTTTCAAGAATATTTGTGAATAGGATAATTCTATAACATCCACACCAGTAGGTGTCAGTATGAAGTTTTAAGTCACTTAAAAAAAATTAAACATAAATATATTTCTAAATACGGTTTATGTATATAGGTATATATTTTACTCATGTTACAAAATTCTATAAATTGTTATAAATGTGTATTTTAATATATTTAAATATGTATCTTGCTTTGCTTAGTCATTCTATAGTTTATACTGGCTTCGATCAGTTAGAATCAATGAACTAAACTAAATCTGTGAATCTGAATTTATACAAATAATTACATACAGTACATATACAAATCTATATATTAATATGGAAATCATTAAAAATGAAAACTATATGTAAGTAAAAAAACTTAGACACTAAAAACGCAAAATATATAAATACAATATGAATATATGTTCACATATAAAAGCTATGTGTTATATTTTAGCTATGTTTAAAAAAAAGTAACTACCTGACTACCAATATTTCTTTTCAAACAGGATTTAGCGCTTTGTCCTGGGAGAGAGAGAAGCATTCTTCAGAGAAAACACAGCACAGCTTGAACAACTCTCAGCTCAGCTCTCTCCAACACACCCATCTACTGGCCAACAGTGAGAATCAACCATTCACTTTCACACGCTGATGTGTTTAAAGAGATCACTCACTATAACATGAACATTCTGTCAGTAGCTTCTCGCCCTTGTGTCTATTTTCAATTACTGGGCCAATTAATACGGACTAGAGCAGTCAAGCTAATTATGCCAAAGCATCGTAATAGTATACTGTCCATATGACTAAATGTCAAGTCTAATCTGAAGCCATATAGATTTGTGTGATAAACAGGCCTACATTTAATCAGTTATTCCATGATTCTTTCTTCTTCTCGTAGGACTGGACCTGCCCTTCATGATGATGCCCCATCCCCTGCTTCCTGTTGGACTTCCTCCTGCCTCTGTTGCCATGGCAATGAACCAGATGAACCACCTTAATACAATTGCCAACATTGTTGCCAGTGCACAAGTGCACAGCCCCATTTCCAGGCCGACATCTGCCATCAAGGTAGGACATACTGTACACACCGGTTACTAAAACACACAGCTCTTTTGCTGCAAGGTCATCAGGGACTGTTCACACAATTCTAGCTTGAGTTTATTTATTTTGAGTCATTTAAAGCAATTTGCTGGTCCACTGGATCCAAAGGGGTGTAAACTGCTTTAGGTAAGGTCAGGTAGCTTGAGTTTTAGGTTAACCATGTTCCACATCACAGCTTAGCATGGAAGCTTGTTATCTCACAATTCAATTTTTGTATTTTTTCTCAGAATTGCGAGTTAATATTTTGCAATTTAGAGTTCTTATCTCATAATTATTTACAAAAATAATTCAGAATTGTGAGATATAAATGCAGAATTGAGAGAAGAAAGTGACAATTCATCCCGTGGCAGAAACAAGCTTTCATAACTTACTAGCCTTGCCACAAATCTGAATAAAACAAAACATAATGATGATATGAACCTCAAAGCAACCTGTCTCCGTTGGATTTCAGATGAACTGGGCCAATGAAGATGTTATCATGTGGGGGTGTTTATATAGGTTTGCAAGACTGAACTCTCTCTTTTTCATTTCAGCAGGAGTGTTTTGATGAGAGTCCCTCTCTAACACCGTTCATAGACGGGGATGTTCTTCAGAAAACTGAACCCTCACCTCAACAAACCAGTTCAGTTCCCAGCAGCCCCACGCAGCCTTACACACACTCTCCTCAGAAAACAGGTACGCTCGCATATTCAGGCTGTCATATGTTAATAACATGCAATTAAGTACAGTTATTAATTAAACAATCCTCAATCTGCTGAGCGAATCTCACAAATGAATATGCACTAAAAGTTTGGGGTGATTAAAATATATATATATTTTTTAAGAAATTAATACTTTTTTCAGCAATGATGCATTAACTTGACCACAATTGACAGTAAAGATATGTAAAGGGATAGAAAATATTTATTTTTGGCAGCAGTTATTTGCACTAAGTGTAAAAAGCAATAGATGCTATTTACACTGTGACAATAGCATATTTTCTGCTATTGCAAATAATGGTAAATATCTGCACCTCATTATTGTAGTACATTATAAAACAGTATGCAATAATAACTTATTATAAATTATAAGTTGTATTGTTTAATTATATTGTGTAAATTATAAGTTTTATTATTAAATGGATGCTAACTTATTGGGACAATAAAACCTTCCCTACATCAATCTCTAACCATACCCGATACATAATTAGCAACTTTGCATTTATTTTCCTTCATTTTTATTGAAAATAAGTGCCTTTCCATGTGATATGAGATGTGAAAATGGACATTTGAATTCGGGTTAATCATGTCAAAAAGTCTGCGTTTTACCACTTACGCCACTGGACCTTGTCTTTGACAGCGGTCTTTTGTAATGTTGTCTAGCACAACCACACGTTGGTGAGCTCTGCCAACAAGGTGGGATATTTGCACTTAGTGTTTCTATTACACTCTGTTTCTATTTCAAGTAAATAGTGTTGGAATCAAAGAATACATACATTTTTTACATTGGTTTGCACAAAATAACATAAAAAATCGTACTCACCCCAAACTTTTGGACGGTAGTGTAATTCAAATAAATGATTGTGGCATATGAGTAAAACAGTTACAGACAGTAGCATTAGAAGCCATCAATCATAGCCGATTGTTTCTTTTATTTCCATATAATTGAACATAAGCCTGTCATTGGCTGTATTCTAGTTGGAACACCTTATCAAACACAATGTGCTGTATCAATCCATATATATAAAATGTGGTTTCTGAATGTTAGTGTATTTACAGAGACCCAGTTACTGTGGTTATCATCTTCATCTTGAAGTGTGGTATTACTGTTGTTTCATAATATCTTACATATAATGTCCATAGAAAACAGCATTATATGATTTACATTGAGGAATTTCTTTTAAACTAATCAACGAGGCTTGCAATGACAATAACAGCACAAAGCAATATATGTTGGCAATAGTCTGTGCTACTCTGAAACTTCTGGTTTCATTTATCTGCTGTCTTTATATATCTTTTCTCTCTCTGTAGCATATGATGTTCATGATGAACAAAGTGAGACAGATTCAACTCTGCATATGAGCAGACTTTCCAATGACGGGGGTGAGTTTCCTCAACATACATACATTTTTTTAATAAAGATAAAATGTAAAATAAATAACATAACATTACATAAAAGCCTGACCTCTTCTGCTCTCATTATAGTTCAATTATTGCACACAGCCACTATAATTGCATTGTGTTTAGTTGGGTGATGTAATGCTATGTTGTATGTTGTAATGGGATATTCTAGTTTACAAGTAATTTCAAAACAATTAAAATAATATGCTCATGCCTTGCTTCATCCTCTACTAGCAAATGTATAAAAGGCATAAATCGGCATACAGATTCTACTATTGTAACATTTAGGTTTGGTGAGTTTTCTTTATATATTAAATTGAATGAATAGTTTTATTCAACAAGGACATATTAAATTGACCTATTAATTTTTTTTAAATGTTACAATAAATTCTATTATAAATAAATGCTGTTCTTTTGAACTTTCTGAAGAGTGGAATAATGGCAGCTAAAAATAAAAAAGTAATTTATTCCTGAAAATCTTACCCTTCTTTGTAGCTTATAAATCATACCTGAGGCCAGTGTTACTCTAGTGTCATTGACACGCTTGTATAGTTTTTATTTTTTTATTGATTTTATTTTAATATTTTCTCACAATTTTAATACATTTTTTAAATGTCTATTTAGTTTTTATTAATGTTTGATCAGATTAAGTTTAAATTCTAGTACATCAGTTTAAACTAAATGAAAATTATAAATGTTGCTTTGCCAACTAGATGAAATTTTATGTAACGTTTACATTATTTCAAGTAATTATTTGATGATTTAAATTTTAATAAGACTGAGTAAATTACAGAGTTTGAATTTATAGCTAAACTATTCTCTTAACAGTCAGTTGATCTGTTCAATTCATCCCTTTGTGTTTATTATTCTACAGTTGAACAAAATGCTGTGAAACCACCAATCTTTGAGAAGGTCCCAACTCAGTCATTGTCCACTGGCTTCCCTGCTTCCCTTCTTTTCACAGACGGCCTCTCCTCCGTCGAGACACTGCTCACTAATGTCCAGGTATGGCCATGAAGAAATGTCACGCACGCACGCACGCACGCACACACACACACACACACACAGACACTCATGTTCAGCATCAATAACATGTGGACATGTGTTGCAGGGTCTGCTAAAGGTGGCTTTGGAGAACGCCCGTCTGCAGGAGAAACAGCTTCAGCAGGAGAGGAGAGAGCTCAAGATGGAGCTGTACAGAGAGAGAGAGATGAGAGAGAGTCTAGAGAGACAGCTCACCTCTGAGCTACACAGTCGAGGTAAAATGTTGCGTTCTAATACATATTTGAAAACGGAGAAAACAGAAATCCTCTATTTCCATTTTACGCTTACACATGGATATTTTCTCTTCCAGCCACCATTCAGAGACGTCTAAAGAAGGAGAAGAAAGCAAAGAGGAGGTTACAGGAGGCGCTGGAATATGAGTCCAAGCGGAGAGGGCAGATCGAGCAGGCCTTACAGCAGGCCACCTCGTCAGACGCTCTCACACACGGTGAGACGCTCTCACACACACTCAGAGAGATTCATTCAGGCCGCTAGTCTTTCAGCAGACATTGTCAGCTGTCGCTGTCTGTTAACACAGATCCAATCAGGCTGGACATGGAGACGGAGCGATGCAGAAGCCCGGAGGACAACCGCTTGTTACAAGGTATTCAATTTAATAGAAACCTAGATGATCTGGCCCTTTTCATAGAAATATATTACACACACACACACAAATGAAAAACATAATATACAGAGAGCAAAAGAACAGTAAAAACAGCATTTATTTGATCGAAAATACAGTAAAAACAGATACTATGATTTTTTTTTTATTAATTACATTTATTTTATTGTATTATTTTAATTATATAGTGTTTTAAACATATTAAATGTTAACAGTATGTCTGTTTAATTAACATATAAAAGATTTAACTGAAAAAGTATGACTGAACTAAATTAACTAATTTTAGTTTTAATTTTTGATACATTAGTATTTTTTTATTATTGACAATGTTGAAAACAGTTGTTCTGCTTAATATTTTTTCAGGACTCTGATAAATAGACAGATCAAAAGAACAGCATTTATTTGAAATATATATTTTTCTTTTTTTTGTCTTACTGTTATTATTAATCAATATAATGCATTCTTGCTGAATGAAAGTATTAACCTCAAAAAGAAAAAAGAGGTCCTTGCACAAAACATGCCTATCAACACACTCATGTATACAGTATGTATGTTTCAGCTGTGGCTTATTCAGATTTGTTGTCTTGACCTCACTTCCCCTTCCCATCAGTCTGTGTCACTCGCCCTTGTCCTCCAAACAGATGAGCTCATCGGCTCCCTCTGTCTCCGAGTGAAACCATTAGCAAATAAACACATAGATGAATCAAAAGACTGGGGACTAATTACAAGTTTCCTGTGTAAGCAAAGCCTCACCGCATGAATATTCCAGCGCCGCACTTCCACCCGATTATCTGTTTCTGCAGCTGGCTGTTCTCGCTCTCTCTCCCTCCGTGAGACAGCTATGCTACATGATAAATTACTTGAATTACACCTTGTGTTCATTTTATTAAATGTTGAGAAAATCTGCTACACGTTGGCACAGCACTGGACTGAAGGTGTTCATTTACTGTCTAATGTCTTTTTTCCATGACGTGCAAAAATGTGCTATTTTAGAGAAAAGGGGCATTTGAAATGATATAAAATTTTTAGAAATACAGTATTTATTTGTATTGTTATCTATGTATTATATTTCAGTTATGTAGATCATGTTGATCAAATGCTAGGTCCACCTTTTTATTAACTTAAAAAATAATTTTAATGTCTCTAAATTTACTAAAAAAATTAACTAGTTAATTTCACTTTGGATAATTTTGTTACCGTTCAAAAGTTTGGGGTTGAACTGAATTTTCAGCAGCCATTACTCCAGTCTTCAGTCATTTGTGGAATATGTGGAAACCATCATACATTTCCTTTCAGGATTATTTGATGAATAGAAAGTTCAAAAGAACAGCATTTATTTGAAATGAATATTTGTCTTTATTGTCACTTTTCTTGGCCCAGAGAAGTTTCAAACTATTACACATACTTAAATAATTGTTGAATTAATATTGAAAGTTGTCAATGTTTCAGTCTTTTTATTATTATATTTATCAGTCTTTAAATTTACAGTAGATAGATCCCAGACTGATGTAATTCAACCTGTGGTTTAGTGCTCTCAAACCTTTGGTTGTTTTTCTTTCTTACAGAAAGCAGAACATACACAAAAATCCAATAATGTTCTAAGAAGAGGTGGACAAGGATGTTCTCCACATCACACACTTTCCAAGGACTTCAAGGTTTTATGCATTGAGCTGCATTGGAGAAGATCTTCTCTTTGACCCAATCAAATACTCCATCCACACAACATTCCAGAAACCTCGACTGATGTTTTATCTACATACATTGTGCTTCTCTGTTTAAGCTCTGTGGAGAGCACTGTTGGTGCAGTGTTACTTGTTTTGAAGCAACTGGATGCTGTTTTGGCATTATCCCTTCAGGACAGTGACCTTCAGTCTAATGCCCTCAGGACAGGCCGAGGAAAATGTTTAAAAAAAAGTAAGAAAAGAGATGCATCTGGCTTGTTTCATACTTGTTTTAAGACTCTAAAGAGTGTGGAATCTTACATTTCGTTGCTTTTCTCTTGTATGTCCATCTTCTGGTTCTACGGTCCATTTATCTAGCTTTGTAGGTCAGTTTAGCTTCTTAATACTGTTTAAAATGTTCACCTGTTCTTCAGTTTGAGGAACCTTGAGAGTTTTCTTTATAAGACCTTCCATTATTTTATTGGCTTTGAGAAAGAAAACTAATGAATGTGTTTGAATCTTTCCTAATGAGAAGTACAGTATTACCACCACCTCACTCATTCAAAAGTTTCAAAGAAAAGTTTGCCCTCATTATTCTAAGGAGAACATGTGGATATTGTAGATGTGGTTCTCATGTGTTGATTCACTAACCATTTTAGCATAAGCTAAAACTAGACACTAAGGCCGCAGAGGATATTTTCTTATGCATTTGGCATTTTCCCCAACACACGAGTCTTTATTTAGTCTGTGAGTTGCTTAAAGAGGAAAACAGACTTCCTGCAGAACAGAATTCCCTGCTGGTGTTGTCAGGATGAGCCATCCATCCTATAGGCATTCGAATGCTAAATGATGTCTTGAAAGGTCTAGATCGATGTCTGTCACCATTGTGTGCACCAGAATGAACCGGCAATACAAATAAACAAAGCGATGCTCATGTCACCGGTGTCACCTTGTCGTCAATAGCGTTCCTGATGAAACTAAAGCCATCAAACAATCCTATCGATTCAGGTCATGTAAATGAGACCCCATTAGTGCTTAAATGCCTCCGCTGCTACATGTTAGCCTTTATTGACACGTATCAAAGTCCTCATTAACATTCAGTTTGTGGTCTTCTCGTGTCCAGACACAAGCTGAGTATTGTTCCATACTGATATTTCTAGTCTAAAACAGCTCTCTCAACTTCTCCAGCTGTATGATATCCAAACAAGGGTATCATGACTCAAAGTACAGTACTGTAACATGGATTTGTAATGTTTTCTTTTGAATACTTTAGGAATATCACCCGAGACCATAAATCTGTGGGGACCACAAATAGATTTGAAAACAATTTACTCCGATTTGGAATTGCTCCCTAAAAATGGGAAATGACTATTTGGGAACGTGGGAAAAGTGTGGTTTCAAAACTACAGCTAGCAAAAGATAGGAGCGGAAGATAAACATATGTGTTTAGGATACAGAAACGGCATCTGTTTTGTGAGAAATATATCAGTACTTGAAGAGGACTGTTATGTTTGTTTGTGTATACAGTTCAGTTCAACATCCTGGAAAATATATTATTTTAGCTGTACACAAGTTTTGAGTCTCTGTGTTAAAGGAACTGCTTACAGGATCATTTGTGAGCATTAACTAATTAGATTGGAAACAAACAAAAAAACTGAGAAAAGGTGAAACCAAGAATCAAAAACACGATTTGAAACTATTGTTGCTCAGAAATTGCTGGTAATTTTTGCAAATTATTACAAAGAAACGGCATGCAACAGTGAATTAAACATTAAATTCTGAAGCAAAAAACCCTGAAATACTTTTTTTTGTGTGTGGAACTCTAATAATAAACTTCAAAACATTTGTTTACAGTGTACAACTGCAAACCAATTCAGAATTTAAAAATATATATATTTTCTTTAAAATTGAGACAAGTTGTGGTTCGAGTGGGTTAAACAGAAATGTGTCTGATTTGTCAGATTATTCCCAGGATGCATTGCGTGTTGCTGCTGTTTTCTCAGGGTGGTGACTTTGACTATAGATAGCATGCACACTGATTGACTGATTTGCTCATAATATTCACAATAGAAACATGAGTTTATTTTGTTTCTCATAAAAAAGGCAGCCCATATTTTTTTTAATGTGATTTGAAGAAGCATGTTGTCTTCAGTGAGTTATAGACCCATTTCATGCACCACGGCCTTCAAATAAAGACACACATTTTGAGGAGAAGGCTTAAATAAGACATGAAAAAATGTTTGTTTAACTAGATAACCCATATTAGGGCATGATGGGATGGAAAGGGAGGCAACGCTTTGAAAGGAAATTATTAAACCGAGATTAAGTCATTGAACTCGTGAACAACATTTTACGTGACATCTGAAGATAACAGAGGATGTTTTTCCTCGTCTAAAATGACCAACGTTTCACTCTTTTGATTTACACTGTGTAGAAGAATAAGAATGTTTCTTTAAATGATGTTTCAGATGATCCAAGACAAAACTAGGCTTAACTAATATATTTCCTTATTTATAGTCCTACACTACCATTACACAGTTTGGGGTTGGTAGGATTTTTGAATGTTTTTTTTATTAAGCCTTATAAAGGCTGCATTTAATTTATTACAAATACATGAAAAAAAAAGAATCTTGTGAAATATTATTACAATTTAAAAAGTTTAGAATATATATTTTAAATTGTAATTTCTTCACGTGATGGAAAAGATGAATTTTCACTATAATATGATGATTTTAATACTCAAGAAACATTTATTATATTATTTTATTATAATTAGTTTATGTGGCACTTAATTAGATACATAGTGACTTTTTAATGTCTCTTGATTAATGCACCATTGCAGAATATAACTATACATTACTTTTTACTTTTTATTTTTAATGGTTTTTACTTTTTTACTTTTTATTTTTAAATCTTGAATGGTTTATATATATCAAATATTTCTGACTGTACATACGCAAACATTTTTTATTTGTTTTATAAAAATTATGTCTATCACTCAGTAGTGTTTGTGATGTATTCATTTTAAGTAAACATCTGCATTATATATATTAATAAACTTCTTGCAATAATAGGGTAAAAAGGTCCTCGATTCTTTACAATTAAATGTTAACTAACATTAAAAAAGGTTTAAATTAGTTCAATAAGCAAAATAAAAATATATATAGGCCTATTTTCTACAATCAGCTGAACATCAGTTAAACAGATATGTCTAAACTAATGATGTTGTATGATTTCAAATGCTGTAACGAGAGAGATTAATTATGTGGTTATTTGGGCACCATATCCAGGGGAAACTATGCAGGGGCATATAAATGATTTCATATAATAAGATATGGTCAAACACTGAAAACTGAGAAAAATAACACCAGAAACAAAACAAAGGCCCAGACCCAGAGAGAGATTCATATTCTTGCTCACACAGAGGCTACTGTCTCTCGTGTAATAAACCAGGAGATTGCAATGTAAAAGATCAATATTTCAATTTCAGACTGCATTTTTATTCTCAGAGATTAGAGAACAATCAAATTCTCGATTTTCTCCATCTGCCATAGGAAGAATCTCCCAGTCTTACTGATAGCAAAATGAAAAGGTTTTAGCCTGGGTGCAAGATGTTTGTTTTTGTGAATTATTCATTGAGATGTGTTTGTGCAAGTGAATAGCCATTTGCTCCAATACTGAAGGGCAAATAATACAGATTGCTCAAACATAACAGAAGAGGAATGTGACATTGAGAAGTGTAAATGCGGACAAAGCCTTCTGCACTGCAGCAGGGTCACTTACTGATAAACAGGCCTCGTGAAGCCTCTTCATAACAGTATTTACATCCGCCTGAAGAGCGTTGGTAGACGTGCAGCATGTCGTTTATCCACATTCATTCGAATACAACTGAGAACGAGATGTTAATGGATATCAATAAGTATAGCAGTGCATAGCACTGTTCAGATACAACAAGTCATCAACAGTTAGTTTCAAATACAATGTTTACACCTTAAATTAAACTGCTTTTTAATTAATTTTCAAATATATAAAATACTCTGCTGCAACAAACTAACTAAAAATCACACAGAAGGTCCCAGCGACACGTACATAGTCGAATAAAACGACTACAATCCCACATCAAGCGAGGATTTGTTCTTCCTTCTTGGCGTTACCACCCTCTTGTGGTGAAGTCTGGAAAACTATCATTTAAAAACATTTCCTTCTGATGTTTTTTTATTAATCATCCCAAGAGTTGTTGTCAGTTTTCTTTTTTTATTCATTCAGTCACCTACACCTCACCAAACACTTATCAAAAGCCTCAGCTAATGAGCTGCTGCTAAGAAACAAAACCTGCACATGTTCCTCCCATTACAACATTTGCATATACAGTTCAACCTCAGGTCAATAACTTTCACACACTCCAAACAACACTAATCAGAAGAGGCATACAAACACCTGCAGGAGCTCTCTCTCTCACACACAGACACAGCGACACCTGATATCAGATAAACAGCTGAAGTAAACAATACCGCAGGAAAACATTTTACATAAAAATGTAACTCAAACATTCCCTGTAAGTGACATCACATACATAAACACAGAAAATGCAAATACAAAAATGAACATCGAGAAAAATCGTACACACTTATTTGGAGAAGAAAGATAGAAGAGGTCCCCAGTATTTTCTCAGAGTTTCTCCCATTATCTGCATTACTGAAATGTGGGACATTTAAAGACTTTGAGATGACAATTTCAGACTGTTCAAGATAAAAAACAAAAAAACAAAAAAAAAACAATTAACCATTTATTTTGGGAACAAAAAAAAGAACACAGTTTATGTTGAATTACAAAACACAATCTTTTATGCATTTGTTGCATCACATAAAAGTAAACATACAAATATTTTCTTACACAGAAAAAAGATACAAATCTGATATTTTTATATATCTTTTAAAATGTGTACCACCAAATTATATTAATACTGAAAAGCTCCAAATATGTATTTCCTTAGTGGGAATCTATGAAGGATCTTTAACTATGAAATCAATGGCAAATAAAAGCAATAGCTTAACTAAATTCATAACCTAAACTAAATTTTAGGGGGGGAAATCAGTGAGATGAGTCAGAGTAATAAAAGCGAGAACCACAAGGATTTCCAAAATCCCTTCCAACAGCTTGCCAACTTGATTGATTCAAAACACCAGAGTCCTCTCAAAGCCCGACATTTTCCTGAAAAGAAGATTTCAGCTTGTTTACAATGTTACCGTCATGAAACCAGTATGAGAACAAACACAAGCAAACATCTAAGCATTGGTCTAGCTACCATTTTTGGATTTGAAACGGAATTTGATTTTAGCTTGCTCCTGGATGGAGTTGATGTAACAAGTGATCTAGAATGAGGACCTCAATATTACCTTCTTCTAATAGACTAAAACTCGATGTACATCTCAGTATCAGTCATACATTTAAATATCAAGGAGATAAATGTCAGAAAAAAGTTAAAATAAATCTCTCAGAGTTCAGTTTTGTCCTGATTAAGAGGAACTTTCTTCGGGATCTCCTCATCTGAGGTGAATCCAGCTTCTTCAGTTTTCTGCTTGCTGGTCTCAGTGTCAGTCAGCTTGGACTTTTTCTTCTTCTTCTTCATCTTCTTCTCCTTTTTCTGCCCATCCTCGCTGTCTTTACCCTTCTTCTTTTTGCCCTTCTTTTTCTTCTTGTCCTCTGCGATAGCTGCCGTGTCTCCCTTTTTCCCAGACCAGTTTTCTTTAAGACAGCCTGCAGAGAGAATCAGAAGTACATGTTTGCACAGTCCTGATCTTTATACAGACTGTCCTCACTGTTATTAACAACAAGTGATCAAATCAGTCTTTTTCTGCCACATCTATATCGGCTGCTATAACAATGGCAAAAAAGGCCAGTACAATGCCAAATCAACCTTTTATAACAGGAATCAACAAACTGGTCATATGAAAACAGACTGCAAATAATTTTGTATTAGCTCATTTACAACCCAACTAGTATTTTTACTGAGGACTACATTACTTATTTTATATTACATTTGATATACATGTTTACATTTTGTACAGTTTTCCCTTAAACAACACACTCGCAAATAGACACATACAGACCGAACGATATGCTTAGCAAAAAGTATTAATTCCTTGAAAAAATACATATTTTTTTTTTTAAGTATGTCCTTGTACTATTACTGCTCCTGTGGCCTTGATTAGCTTCCTGTAAAGTCTTGCCAGAAACAACAGCTCTTAAAGCCGGTGCCAATAAAAGAGATCAAGAGGTTTAGTCAGTAAGTAGTCATAATATTATGTCTAGAGCGGTTCAACGGTTATAAAACAGGTTGTGATGGAGTAAAACAGCTGGTAGTTTCACATTACCGGTGTCTTGTCCTTTCAGCACGTGTTTTTCACACAGGTAAGTGGTGAGATCTTCCTCCTGGCTGCCTTTATACCAGTCTTCAAGGACTTCTTCATACTGCTCTAACATCACATCACACTGAGGGAACAAAACAAGTCTCATACTTCCCATGTACCTGTACATATACTGCACAAACATGCATTTACATACATTGTTTTTATATGCACTCCCATTAATCTATGCTAATCAAAGTTACAGCCTGAAAAAGAAACAGAATCAAAGATTTTACAAGAAAAAACAGCATACCGATTAAACAATATTGTTACAAAATTACATAAATGAAGAATTATCAATGCTGGAAAAAGTTTTTTTTGATTAATATTTTTGTGAAAACAGATGTATTTTTAAAATAATGATAAAGATGTAGTTCTAAAAATCGTTCTCAGTATTAAATAATAGTAGAGTCCACACCACAACTATAACGATAAAGGCACAGAGAATTCTGTGAGAAAAAAATAATTTTTGAGAATGAATTTCTGTGAGAAAGCTCAAGAATTGAAAGCAGTAGACGCTGCTTTCAAGTGCTATCGGAATTATCGTAAATACAAGCTTCCGGCTCAGAAATTGGACATGAACGGCCTTAGAGAAGTCTAATATGGCCATGTTCTGGCTAGAAAACTCGTATTTATATTTCCTAGTAACGTGAATGCAGCATAAGCGCACGCGCATCTGCCAATTTAAATTCTAGAGCTTGTTATAGCAGGATGGATTCTGATTGGATAATGTTTATATCATTCATCAGCTGGAAAAAAATCGTTTTGAATGTGATTCCAACGATATCGTTTCTCTGTGCCTTTATCGTTATAGTTGTGGACTCTGCTATTATTTAATATCGAGAACGATTTTTAGAACTATAACTTTATCGTTATTGTACTTGGTGTGTGCGGACTCTTTAATTTTAAGATTTTTCAGTCACTCACATACCTGTTTTTTGAGATCTGCCACCTCTGCACTGGTCTCGTTCCACAGTTCATAAGGAATGTCCATGACCACCTTCACGCCTTTATGAACCAGATTATGTAAGGTAGAGAATGTCTCAGACATACCCTGAGCAGAGAAAGACAAAAGATCAGATCTCACCAGCTATAAAGCCGTAGAACACATCACAGCATACAGTAAAAATTAAATAAAAATTGCATACAGTACAAACTCCAAATATCCATTCAATACAAGATTAATTATCAGTTAGAATTTCAAAGCTTATTTTTCACATTACGTTTATAATATGAAATTGCCATTGCAACTTGGGGTATTCATTCACAAAAACTAATTCCAAGTCTTATTCACTCATAAACTAGAAAATGTAAAATCACTGAAGTAGTGCTGCAAAAACAAATGTGGCAGAAGAAAAGTGGAAGCCGACCTTTGCAAAGCGATTACTTCCATCTCTCTCTTTGTGTAGATTGTAATGCATAATCCTTGAGCAAACATTCTCCACCACCTCTATGAAACGAATATCACTGAAAAGCAAAGGACATTGCTTAAGAAAAGTCACACTGCATCCAAAAACAGTATGACATTGTTACTTTATAGTACTCCTGCATTTCTAGACTAGAATTAGAACGTTGTTAATCAAACAGTTGACAGTAGCCATTGATTTCAATAGTATGATAAAAAACCATTGAAGTCGACAGCTACCGTCAACTGTTTGGCTAACAACATATCAAAAGAGTGTAAAAATAGAATCAAAATAAATATATTATTTTGTGTTCAACAGGAGAAAGAATTTCATACAGTTTTGGAAAAACTTGAGGGTGAGTAAATGACAGAGTTTTCATTATTAGACGAATTAAACTTTTAAGGTCAACGTTTGCATTAAGAAAAAAAAGGGACTTACGATTTGACATATTTGATTGGCGGTGAACCTTTGTCATCTAGGAAGCGGTAGTTGGTTTCAATCACTTCTTTTGTTTTGCCAGTCTCTTCAAATGCAGACTTCATTTCAATACTAAGAAATTTGCATACTATAAAAGATACAGAACATATTCAGCACCAGAAGAGGAACAGAAAGCATCTGGGTCTCAAATCCTAGCGTGCTGCCTACATAGACAGCATTGTTTGTCATTACAGACCCATTCAACGTTCCAATCAAAGCCTATGTAGGCATCACACTAAGTTAGGTTTTGAGACACATCCATGAGGTCCGTTGAAAAGAGGAAATCTGCTGCCCTTGTTTTTCCCCAGTATGTCAATGCAACATTTTGAATTAACTATGAGAATTAATGAATACAACGATAAATAAGTAATAAAATAAAAGGTCTCTTTCGACTTACAACTGTTATGAAACAAAAATGCAGATTGCTATTGATTTGATACACAGCTGCACGGAGTATGACATAACGTTACATCTCAGACCTATTATATCGTGTAAAATGTGTGTCTGAGATTGCATTAAATGATTTTATCAAGTGCTGAAAATAAGTGTGGAAATGCACAAGCGATTATGGTGTATTTTAAAACAAAACATTGATTCACTATAAATTAGCAGTCTAACGTTACCTTCGCATTTATTTGGCAGATTCACCCAGTCATCGTCTCCGCTTTTGTTAGCAGCTGCGGCACTTACGAGAAACAACACGACGCAGATAAAAACATTCATTTTTGTAAGTAGAAAATATGTACAATGTGTAATACTAAAATACCGAACATGCTTATTTATCTAGCCACTATTTCTTCTGAAGCTTTCACTTCCGCTGTTGGCAGGTTGACGCAGACGCTGCGCGGAGTGGGCCAATCACGAACGCCGAAGTGGCATGACGGAGCCAATGAAAAACGTGGGCGGGATCCAAAATATCCTGCACCAGAGATGTTTATGAAAGAACGGCTTGGTGTATTTCTTACAGCGCACTTAATTTTAAGGAAGAAAGAAAAGGTACGTTTTCTTTAATGTCATGAAATAAGTGGATCCGGTTCTAAAATACGTTTTCGTTTTGAAATTAGGTCAATACAAATAAAATATACCAAAGAAAGTGTTTTAAATAGCTGGGCTTATGAGCAACCACCAGAGGGCATTACAACCCACATAATTCGATTCTCTCCAGGACATGAAAATTGCACTCATAAATTAGCATGTCATGTTTACCAATTACTACAGTAGCAGTGTTGGCTAATCTTAGCCAACCAAATACCCTCAGGGACATTTTCTCTGTCATTCACAAATTTCCCACTGGTTTGCAGAGGCATTTTTAATAACTCCATAATACTAATACATTTGTACTCATACAATATTTTTTATCAAATGACATTTTTATTTACCATTCTAAGATAAACAATTTTACTATTGTACTGGGTCATTTGACGTTTAATGTAAAATTGTGAGCCCAAATTAAAAGTTGATAACCACTGTGTACATTAAAGCACATTTTACATGCATAAAAATGTTCTACACTCATCTCGACCAAATATACATTTTAATAAGAAATGTCATTGAAATGCAGTGCAGAAGTCACCACATTTATCTGAATTTACCCAAACAAACTAATTTATAGGCAGCTCCTGTCATAACAGCATTATTTCAAATGACGGAGGAAATGAAATTGGATGCGTTCTTTGGACAGTGTGCTGAAGTTTAACATGACAACTATTAGTCAGCACTTCAAGGGCACAAGAAAATCGTTTTCGTAGGCAACATGACTTGCATTGGCTTAGAAATGGCAAAATAGTCTAAAACACCATTACAATTCTCAGTTAAGTAATTAATGAACCAACATGAATAATTTATTATTCCCAACCCTGGTTAAGTCTGCCCACTTTTACAGTGGATACAGTACTGAAGAAAATACCATGGTATAACATGATACACGTACCATGAAAAAAAATCTTGTGCTCTCCAAATCTTTATTTGATGAAGAATGTAATACATTAGAAATAGTACAAACTATTTTTACAATTTAAAGTAACTTTTCTATTTTAATATATTTAAACATGTATTTCTTTTAGCCACTTCTTCAGTCTTTAGAGTCACATAATCCTTCAGAAATCATTCTAACATATATACCATAGTACATAAATCTTTGCACCATGCAATACATCATCGTGCCAATTTGACAAAACTATTGCAGAAAGGTGCTGGCATTACAAATGTCCCCCATGATAACATTGTATAGTATTTTAAGGTACTTTTTTGTTATTGCCAAAAATCTGGGCCTTACTTACTTTACTGTACATCCTACAGTAGAGCTGCAGCCAGGAAAGAGTAGAGCACGAAGTGTATCTACATTTATATCTTGTCGAGAAATGGCAAGAAATCAAAGACAACGCCAGGGTTATTCAGCTTTATTGAATCTGCATATTCGGCATTCCCTTGAGTTCAGTTTCTGGCTGTCAGAACTACTTTTTATCGTCATCGTATGTTCACACATTTCCAAGGAAAAGTAGAAAGTGGTAAGAATCAAACAAGAGGAACATGTATTTCATTCAAGTGTTTACATAAGCATTTACAGTGCCTTTCCAAAAGTAATCAGGCCTTGACCAATTCTGTCATGTTACTGGATTACACAGTCCCACATTGCAATTGTGTCCTTTGTGAGGTTTCATTTGAAAGCACTGAAACAAATCTCCTAAAATGTGACATTGTTTTGTTACATTCAGCCCCTGCAGACTAATATTTTGGAAGCTGATAGCATCACTCAGAAATGTTAAAATAGTGACCTAAGGACAATAATCTTTTTGTTGAAAATGTTTAATATAAATACCATATTGTTAAATATTTTCAAACTGATTACTCTTCAACATAAAACCATGTCGAATTAAAAATGACCTCTAAATACAAGTATCACCAATGTCATATTTATAATACAGTAAAATAGCAGAGTTGGTAACAAGTCTGAATATTTTTGCATGGCGCTGTACGTGGTTTATCGGCATTCATCATCGCAGAGCAGGGGGATGTCTTATACGATGCATATCTCTGGACATCTCCCCTATACCTGATTATTATAATATACTATTTAATATTCACATACAGTAAAAAGTAAGCAGTCAAAGAAGAAAAACTAATTCTAGTATAATGTATAAATAATGTCTGTCTAGACTAAAACAGTCTTGAAATTAAATAATTTGTACATGCTATTGAAAATACAAAAATAAGATTTCAGTCATGTTAGATTCTAGCATAACTTCAGCCCTCCGGTGCATAACATGAATAATATCACACTATGATGTGCACGTATCATAGCACTAAAGTGAAAAACCTTCACCGCATGAGTGCCAACGGCTCACTGATCAGTTACTGAGGAAAAACATCAAACCTGTTCCACCAAGAGCATGATGTCCTTAAACATACACTGTTGTCCATATCAGATTTGTTTCATGCTCAAGTGCACTTTCCAATGAGAACTTTCTATAAAAAGAAATACATGAACTGACAATGCTTCTGGTCACATTGGAGATATAAAGTTGAATTATGAATGGCATGAATTGGTTGACTCCTGTGGTTTAGGGTTAAAGTCAACATGAAACAGCACTCACAAACGATTTTACTAATGTAATGTTACATTTTGAAAAACTAGGATATTTACTGTAAAAAAAAACACTTTACAATGTTATTATTGTTGTAACCGTTTTAAAATGAACTTTAACTGGCATTATATTACTGTGCTAAGAATTAAATAAGAACATGTTTAAATGGCTAATTAATATAAACATCCTGAACAGTCTACTTAATATCAGCCAAAAAGACAATTATCAAGATATTCATTTTTTTGATGAAGACAAAACATTTTTTTCTTTGGAATAACATGCGCTAATGAATCATGCACAATGATATCTGGAATATGTATTAACAAACTGAATAGTGAGTTTTAATGTTAAAAGGATATTTCACCTAAAAATAAACTTTATTCTCCTTCATGTCATTCCAAACCTGTTGAACTTATTGTTTCTATAAAACATTGTTAAAAATGTCTCAGTTGTCCATACAATGGGCCATTTTCACATTTCTGGGGATCTTAGAAGTGGAAACTTCTACAGTGGTGAATGGAAACTACAACTAATATAATGTTTTACATTCCCACTTGCCGCAACAGTAAAAGCAAAATCTACAATAGCTTTTCTATGACTTTCCAAAAAACACATAGTGGTCCATAGAAGTAGTTTTGACTTCAATATACTGTATATTATTTTGTGTTCTGCAGAAGAAGAAAAATCATAAAGGTTTGGAATGACATGAAATTGATTAGCAGATTTCAGAATTGTCATTGTTGGGTGAACAATGTGATGTAATGAAGATACAAAAATGCAACCTGGCCTGCATTTCTCTGATGATTGCACTTTTCTGTCCCTTCTGAATCTCTTTCATCCATCATTTAATTCACTCATCCCACCGGTCTTGTAAATAACTTTCAATTTGGTTAAATCTCAGAAAGAATTGAAAAATATTTCAGCAGCAAACAAAAGAACGAACAGAAGAATCGTTTGTGGTTAAGGTAATGGTTATTGATATCATCACTGATTATTGTTATTATCAAAGTGCTGTACAGTACCTACTAGCAATACTATAGCTGCGTGGTCACCGAATCATCCTGCTCCGTTACACAGCGGGAGGAGTCTGGCGTTTGTTTGCCACAGGGCCCGACCAATCCCTGGAACACGTCCTCATTTGAGTCCAGGAGGCGGGAGCTGGAGGCGGAGAAACTGGAAGCACAGTGCAGGGCAGAGGGTGGGGACAGAGGTCCTAATGTCAGCAAAACATCCCTTCCGTTAGCTCTCTGTCTATTGGTCGTCATGGCACCGTCGCCCTCATTTAAAACGCCCACGTCCACCTGATTAAGGTTGGTCTCGCTTCGGGTGACGGGACCAGCGCCCCTGGTGAAGCCCAAGTCTTGCCAAGCCCCCGGCGGGTGAAGCAATCCATCTGAGATAGTGTAAGTCGCAGCGGTGACACCTGCCGTCTGTGGAAGGTGGCTGCCCATGCGTGAGAACAGCAGGCCGAGCCGTCTGAAGGAGTTCTTCTTGGAACTAGAGAAGCGAGAAAAGCGCCTCCAAGTTCGTGAAAGTGCAGGTCTTGCTGGAGCCACTGAAGACAGGGAAGAGGAGGGCGAAGTGTTCTTCCTCAGTCCATTGATCTTTGGTTTACCCTCTCTGTACGCAGACGATGCCGCCGTTGTTGTCGTAGTAGTAGCGACCTCCATTCCAGAGATGGAGCAAAAGAGGGCAGAGACTCCGTACGATGGATCCGAGGGCGTAATGGTTTTGAAAGACACACCTTTGGCCCCGATGCTGCTCCCGTCGCTGTGGTAACAGGCCTCACCATCATCGCTGACCTCGTCTCGAAGCGTAGCCTCGCTGCTGGAGGAATAGTTCCGCCGGGGCGGCTTTCGGTTGCCAAGAAGGTCCAAAACTTCATAGCGGAAACTGGAAATGTCCTGTTTCAGCTCCTAAGGCAGAGCATTATTATAGTATTACATAATGCATTTGAAAAAGATAAGCATTTGTTCCTACAATAAAAGTTATATTTCATGACTAAACTTGTTCGCAAGTTTGCAACAACTCCGAACATTTTTTACGTTACATATTTGATGTACTGTTACATAGCCGCGGGTACTAGGGGTGCAGAGGGGGCAATGCCCTCCAGATTTTCCTTGTGCCCCTCAATCATCCCCAGGATACTTAATTTTTGTGATAGTTTTGTGATTAATTACACATTAAACCAGAAGTATAGACCAGTTGTATTTGTTTTGCACGCCTCGCAGCATTAATGTGAAATCTTCACACGATATTACCATAATTTTAGATTCCAACTTGTAAAAATCATTTACATCCTCGTCCTTTTTATGAGCCGTATGCTTTCTCGCTTCTCAAGACGTCCATCGACAATCACATTCACAGCTCTTTAATTGTGCATATAGTCAAACGTGCTCAAACCACTCTAGTCTAATTTAATCTATTAACTACAAACGTCATAACATTTTAGGCAAGAACCATATTATGCCATTAAATATTTTAATAAGACTGATTTTGTATTTAATCTGATCACATTTAATAAAAAACACTTTAAGTTGAGTTATAATGCCTCGTGTCCACGATTATTCAAACAACAAGCAAATAACATTATCAAAGAATATCACGGAATTCAGTTTTCCGCAAGAGTAAGCACTCCAGTTATAATAAGTGAAGCTGTCTGCAGTGTATGATGAATTAACCTTTTTTTGCATTGCATGTACATTTGCACTTGTTGTTTCTGATGAGAGAATTCACCAAAGTGTAATATTCAGCCAGAGACCATAACTCCGACATATCAGCAATATTAATATTAAGTAAAATGTCCTTAAATAATATAAATATTAAATAACAATTATTGATCTAAAATCACAAAAGTACAAATATATATTGGTTCTCATGTCTCTGTCTTCTTTAATTTATGTTCATCTACAGTATATAAGTGTTTAATATTAGGATTTTGCCGCCCTGCAAAATCAAGCCCCGCCCCCAGCACCCCCCCAGATCAAATATGTTCCCGCGGCTATGTAGAGAAATCAAATGCATTTAAAGGACTGTTAAGGACTGACATTACTGATGTTGCTTAATGTCTTCACTGTGTGTGGTGTAATAATATAAATATGCTGTTAAATGTGAAATTTACAGTAAATAAACAGCAGTTGTGACTGTCAGAAGTTTACCATGAAAAATACAGTAGCAACATTTACATTTTTGTGGATATGAACACAAATGAACTGGAACAAGTATTTCATTAACTGATGTAATACTAACTGAAAACATTGAAAGCCACATGAAAGTTCAGCTTTTCCAAAAGCTGAGTAAATATTAAAATATAGAGAGTGTACACTTATACACACAAATACAAAACAGCATCATAGTAACACAAATATGTAAATAAACATTAATTTAACAACAGAATATGTAAAATAATAATAATAACGTGCATAAGTGATACAAAAATGTAATTCAAATGTGCTAATGATTGCAAACAAAGATAATAAGAATTAAATATGAAAGAAGATCTCCAGATGTTCTGTCAACACTGGGGCATTTGATGAATGATTACTTGTGTCAGTATTTTTGTTGATAAGCATGCATTTCCTGATATTTATGTGAGATAAAAAGAGAGCAGTCAGTTTCAGAAGCACCTTAAAATTCTCCTCCGTCAGGCCTTCGCTTGTCTTGGCGCTGCGGATCATGGACGCCACATACCTCTTCACTAGACTACGGATGACCTCCTGAGGGTTGAAGGAGAAGAAGAGAAAGCAAGCAATCAGATAGAACTCCCTAATCTTGTTAATCTGGAAAAGTACAGCTGGATCTTTGGTGTGACAGTGCAAGGAAAAAGAGAGACAGGGAAAAGAAAGCCAGAGGTGAAGCGATGTAATGCAAGTACATGCACATTGTTTGTATTCTTGCATGTGTGTAATTGCAGAGCTTTATCTGCTGGCATACCTGATAATGCTGATTCTGTATCAGCCTGTCAGCATGCTTTTCCTGAAAGGAGAAACACATTCACACTGTAATTATGCAGGGTAATTGAGCTCATTATCTAATCAAATACATTACACTTTTTTTTTTTTGATGATTATTTATTTAAATCCAGGGTCATTCAGAAGAAACTGCCATTTGTGTGCTATGAGTCTCTATTATCTATAACTGACACACATGACATTTAAGTTTAAATCAGTTACAATATAATGGATTTTAATTAATTTATACATTCATAATGTATAATTTAGTGTAAAATAAAGTATTAATTGCATTTGTCACCCAATATCAATGTTCACATTCATTATGATGTTCCAATGACAGAATAAGAAACTTTTCTTCTTTGAGAAAATTGTGCTTTAATTGTTATGAAAAAATCATATCTAATAAGGTAATCTAATAACAATTTTTTACAGAAACTTGGATTTTGTTGTATTTTCTGTCTAAGAACATTGCACTCTAATTAATAATTTTCCTAAAAATAATCATTTTTATGATTATTCTGACACCAAATTAAGGAGGTTAACATAATAAAGGTGAATTACATTTATGTTACCACTACTTTACATTCGTATTGGTCTCAGCAATATACAGCAACATTTTTCAACAATATTAATATTCAGTTAGCATATTTTTAGCATAAGAGATTGAAAAACATACACTACCATTTAAAAGATTTTTAAAAGTTATGGAAATAAGTCTCTTACCAAGTCTAACTCACCAAGACTGTGTTTATTTGATCAAAAATACAGTAACGCAGAAATAAAGTTAAATATTATAACAATTTATATGAAATATTTTCAATTTGAAAATGTTCATATTTATCACTTTATTTCAGTCTTCAGTGTCAGAATCCGATATGCTGATTTGCTAATCGGTAAATATTTGTATTTTTTTCAATGTTGAAAACAGTTATGCGGCTTAATATTTTTGTGGAAACCATACTTTTTTCAGCATTCTGAATATAAAGTTGAAGAGAATTAAGTTGAAGAGAATAGCATTTATTTGCAACAGAAATGTTACTGACCCCAAACATTTGAACGGTAGTGTATAAACTGAGCTGATGGTGTTGAAAAACTGAGTTTGACCACATGACTATGACACATGTTGTATCTGTTCATGCAGTCGATCCTCTGGTAGGACATTTAGGCTGATTGTACATTTCAATTTCAATTCTCATGTGCGGTTATACTCTGCTTTTGCATTGTTTTAAGACGTGTGAGTCCTGCAGATGCTTTCTAACTGGAATGCTGCTATTTGTTCACTCGGAAAACAAAATCAGATGAGCACTTCCACATGCAGATAAAGGGATTCAGATTTTGCAGTATAAGCTGTGAGATTGTTAGTATTCTTATCAGATATTGCAGGAAAGCTGCTCTCCTCTTAGCTCTACATGTAGGCAGCTTTATATAATGATCAAGGTTTGATCCCAGCTCAGCAATGCCCGCAAACATGTGGGAGAGAGTTTCGAGTCAGTGTGCTTCGTGTGTGTGTGTGTGTGTGCGTGTGTGTGTGACAGTGTGAGAAAGAGAGAGAGAGAGAGAGTGTATGAGCATCTGTATTGATGCAGGCCAATAAAGGCCGTGCAGAGAGATGGATTTGTAATAAAAGTGCGTCAGATGGAAAAAGAGAGGATATATTCGAAACAGAGATGACGAGAGTCCCGGGAGTTTCAAGGGGAGTTGCATGGCAACACAGGAGGTTAAACTCCAGACAGACTCAGGCCATGTTACACCTCATTACATCATCAAAGGAGAAACAGATGTCCTTCATAGAAGTTTAATTGATTTATATGAAACTCCACTTCACTGATTCATTTGAAATTTGCTACCACTCAGGCCACTCTAAATGAAGCCAGTAGTTGAAGTTTGTGGGGGAGGGGCTGACAAGATGGTTGTGATGTCAAAAATATTAAGTACTCCAGAATTCAGTCTGGACGATGGGGTGGGCGACACTTGGGGCGGGGCGACACATGTCGCTCCACCCACCCCCAATTCCATTGGTTTATACGGCAAATCTTATCGGTGTAGACCCGAGCATGTGCATTCCTTTGTGTACGATCTTGTACAATTGATTTGGCCATATTACAGAAATATTATGTGCTAACTCTAGAATTATACGCCTATCTTAATTACAATCTGTTTAGTAACCATGGTAATTTTAGTCAGATGAAGTCATTGTTTACAAATAAACTCTTGATGACAGCACCTCCGGGTTCCTTCATTCATATTTCCTTGAGGATCGGCAGGCCGCGGATCAGCACTAAATTGGGATTTTATACACACGTGTCTCCCCGCCCCATCGTCCAGGGTGCACTCTGGAGCTACTCAAAAATATGGCAAAGACCTGTCTCATGAATATTAATTAGGTCACGTTGGCGTTGCTAGGTAACCTTCCTGGCTATCTAACCTAATTGAACCATTTAATCCCACCAAAGTTTTTCATTTATAAAGCTTTTCAAACCGACTGAGGTTTTAGTGCACTTCCTGCAAATATGGAAAAAATTAAAAGGTCTCAATTAAATATGTGCAGTTTCACATGATTAGTGCAAATTGTCACATGACCAGAGCAGTTTATTTCCTGTTTGTACCGTGAGCAGATGATGGATGCATCAAAGCTCTAAAATGAAAGGCTAGTAAAGTATGTAAACATAAAGATATGACAAAAAGAATGTTGGTACACATTGTCTTTAGGGTGTCTAGTATTTGTCACGAATCCGGTTCATGGGCTTCCCTTAACTCACCACCAGAGGTCACTCGCTCACCACATGGAAACTTGCACTACACTCACTGTTGCACTCCACCTCAGACTACAATTCCCATCATCCATTGCACTGACGATACACGCACTGAACACACAGCTGATTGCACTGATCACATAACCTACTTAAACCATGGACTTCCTCTTCCTCTCTGCCGAGTATTGTTTGGCATCATTTAGCATTCTCCTAATGTTAGCTACACACCAAGCCTTTCCGTGTTTATTTTTGTGTTCAGTCTCCTGTGTTGTTCTGCAAGCCCTCTGGATATTGTTCACCGATCGAAGACCACGCCCGTTTACTGGAGTACTCATCTGCCTTGTGTCACGGTACAGAAAGCTCGAGATCCAATTGCGAGTGAAAACAGATAGTCTTTATTTGACGACTCCAAACACAGTGGAGGTGAGATAAGCTGGCAGTGCAGGTGCAGACTCCAAACACAGTGGAGGTGCAGATATCATCGGCAGTGCAGGTGCAGTAAACCCGGCAGTGCAGAGTCTCCAGCTCGGGCAGAGAATACAGTCCAGTCCGCACCCTACAGGGATATACTGAAACGCGGCCAGGCGAGAACAGCTTCAGGACCTGGAAGACTGACACAGAGAGTAAGTACCCCACAACAGTAAAAAACGATCTGACAACGCACCACAGAAACGCCATCCAGATATAGGCAGTGCAGACGAGCTACACCTGTCACCGTTCTGATTACCTAGTCAGGTGCACGGTAACTAGGCAACGCTGACAAGCACAACGAGCGGGTCCACAACATAGACGAACACAGAATGAGCACACAGATCCATGAACCGTGACAGTACCCCTTCCCTAAGGCGCCTCCTGGCGTTCCCAGATGAACTTACCTGACGATTGTAATCATCGATAAGAGAGTGATCCAATATGTCTCTAGCAGGCACCCAACTCCTCTCCTCAGGACCGTAACCCTCCCAGTCCACCAAGTACTGGAATCCGCGTCCCCTCCGCCTAGAGTCCAGAATACGCTTGACCCGAATAAACCGTTTCCCCATCTACAGTCGCGGCGGTGGAGGAACCGGGGTTCTTGGATTAATGGGGGCATGAAAACAGGTTTTAATTTGGAAACATGAAAAGCGGAATGAATCCTCTTATGCGCTGGAGGAAGTTTGAGGCGGACCGCCACCGGACTAATGATCTTGGTGACGGTAAGCGGGCCAATGAATTTGGGAGCAAGCTTGTTACAAAGCAGGTACGGAGAGGAATGTTCTTAGATGAAAGCCACACTTCTTGACCGGCGACATAGGCGGGAGGCCTTGACCGGTGGCGATCAGCCTTGGCCTTGGTGCGTGCCCCCACCTGGAGGAGGGTCTGTCTGGCCCTGCTCCAGGTGCGTCGACACCTCTGGACAAATGCGTGGGCAGAGGGACCGCGACTTGGATTCCAGACTGGAAAAGATTGGTGGCTGGTACCCTAAGCTACCCTCAAGCGGAGACAGGCCCGTACCAGATACTGGTAATGAGTTATGTGCGTACTCAACCCATGAGAGCTGCTGGCTCCAAGAGGACGGATTCTGGGAGGCCACACATCGCAACATACGTTCTAAGTCCTGGTTGGCTCTCTCTGTCTGACCATTACTCTGGGGATGATACCCAGAAGAAAGACTAACAGTCGCCCCTAGCAAACGGCAAAACTCACTCCAAAATTTAGAGACAAACTGAGGCCCCCTGTCAGAGACCACGTCTGTCGGGAGACCATGAATGCGTGGTCAATGACAGCAACCGCTGTCTCTCTGGCAGACGGTAATTTAGGCAGAGGGATGAAATGGGCAGCCGAGAACCGGTCCACCACGGTCAAAACCACCGTGTTCCCACTTGAGGCTGGGAGACCTGTGACGCGAAATCTAGCGAAATGTGGGACCAGGGTCTCACGGAACCGACAGCGGCTGAAGGAGTCCAGCAGAGGGTCGATTAGAAGTCTTAGAAACGGCACAAACAGAGCAAGCCAAAACAAAACATTGTATGTCGCGAGCCATAGGCGGCCACCAGAACCGTTGTTTAGTAAGAAACATACGACTCACCCCAGGATGACAAGCCACCTTGGAACAATGACTCCATCGAATGACATCGGACCGTAAAGTCTCTGGCACAAACAAAGCGACCGGTGGGCATCCGGACGGGCGTTACCCCTTGCGAGGCCGTGCGGACCTTCGACTCAATCTCCCAAGTGACCGCAGAAACAAAAATTTTCTGTGGCACAATGGGCTCGGAAAAGGCAGGCGATCAGAATGGTCGAAAATACGGGACAGTGCATCGGGCTTGATGTTCTTGGAACCTGGCCGATAAGAAATAGAAAAATCGAAACGACCGAAAAATAAAGCCCACCGGGCCTGCCTAGAGTTCAAACGTTTGGCGGACTTGATGTACTCAAGATTCTTATGATCAGTCCAGACGATAAAAGGAACCCCCGAACCTTCTAACCAATGACGCCATTCCTCCAAGGCAAGCTTGACTGCTAGCAGTTCTCTATTACCAATATCATAGTTGCGTTAAGCGGAGACAAACGGTGAGAAAAATACGCCGCACGGGTGCACCTTGTCGTCCGAGGAAGAACGCTGGGATAGGACGGCACCAACCCCACCTCCGACGTCAACCTCCACCACAAACTGCGGGAGGGATCAGGGGCGATAAGTATGGGAGCTGAAACAAAGCAGCCTTTCAGTTTGGTAAACGCAGCCCCTTTGTCAAAGTCAAAGGTTTTTATATGTATTTCTCTCACCCAGTGATTCCTGGAAGTAATGCATGATGATACCAGTCTAAATATGATTACTGCATCCCACAATGAGTCAAAAACCAATAGTTCAAAAGCAATAAAAATGTAAATGAGCTGTTTTAGCATTCAATGTGCTGATATATGTGTGTGGCTGTGCTGTTAGTCACTGTAATGGGTAATCAGTTACACAATGAGCCAGCTGCATTGTGCTTAAAGTGTAATTTAAACCATAGCCACTTGATCAGATTCAGATGAAATTAAAGTGTGTGGTTGTTTTCTTTACCGTAAACTCCTTCAGATTCCCATGTTTATGGGGGTCTTCTTCAGGCGGAGCAGCCTCCGACCCGCAGAGCCGCCCGTGTACCCATCGACACAGGTGCCAGAATGACTTAGGACTGGGGATGACGTTGAATGGTGGGGGGAGTGTCCCGCCCTCATCGAAATAACTCATCCACAGCTTGGTTCGAGCAAACTTCCACTCGATGTCAGCATGGTCCTAAAGCACAGTGATAAATGAATTATTAACAATATGAACTGAATGATGATAATCAATGAAGTATAAGATCGTAAACCAAATGTATGCAGAACGCATCAAAAAAATAATATTTATATTAGACAGTGGAGTGCATTTTTTAAAACCAATGAATGAGAATTTGTTACAATGATCAAAAGTTTGAGTATCACTTTATTTTAAGGTGTCCTTGTTACACGTTACATGTACTTCCTATTATAATAACAATTAATGCATAATTACATGCAAGTAACCCTAAGCCAAAACCCTAATCCTAACCCTAATCATATAGTTAGGATATGTAGTTAATTAATATCACTCAGTACTTAAATGTATAACTACACTGTAACATGGACACCTTAAACTAAAGTTTGGGGTCTGTCAGTCTGTTGGAGTCTTTCCAAAAAAATATTAAACAGCAAAACTGTTTTGAGAAATGTTTTTGAGCAGCAAAGCGGCATATTAGAATGACTTCTGAAGGATCATGTGACACTGAAGAATGGAGTAATCCTTTCTTTGCCATCACAGGAAAAAAATACATTTGAATTGAAAACATTATTTTAAATTGTTGTAAGTATTTCCCAATATTACTCTTTTTATTGTATTTTTGATCAAATAAATGACACCTTGATCACCTTGAGACTTATAAAACATTAAAAGTCTTACCAACCTCAAACTTTTCTTTAATTAAAAATAAATCTTTAAATGTGAAAAGGTCTAGAATTTCTATTCATCAGGAAGTGCTATATTGACGCCTTAAAGTTTGTACTATGGGAACCTGCTTGCAATGTGTACATGCAAAATTAATAAAATCTGTGTAAAATACAGTATATTTCTGGCTTTTTGAATTATTGTGGTCAGGACTCACTGCGATGAGCTGGTAGGAGTTGTTCATCATAGCGATGAGCATGTTGAGGAGAACCACCAATGAGATGACGTTGTAGGTGCCGAACATAGTGGCTCCAACAAACTCTGTGAACTCGTGCCGAGCTTTCACATTTGTTACATACAGATTCAGGAGTCCAAATATCGACCAGAACAGTGACTGAAGTGTTTCAAATAACCTGAAAGACATATAGATGGAGATGCAGAAGGCAAGAAAGAGAGAGAGAAAACACATGAATCAGAATATTGTGCAACAACATCACAGACGCATTTAGGATGTGCCAGAGAGGTTACAAAGCTCCAGAGATAAAAATGAAATGGATCAAGTTATTAATACAATATATATATATATATATATATATAAAGAGAGAGAGAGAGAGAGAGAGAGAGAGAGAGAGAGAGAGAGAGAGAGAGAGAGAGAGGAGGGAGCAGTATTTCAATCAATTTTTATGGTTTATCAAGTTATATTTAATTCAGGAATATATATTAAATATATCAAATTTTTCACATTGTTATATTTATTCCATTGCAGTTCCATTTAGAAACTGTGGTTTACACACACATAAACATGCACAAACAATGTGAAACGAGGCTGTCACAGCTTTGTAAATAAGAAGCTACAGTATCGCAATGTACCGCATCAAAAATCTCAGAAGGCAATGTCTGCCTAACTCTAAGAGTCAAAGTTTGTTAGTCTACGAGCTCCCAATTGTGTATTTTTTGTCGCATTAAATATTCAACATTGTCAGCTTTCATCAAAGTCTTGGCAGAGACAAATACAATGTGGTTTCCTGAAAATAGGAAAGAGGAGTTCCAGCAGAACTGAAAGGACAAAGGACATAGCACTGTGGATCACCTATGGAAGCAGGTATTAGACTGCGTTTGCTAGAGTTTGATGGGAGAAACTTCAGTTTCTGAGAAACATACAGCAAGACTATTGAAAGAACGCAGACAATGAAAAGTACTGTGTCTGGGAATCCAGTGTGACAGGTGAAAAAAAATAATTTATTTTGTGTTTGTAGCAGACTTGTAATGTCTCACTGCCTTTAATTCCCAACAGCACGAGCAGTGGCAGCCTTGGCTCACTTTGTGCCATAGGCAAGATAAACATGGCTGAAAACACAAGCAACCACAACATTTAATAGTATGTATATAGTGTGTAGTACAGTATATATGAAATATAAATATAAATACAATGTATGCATTTATGAGTCATATATGTGTGTGTGTGTGTGTGTGTGTGTGTGTGTGTGTGCATGTTTATGTGGTTTATAAGGACACAAATTTGTATAATGACATGGGTATGACATAGGTATTACAAGGAGAAGGTGATTTATGAGGACATTTTCAGTGTCCCCATAATTTAAAATGCTTATAAATCATACAGAGTGAGTTTTTTTGAGGGAAAATATAAATGCACCGTCTCCTGTGAGGGCTAAGTTTAGGTGTAGGGTAGGTGTAGGGCAATAGCACATACAGCTTGTACAGTATAAAAACCATTACGCCTATGGAAAGTCCCCGTAAAACCATAAAAACCAACATGTGTGTGTGTGTGTGTGTGTGTGTGTGTGTGTGTGTGTGTGTGTATTCAATTATTTACAATTATTATAGAAGACGCACACTGTAAACAAAGACAATACTGATTTATATAATAACAAATGTTATAAATATTTCTTCAGTATATATATATTTGTTGTATTTAGAATGACAAATCTTACAACAAAAATTATATATATATTTATATACACACACAATTATATATATATATATATATATATAGGTTTAACACCCTATAAACATATGCTTTATTTCTTGATATGTTTTTGATTTCCACTTGATACTTGGTTTATTTTAATCCATGTGGCTAAAAATATGACAAGACAAGTGGCCCTATTGCTTTGAATGGACATGATGTTTCTGAGCAGGACATCGATATGTCTGTGTGCAAGCTGTGAATAGTGGTGTCCATTCTTAACACATAGGCTGGATTTAGAAGGATGTATCCATGTTATATTTTTGGCACATTCTATTTCACTGATACAATAAACGAATAGAAAATAAAGCATGGCCGGCACCTTAAGCACAGGACTGCCGTGACAGACCTGCCGTGGCAGAGCCCTAATGGAGGCACATAGGTTTGCCTCAAGCACCTCACTGACTTGTCAGAGATATAGTGACATAACAGCTGGCAGCCCACTAGAGCAAGCAGCCCTCCACATTCTGAGCTGTTTCAGCCGACATTTGGCATTTGAAGCTTTTGAATTGAAAGGCCAAAATAACACAGAGAAGACATGAATATGTTCTGATATGTTGTGTGTAAGATCTGTCTTCAGAAATCTTTTTTGCCTCTATGAACTGAACAAAAATTATTTTGAACCAGATTTTTTCCAGTAAACATCCATAAGGCAACATACTTTAGAAGCAAAAAGTACATTTCAATTAAATGTACAATTTGAGAATACCTGTTTGCCGAGAATATATTTTGAATCAAGTTTATTTTCCTTATCATACACTCTCAGAAAAAAAAGCTACAAAATGTGTCACTGGGGCAGTACCCTTACAAAATGTACACCTTTGTACCTTATTTATCCCTAAAGGGTGAACATTAGTACCTTAAAAAGGAAAATTTGACTACCTAAATTATACATATTTTCCCCATACAGAGTTTATTTGCAAAAACAGATAACTCTGTTTTTATTAATATTTATAAATCATGTTTTTTTTATTGTGTTTTATTGTGTTAGAGTTAGGTGTATTTTTTTAGTTATTATTATTTTCTATTATTATTATTACTTCACTTATCATCAAAACAACCCAACTGCAGTTTGATTGGTATTAATTGGAATGCAAGATAAAAACATGATTTTGAACATCTGTTTTTGCAAATGAACTCTTTATATACAATATATACAGGTGCATCTCAATAAATTAGAATATCATGGGAATGTTCATTTATTTCAGTAATTCAACTCAAATTGTTAAACTCATGTATTAAATTCAATGCACACAGACTGAAGTAGTCTAAGTCTTTGGTTCTTTTAATTGTGACGATTTTGGCTCACATTTAACAAAAACCCACCAATACACTATACACTTTAGTACAGTATGGAGTACCTCAAGGTTTAGTACTAGGGCCGTTACTTTTCACGCTTTACATGTTATCCTTGGGAAATAGCTTTCACTGTTATGCTGATGATACTCAGCTCTATATTTCTTCACGGCCCGGTGAAACACACCAAATTGAGAAACTTATGGAATGCATAGTCGATATAAAAAACTGGATGACGAATAATGTCTTACTACTAAATTCTGAAAAAACAGAGGTGTTAATTATCGGACCTAAAAACCACACAAGTAATAACCTAGAAGGCTGTCTAACATTTGATGGCTGCTCTCGATTCTTCGTCATCAGTCAGGAACCTAGGTGTGCTATTTGATAGCAATCTCAGTGTTGCTTCAAGTGCATCATTTTGAGCACAGGATGCTCATAAGCGCTTTGTGCCTGCGCTGTGACTCAAGTGTTGCTTCAAGCACACCATTCTGCGCACGTGGATGCGCATAAGTGCTTTATGCTGCTCTGTATTGGAGCCTTTCATATTATAATATTTTTGTGCAATGAAAGATTATTAATAGCCTTTCTTGTTCGTCTCATCTGTTATATGGTGCTGCCTCATTACTGTGCATTACGTTTAAAAGAAATGTATTTTATTTTATAGCATATATATTTATATATAAATATATTACTTGTTTTCCATGTATGTATTTTACAACAATACAAAAAGTAATATATAATTTTTTACCAGATTTAGTCCTTCACTTATTCACTTTTCTTTGTTCCCAATAATTTTTTGGTCTCTTGTTTCTCATTTTCCTCTTGACAATACCAGGTCTTCATTTCCAGATGGATAATTGATGCTATTAAGCTAGCATACTCTTCTTTGGGCCAACTATGCCCCATGGGAGTAAGAGCCCACTCGACTAGAGGCATCGCCTCGTCCTGGGCGTCGTCTATACAATACTTGGTCCCTCTGGGACCATCTTGGTGTTTAAGGCAAGTTCAAGCGTTGCTCGTTCCCCTAGCATAGACACGGCAGGTTTGTACTGGTTCCCCTAGCGTCTTAAACAGACGCCATTTGAAGTGTAGTATCGGTAGGGAACGTACTCGCTTACTAACGTAACCTCGGTTCCCTAAGATACGGAATGAGTACTGCGTACTTTGCCATGCTATGCAGCTGCACGACTCAGTCGTCCGTATTTTCTCGTTACGTTAGTAACCATGTACGAATTGATATATTTATATATAAACACACACACATAGATACATAGCCTATAGTTTTCTGTTTTTCCAGAAATGTAATTTTTTTATTTACATTTTTCCTTTTCTGTGTCCTTATGAAAGACACAAGCCACATGGAATATCAAGGACTCTGTGACTGAACCTAGGAAAAACACCACAGGAAGCCTGAAGGAGCTCGTGCTGCTTCAGATGTGATAGAGGTTGAGGGATTTGATATCTCAGTGTGGTAATACCACATACAGCTCATATGCAGCTGCAGGCAAAAAATGGAATTCTGATGGAATAAATGCATCATTCATTCATTTGATGGACATACAAGAAAATCCCCAGACGTTTCAAAAACATGCTCAGGTTTTTTTATGTTTCAGGTGTTTATATTTCACAGAGCAGCTGCAGTTTTCTGAGGGACACAGCACAGATTTATCTTATTCTTTCTCAACATTTGCTCTCATAAATATTCATGAGATGATTCTTGAACCTGCATTTTTGTGCAGTGCTGGATGATTGTGCGGATATCGATGTGTCATTTATAAAATTCACTGGTAAAGCAAGAGGTCTTAATGAATATTCAGAAGCAGCATCAGCGCTTGTGTAAGGCAAGGCGCTTGTATAAGGCAAGGATGAAAGATAAATAATGATTCAGTCAGTGTGGAAGAACTTGACTGGTCTGCAGCAAGCCAAGTCCTAATCCCAGCTGAACACCTCTGGTGTGACTTTAAATACAGACCTTGAGCCAAACATTCATCACCAAACACCAATGACTTGTACATTCATGATACGGACAAAAGTACACCCCCTTCTTTAGAAGAGAAAAAGGCACTTCCAAACTGTGACAACAAAGATGTAAACATAATTCATGTACTTAAAAATTGTATTTCCACCTGTTGCAACAGTTTTGAAGTGTATGAAATGACTGTACCCATATGTACCCATACTGTATGTCATTGGTGTTTGGTGATTAATTTGTGAGTTTTTTAAAAGCTGCTAACAAGCGGCTAAATTGAGGTTGTTGAGGACATTGAACATCATCACACGGAACAGGTAAACTCATCTTCTCATTAGTCCACTTTTACAGCCTTGTGTTTGTTTATAATTGCATATTTGCTAATTATTTTAACTCAAACTTTGACAACTGCTGCACAGTAGTCAAAAATCTGTGAATCGATGTTTTTAAATTATTAATTTAAATGAAACATCCAAATGAACTAAATAACTAAATAAACAGAATAATACAACAAACAGATATCAAAGGTTGAAAAAAAAGAAAGAAATCTGACAAACTTACGTAGAGAATGCATTGTTCTGTTTCTCACAGCGGATCCCCTTGCAGTGGTTGGGTTCATCAGCTGCCTCGGTCTCGTAGTAAAAGTATAGCTGGTTGAGTCCATTGGCGAAGGCCAGCAGCACTAGACAGTAGATGAAAAGAAACTTGAGGATGTCCAGCAGCATGCGGCCAAGTGAGATCTGCAGCGGGCCCAGGTGAGAGTTGGCCGTGAAGAGGGAGATGAGCCGAAGCGAGCTGAAGATGTTAGCGATGGCAAAAAAAGCCTCAGCGATCAGCGTCGGATGCCACATCTCCCATTCCTCTCGTGGACGAGAACTGTTATACTAAAGAGGACAAAAATGTCAATTATTTTGTTTCATTGTAAGAATTATTTGCTGTGCCACTTCCGTGCATTGAAATAAGCACTAAACCCTGTGATTTAAAATGTACTTTACACAAGTATGTAAACATAATGCAATAGTAGTGCAAAGCTGCATTTACACTGAATAAAATTATAAACGCAACACTTTTGTTTTTGCCCCCATTTCTCATGAGCTGAACTCAAAGATCTAAGACTTTTTCTATGTACACAAAAAGCATATTTCTCTAAAATATTGTTCACAAATCTGTCTAAATCTGTGTTAGTGAGCACTTCTCCTTTGCCGAGATAATCCATCCACCTCACAGGTGTGGCATATCAAGAAGCTGATTAGACAGCATGATTATTACACAGGTGTGCCTTAGGCTGGCCACAATAAAAGGCCACTCTAAAATGTGCAGTTTTATCACACAGCACAATGCCACAGATGTTCGCAAGTTTTGAGAAAGCGTGCAATTGGCATGCTGATTGCAGGAATGTCCACCAGAGCTGTTGCCCATGAATTGAATGTTCATTTCTCTGCCATAAGCTGTCTCCAAAGGCGTTTCAGAGAATTTGGCAGTATATCCAACCGGCCTCACAACCGCAGACCACGTGTAACCACACCAGCCCAGGACCTCTACATCCAGCATCTTCACCACCAAGATCGTCTGAGACCAGCCACCCGGACAGCTGCTGCAATAATCGGTTTGCATAACCAAAGAATTTCTGAACAAACTGTCAGAAACCGTCTCAGGGAAGTTCATCTGCATGCTCGTCATCCTCATCGGGGTCTGACAACAGTTCGTCATCGTAACCGACTCGAGTGAGCAAATGCTCACATTCGATGGCATCTGTCACTTTGGTGAGGTGTTCTCTTCACGGATGAATCCCGGTTTTCATTGTACAGGGCAGATGGCAGACAGCATGTATGGCGTTGTGTGGGTGAGCGGTTTGCGGATGTCAACGTTGTGGATCGAATGGCCCATGGTGGCGGTGGGGTTATGGTATGGGCAGGTGTATGTTATGGACAACGAACACAGGTGCATTTTATTGATGGCATTTTAAATGCACAGAGATACCGTGATGAGATCCTGAGGCCCATTGTTGTGCCATTCATCCACGATCATCACCTCATGTTGCAGCATGATAATGCACGGCCCCATGTTGCAAGGCGCTTTACACAATTCCTGAAAGCTGAAAACATCCCAGTTCTTGCATGGCCAGCATACTCATCGGACATGTCACCCATTGAGCATGTTTGAGATGCTCTGGATCAGCGTATAAGACAGCGTTTTCCAGTTCCTGCCAATATCCAGCAACTTCTCACAGCCATTGAAGAGGAGTGGACCAACATTACACAGGCCACTACAACCTGATGAACTCTATGCGAAGGAGATGTGTTGCACTGCGTGAGGTAAATGGTGGTCACACCAGATACTGACTGGTTTTCGGACCCCCCAATACAGTAAAACTGCACATTTTAGAGTGGCCTTTTATTGTGGCCAGCCTAAGGCACACCTGTGCAATAATCATGCTGTCTAATCAGCATCTTGATATGACACACCTGTGAGGTGGATGGATTATCTCGGCAAAGGAGAAGTGCTCACTAACACAGATTTAGACAGATTTGTGAACAACATTTGAGAGAAATAGCCCTTTTGTGTACATAGAAAAAGTCTTAGATCTTTGAGTTCAGCTCATGAAAATGGGGTCAAAAACAAAAGTGTTGCGTTTATAATTTTTTTCAGTGTATTTGATCATCATTACAATCTAAAATAACTGTTTTCTATTTTATTATATTTTAAAATGCAATTTATTCTTGTAATGTTGAAGCTGAATTTTCAGCATGATTACTCCAGTCTTCAGTGTCACATGATCCTTCAGATAGCATTCTGATATGCTGATTTGCTGCTTAAACAAATATTTATTATGATTAACAATGATAGCACTACATATTTTTTCATTTTTAATCATTAGAGTATGTGCATTGGGATAATGCTTTCAGATGTTAAACCAAATCTTAGTGTAGTTGTGAAAAGTCAATTTTTAGCCTTATTCACATATTTTAACACCCATAATCCAACATAACCAGGTGCTAAATGCACTGGTATAGTGCCACATCATGCATATTTATATTCAGTGCCAAGTCACTGTCATTTGTTTCTGGACAAATAAGCCTCCTTTTTATGCAAATGTGGCTCAATGGATCGGATTCACATACGTGAATGGATTGGCTTATTTGCCTGCTGCAGTAAATGCAGGAATGTTTGTGTACATTTTCTAGTGATCATGGCAGCAGTAATTCATCAAATGATGATCAGAAGATAGAGAAGAGTGTAATAAATATCACATATCTACACATACTGTAAAATGTTGCCATTTTAAAGAGTGGATTCAAATACCTGGATTGCAGTGGTGCAATAAAAATTGCAATCAGCACGTGATTGCATCATTAACTCACGTGATTTGCATAATTCATTGAGTGAATCGGGTGCTGTAACAAAACCGACAGCAGACACAAATGACACAATACTATCAGTAGGTTCAAATCACTCTTAGTGAATTCCTTCTAGAAATTTTTGGAATGGTTTGGTAAAGAATAATGGAAAAGGTAAATGCGGAAACTACATTGTGTGGAAGTTCTTCAATTAGTTTTTGTTTTGGATATGCCTCAGTCTTTTACTATGTAGTTGAGTCAAAGGTCTAACAGATTCTTAAGGCATTTCCTGAGCTTTGCCTTGCGTAACTTCACTTGAGGGTGGAATAAGATGCCTTCTCCCCTCAGCACCATCCCTCAATTCCATGTTTCAGTGAGCAGAGAAATAAGGCTGGCTTTTCAGTGCAAGGCATGGCTGAACTCTTCTTGCTTTAAATTCTGTTCTATACTGAGACTAAGAACATAATATTAACTGTCTAAAAAATTAACCCCCTACACACAAGAAAATTGCTAGTAAATTTCACAAACAATTAAAGGGGTCATATGATGCGATTTCAAGTTTCAAGATCCCTGAAGTTGCAAAGACTAAAGTCTCAAAACCAAAAAGATATTTTTTATCAAAGTAAAGATTCTGCCACGCCCCCTAAAACGGCTCATTCAAACACTCCCCCATATGTCTACGTCACAATGTCGAAATATTTGCATAATGCAGCCCAAATGTTCACGCAAAGAAAGAAGGCGTAGTTTCAGTAACGCAGTAGTGTTGATGCAGCCATGACAGGGAGAAGCTGTGTGTTTCTAGGCGAAAGCAAAAGCACTTTATTTGGCCTTCCGAATGTAGATGCATTTAGGAATCATTAAGATTACTTACAACAGAACAGAAACACATTTTATGGACGACAGTTTTGTGAACCTAGGAGAGGAGGTGATTCTGACTTTGCTATGACAATCTGGCGCTTCTGAATCAGCGACTGCATCTTTTGTTATTAGTTTAAGCATTTGCTATTGACTGTTCAAACGCGGAGTTTTGCGTGTCGTGTGTGTGAGAGAGAGTCACAGCTCCAGTGTGTGTGTGTGTGTGTATGCATAATGTGTGTGTGTGTGTGTGTGTGCTCAGAGGGAGACGAGGTCACACATTCGCCCGCTTGTTTGCAAAAACATATGAGCTTCATTACTGTGTTTGTCACGCATTTCTGTTCCCCTTTTGAGCTTGAACTGATGGTAAAACTAATGACATTATTAACTGTCTTTACTTTAGTTTTAAAAGCTGAAGCTCACGATTATGGAAAGGGAGTTACATTTCTGACGCGGCTTGTGGTGTTCGGTCAATCACAATGCACTGTGACAGTTGGCCAATCAGAACAGACTGTGCATGTCGGAAATAGGGACTTTGTAGAAAACGAAGCGTTTGAGAGAGGCGGGGCATAGAGGATCTACAATAATGTGGTTTGAACATTAAAGCATGCCAACATATTCTGTTACACCAAATACTCAAACTAATGATCTTTAAAAAAGCATCATATGACCCCTTTAAAAAGAAACCGCAACTAACACTGAAAAAATGTGCAAAAAAAATGAAATAGTAATTTACAGTTAGCTTTTTTTACAGTATATTCCCACGTTTTGAAATCGTTCTTTAAAATAACAATAATACATGTACACAGGAACATTCACACAAACATTTATAGCCTGTAAACGTAATTCTCGAAAACGTGTCCAAACACGGCTTGGACCATTTATCATTTTGCACAAGTATGCACACACACACACACACACACACACACACACACACTGTATGTGGGCTGGAACCCCTTCCATGCAGGGTGACTAAGACAGCTGCAGATGGTAATGAAGTCTGGAGTGTGTTTGCGTGCATGTGCTCGCGTGCATTCGAGTGTGAGCATGGATGACTGAATCGACAGTAAAACATTTACAGGAGGAGCTCACCTTGACATACGCGACGATCTTTAAAGATATAGTGGCCAAATAGAGAGAATTCATGGCAAAGTCCATCAGGTTCCACCAGTCATGGACGTACACATTAAAACCTCCGTCCCACATCTCCTTAATCTCAGCCCATATAAAAACACAGACATAAAGGCCTAAACTTGGAATACAGAATATACTGGTAATTGGAAAATATTTGAATTTATTGTATCAGTTGATATATATTTGATGATATTGCATTTTGAATTGTGCATGTTTATTTCTCCTACATTTAGAATCAGAATTAGCTTTATTCGCCAAGTGTGCGCAAACACAAGGAATTTGTTGTGTTTTTTTAAGGAGCTCTTGGTGCATACATGCATACATGCACAGGACATGAGAACAAAGAACATTTAAATAAGACAAACAATAAATTATAATACTGTGATATGAATCTAAAACAGAAGAATTATGTACAGATTTGTGCATTATTTATACTATATAGAGCTGTATAAATAAAAAATGCATAAAACCGCAATACTTTAATTACACTGTTAAATGTAATCTTTAGCTAATCTCACAATTAATTTCTATTTTTCATATAGTACATAATACATACATAGTGCATAATGAAGTGATGCCTGAATTTACTTGTAGATTTATTTTAGTTTTTAGTGTTTTAATTTAAATTTATTGTAACTGTTGATGTTGCATATTTAATTGTGCATACTCGTTTTCCCTACATTTACATTTAGATTAGCTTTGCCATCATCTGACACTAATTTAGAAACACTAATCATTTAATAACTTAAAAAGAGTTAAATGTAATCTTTGCAAATATTACAAAAAATATCCATTATTAATGTACATTATAACACATGCCTTAATTCAGGCAGTTTTTAGAACTTTATTTGTAATTTTATCTTCGAAAAACTATAATTGTATTTTAGTTTTAACAATTTATTGTTAATTGGCCATAAGAAAATAATTTTCTTTGTAATACATTTATTTGGGATTCTTTGTATCAAACTACATTTTCATACAGCTGCACACCATCCACTGTTAATAATATATTTTAATAAATATTGCATGATAACATTTTAATATTAGAATTTAAATCAAATAATTCAATTGATGTTGCTTATATTTTGAATGTATTCGATGTAAATCAATGTGTGAGAAAAATGCCCAAAAATACTAAAATAAATATCACACCAAAGGTTCAATAATTCACAAAATAAAGTTGAAAACAATGTATATTTTTAATGGTTAAGGCTTAATTAGCTGTAGAACTTTATTACTTGGGTTAAGGGTTAAGTAAAAATCCAAGACCTGATTATTTGAAGAATATCTATACAGTGCTGACTTGCACACAATTTCATAATATATTTCATTAACAATATTCACACATGCTATATGACCTACATCCCCATGACACATGCAGTCATACTCACCCAGCACCCAAGGTAGTATCATCCACTCCACCACAGTGGGCGGAGGGCCCTGTATGTGTAGGTTGGTGCGTGCTATGTGCTGTGAGGCTAGGAGGAGGAGGAAGAGGAAGGTGAGGTAGGAGGCTGTGTGGCAGATAAATTTGATGAAGGGTTTTTTAATGAAGAGCCCCAGTGTGCTTTTTGGAGCCAGCAGGTAGACCAGCGAGAAGACAGGGAAGAGCAGGCCGATAATGAAGCACATGACCAGCTTAACTGCCCAGTGACGGCGCCGCCAGCCAGGAAAACCGTCATACCATAGTGTAGCCAAGAGCTGCTGACAGTTCGGCTGCGCCACAAACTGGAGGAAAAAAAGAGAGAGAGTTTTGTAAATGCTCGTGCATAATGGCAACCGTACACAGAAGGACCAATTAACTGGGAGAAAAAGAGCATTATTCATTCCGACAAGAATGAATAATATTTCATCTATCCTACAGATGGGTAAAACTACATATTTTCATAATCCATTTGTTGGTGGGTGGTATGATTGACTAGTTGACTGACGGATCTTAAGGGAAATTTGTATAATTAGGGTCCACTAGATCCAAATCAGATGATTCTTAACATTCATAAGAAAAACAAATATTTTCAAAATCACATATGCCATCTTAAAAAAAATCCAACACTCATGATACAAACTTCTAAACTTGAAAAAAATATATGTTTTGGGTGCTCTGTTTGATGCATGAATAGAAATCCTAAATTTTTATGATGCATGGATTTATTTATGAAATACGCATTTATGATTTAAATACAACAATTAAAATGTAAGGCTTTGTAATGAGTCTGGCCTGTGTTCCCTGTTTTTCACTTGGACCCTTAAGTTGCTTCCTGTCTGGTGTGTCTTTGCAGCCAGTTTGTAGTTCATTTGGATTCCTTCATTACTCCCTGAGTGTGTTCAAGTGTGTCTTGCCAGATTGTTACCCTGTGTTTATTTATAGCTCTGTATTTCATTGTCAGGTCTTGTCCACTGTTGGATGTTATGTTGGCTTCTTCACTTCTGAGCCTGTTTTTTTGGCTCCTGTTCCTTGTCCTTGAATTATTGTTTAATAAACACTGCATTTGGATCCTACTCTCCATTGTCTCTAAGTTCACCAGCACAACAGATTAACACCCTAATTTCTCTATTACAGCCAAGTGATTAGAAAATATGTAAGAATCGTTTCAACCAAATCATTAAAATGAACCAGCAGTTCAAAAGAACAATTAGTTCACAAATCAGATGTCACTGCTTTACACAGATGCCCGAAAGAAAATGAAAATTACGGTCTAGATTTATAAAGAAGACACAACTTGTACTACAACTAGTACTCTACGTACATTTATTGCATAAATATATCTCATTTTAAAGAACAAACAAATACTGTGATTCATTTCTCTGCATTCGTTGTTGATTAAAGCATTTGTGTTAACACATTTAGCTCTTAAATGTCACTCATGGTTTGCAGCTGAATATGAATGTGGTGACAAGAAGACAGACAGAACTGGCAAATGCAAACGGCACTATGATTATTATATTCCTAAAGGAAAGGTTTACTCATCTTGTTTATGCCATTCCAAACCCCTCTGACTTTCTTTCTTGGAACACAAAAGGAGAAATTCTGCTTAATAAATGGTTGAAGAATGCAGTGATAATGAAAGGGAACTGGAGCTGTCAAGCTTCAAAAAGCACACACAAGTATCATCAATCGGTACATTAGTATATTCTGAGTCCTTGATAACTTTGTGTAAGGAACAGACCCAAATGTAAACCATGAATCACTGAACATTTTTATTTAGAATCTTTAAAGCCCCAGTCTTCATTTATTTTCATTATATTAAAAAGATAGGCCAGGAAATGCATAACAAATAATACTAAGAATAAATAAATACAGACACAGATACGTTAGACTATATTCGTTTGCAACAACACAAAGGCAATTCAATTATGACAAAATATTCATTTTAAAGTGAACTATTCCTTTAATGATGGAAAAATTGTCTCTATTATCAATCATTCTCAAAGAAACAAGTGGAGGATAAATTGAGAAAAGCTTCTTCAGAGTGTAAACAAAGCTAATTACCAGTTTAGTGCATTGCTGTAGACTTGCTTGTAAGAGAGCATCCTCAGAAACATCTGCTTTGAAAGGAAGCGAGCCAAGAATTGTCTCGCCTCATATTTCATAGCACATTTGTGATAAGTTATCTAGCGGCTGTAATGGAAAATGCTGCGTGGGATGACAACACTGCATGATAGATGAGTAACAACTCTTTCAATTTCGATGTAAAAGTTTCCATTGTCGAGAGTTTCTGCATAGCAAGCCTGTGAGAGCAGCGGCTTCTGAACCAACAGTGCCCCTCTGGACATCCACAGTTAATCACTGGTTTCCCACAGTCCCTCACTCAACCCTATTGCATATATTACAAAAGATCCCGTAGGAAAAGACAATCAACCTCCGCTTAATGAAGTAAGCTAATAGAAGCACCTGAACCCCAGGGAGGGGGCGTGGAAAAGGACACAAGAGTGAATTTAACAAAGAGTTTTGAGAAAGGAGATAGGACAGTAATTTCCTTCAGGTTTGATTTTATAATGAACTGCTTGTGAGGTTGGTTGGCTTGCTTCCCTACACCTGACTTGTTGGTATTTCTTCCATGGTGTGAGGGTAACGCTACAGCGATACACTAAATCCCTTCTTCATCCATCAATATGAACACTAACCTTCAGGCGGCCCTTTAGCTAACAACACCATTCCTCAACCTGCCCACGAAATGAGACTGATAACATCCCAGGCAGCATGCACCACTACAGACTGTAGTAATGACTTACAACACGTGGCTTGTATTCTGAACTGTGAGAATGGTCTGGGTGCTGTTCATATCTCAACACTGCATTGAAGATAAATTAAACTGGATCACTGTAAAGATGGATGAGTTTGCTGTAGTAGTTTCCTAGACTTTGATATGAATGAAGTGAATGAATTGTTCTTGCTGACTTCTATGCAGTCCTGGGGAGTAACAAACTAAAACCAGTGATGCTAGTAATCTAACTACACTTTTCAGTACTATGACAGAAGCTCAGCTACATAATAGGTTTTGCAGCTTATTTTACCACATGAGTAAAGGTTTGTTGACAGACAATGACTGATTGAAAGGAGGCATGTTGTTCACTCTGTTTGGCAAGGAGACTAATGAAAGTGCATTGAAGATCAGTCTAACTTGTGTACATAGCACTATCCTTAATTTATGGATGTGGATAAATGAATAATGTCCATACAACAACATCAACAACAAAAAAATGATGTCAAGGAAGAGTAGCCTTTTGAAAATGCACTGCTTTTGTTGAATGGTAAGTTTCTATGGAAGCTTATTTCCAGACGTTGATGAGGCTAACAGGAGGAAAAACTAGATCTGTTTTGTTTTCATTTGTGTAGAAAATGCTTATGTACTGAAACACAACACCGTTTCTCAAATCTCCGTACAGAGATTTACAATTATGGGTAGTTTGCAAAGATTTTAGTTTTGCTTTTAGTTTTGCTTTGTTGAAGCTATTAAACAGAAATTATTACTGAATTGCATTTCATTTATAAATAAATTAGTCTTTCTCAGAGACATTTCTCAATTATTGCCCACAGAACTGTCAAAACCTGTGAAAGACTAACAAAAGCATGGCTCTTTAAAGGATTAGTTCACTTCCAAAATAAAACAATCTGATAATTTACTCTCCCCATGTCATCCAAGATGTTCATGTCATTCTTTCTTCAGTCGAAAAGAAATTAAGGTTTTTGAGGAAAACATTCTAGGATTTTTCTCCATATAGTGGACTTCAATGGGAGCCAATGGATAAAAGGTCCAAATTGCAGTTTTAATGCAGCTTCCAAGGTCTCTACGTGATCCAAGCCGAGGAATAAGGGTCTTATCAATAGTGAAACTATCGGTCATTTTCTAAAAATAATTAAAATGTATACACTTTTTAACCACAAATGCTTGTGTTAAACTAACTTGATCTAACTCATTATGTAGTCATGTTCGAAAGGTCATGCGTGACGTAGGCGGAAGTGCCAACTCAGTGTTTACAAAGCGAACATGCAAAGAAAGTCAAACGGCCTTTACAAAAAAAGAGGTAAAACAACGAACAAGTACACAGACGAAGAACTAACCATGCGTGACCTTTCCAACGTGATTACGCAATGTGTGAAGTCGCAAATGTGCATCGCTAAATCAAGATGAGAAAATTCCTGCAATACTTTCCTCAAAAAACGTATTTTCTTTTCAACTGAAGGAAAAAAATGACATTGGATGACATGGGGGAGTAAATTATCAGGAAATTTTTACTACTTTAAACGGAGAACCTATTTGTTTAGCAGTATTCATTGTTTTAGTTTACGCTGTATGGTGTACACTTGAAGATCTTCAACTCAGATTTGCAACATATCTTGACAAACAGTCAGTACTATGTGAAGGTGCCAAATTCATGCTGTTAAGTAATAATAAATCCTAAAATAAACCAATATTGCAATAATATCCACTTTAATAAATTAAATTAATGTTTTATAATTAACATAGGCTATTGAAGAAATGAAAAAAGTATTCACTTATAATTGAAATCCCATAACTGCTAGTCCACCCATTCAAAAAATCAAGTCAGGAGGATGAATCAACACTATTAGTTTAGATTCACACTGAGCGTCCTTTATGAGACAGTTCAGGAGGTGAACAGAAGGACAGGTTATGAGTTAATCTGTTATTCTTCTGCCTTGTTTGACAGAAAGCGATTATAGAACAACAGATGTCCTGTTCGTGTTCTGGTTGCTAGGGAGCAGTATGCTAATGAGGATTGATCTCCAGCTCTGATAATGCAAAGAGTTTAGGCTGGTTCACACTTGAAGAGTCACTGACTCTAATGCAGAGCCAAAAAATACATGAACTATACCCAAACACTGTGCACACCTGCTCTGCATGATGTGCATCTGACCTGCATGACAGACAGCATGTGTGCCCAACATTATTTGGATGCTGAAGTCATGCTTAAAAATACATGACTGCATTATATAGCAAAATATGACCATGGCATTTGCAAAAAAAATATTTGACAGGTTTTCTCACAGCCGACTTTACTTTTCTGACTCATTTTTGGTCTTTGCATGAAATGAAGAATGAAGTCAGTTCTCCTCAAGATCTCACAAGCGTGCAACAGGTGCAGTTCATCACATTAAATATGAACAAGTTCCTCTAACATTTAACAACCAGAAGGTTTCCAAGTATATAAGTCTTAATTTTGAAAAATATATCTATTGTTTCAATACGTAATGGTTATTTATTTGCATTGATGGTTCCATGAAGAACCTTTAACATCCATAAAACCTGTCCATTGAACAAAAGGTTCTCTATTGTAGAAAAAGTTCTTTAGATCATTAAAATGTTCTTTACCCTTGTTTAAGAATGTTTCACAGAAAGCAAACCCTCTGTAGGAACTTTATTTTAAAGTGTATCATTTAAATGATATACATTCTTTACAGTTTGAGGGCTTGTTTTCTAAATATCAATTGAATTTTGATGGTTTCATGCTCTCAGCAGCCAGTCATTTAATACACAAAGGACAAATCACTCATGCCTATTATCCTGGATAACATTTTCTTTATTATGTTTGTCCAGTTTCATTGGACAAACAGTTCTCAATATCAACAACAAAAACCAAAAAGTAAGCATTTTCTCCTTTCAAAAACTGATACTTCTATTTATTTTCCAACTGTAACTATGATATGCATGTATCATCTGCGTTTAGTGTTGTTTTCCTGTCCTTGACCCTCGTTAGTACTGACATGTGACACATTTTGAGAACAACCGCCTAAAAAAACAACTTAATTGCAATGTGTATTGCAGCCACCAAACAACATCTTAATGTTTTCTTCACGGCAATCTCAAAATATTAACAGAAAAACTGCAGAAGTCTACTGTGATCAGCGGCTTTTTTATTTCTGCCAAATTAAGTTGGTGATCTAGCCGTTCCCTACAGCACCTCCTAAATCTTTTAAAACGGCTCTTTTCTAGGAAATTGTCTCTTAAAGGTTACAATGCTTCCCAAATCCCTTTGAAACGCTCTGCTGTAAAAAAGGCTTTCCGCATCAAAGTTTCTCAATATGAGCTGGTGGAGTAAATTGCATATCTGGCAATAAAGTAGGAGGTGAATCAAAACTCACACTGAAGTACAAAAGAGTGAGAGAGAGAGGGAGAGAAGGGATGGTGTTTTGTTTTCATCCTCAGTGCAATACAGCAATGGTTTATATTCAAATATGTGAAAAAGGGTCATTAAAATGTCATTATATACACAGAAAAGCTGTCTTGAGGCTCATGGTAAATATTAGAGTAAAAAAAAAAACTGGATGTCCATGATATGTGTATTATTTGTCTTATTTTGCAACCCGTTTTTACGTACCTTACAGCACGTTTCGCCACAGTTTCAAAGAGAAATGTCCACTGAGTGGAGCTAAAACACAGGTTCAATACTAAACCCTGGCACGTTTTTATTACGTAGATATAGGTACATATTGCTGTGTTTTTATTACGTTGCTTCAGGTATGTATTTTAATTTGCATTTTAAATGAAAAATTAATGCTCTATCATGTTGGAAATATGCCCTACACCAAACCCAACCCTAAACCTACCTGATAGTAAAAGATGGGCACAAATACATCAAAATGTATTTAAATAAAATACAAAATGCTGTGTGGAAAAATGTATTTAAATACAAATACAAAATACTGTGTGGGAAAATGTATATAAATACAAATACAGCTTTTTTGTATTTTGAAATTGGCCATCCAGTGAAGTAACACTATTAAGGCATGTTTACACCTAGAACGATAATTATAAAGGTAACTATATTAGTGTATTCTGAGTATACAATGCAGTTGTGTCATCTGTCACTTTAAATGGCTGTCTGTCTGTTAGCGAAAGGAAAACCGTGCTTGTAATTTAGTACAAGGCAACTATGACTAGTGTGGTTATACCTTAGAACAATTTATATATATATATATATATCTTTGTTATTAGCATTATAGTTATCTTTGTCTTGGGATACATACACAGAAAGCTGCTTATTACTCATTGATCACAGATATATTTGCATACCACGATGATATAGAAATGATATAGAAAAAGTTCAATCGATTTACACTTTATATCATTGCCGACATATATTTTGTCATATCGCCATGGCAAGCAGTGCTGATTAAAGTTTAATGAACACATTTGACTAGCTAGTTGATAAAACCCAAATCTGACCAACACGACTGACTAGTGCTAATGCTATGTTCCCCTTGCTAGTGCTCTTTTTACCTGCTGGGACAGGTATGCTGGTATTTTACCTCACAAAAGCAAGATCACCTTGAGTTAATGTTAAAGTCATGCACATAGTAGTGCAATAACCATTTCAAGCATTTTGTATGGTTTATACACATAATCAACAAACTAACTGTAAATATAGCACTGTGAATGATGATATAATTGTCAACAAATGGGATACTACATTTTATTCAAAATTAAATATCTGAGAAGAGATGATGCCAACCCCTCAGAGGACCTCAGAGGATGCCAACCCTCAGACAATATACAGAATTACCACATTTAGCCATAAGTTAAATATATTAAGTTTCTACAATATATAAATATATTGTGGAAACTTAATTTCCTGTAAAGCTGCTTTGCAACGATTGAATTGTAAAAAGCGTTATACAAATAAACTTGAATTTAATTGAATTTAATTGAATTAAGTATCTTAAATATCTACGATATTGGCTTTAATAAGATTTTCCCAGGAAACCTGGCATCTTCCACGATTCCTATTCTTTCCAACAGCAAAGCACTTGAATGCCACATGCTTGTAATCTGGACATTTTGATAGCAAACAACACGGCCCACAGTTTAAATCAGCAGTCTAATAAAGAGTTTTATTGGCAAAAAGTATTTTATGTATTTTGAAAATACACAAATACTAAGAACAATGTATTTAAATACAAAATAGTATTTTGTATTTCAAATACGTATTTTAAATACATGTATTTGAAATACTGCCCATCCCTGCTCATAGTGTTGTCAAATGCAAAACTGATATAAAAATGCATTTGTTGATGCAATCATACTATTTGAACTTCCTTATATGAAGATTTGAACTGTTTTGTCGGACCGTAGTTACACGGGATTCGAACCGGAGCTCAGGTCATCTCTCAAGTACGTCTCTGTACTCCGTGAGCTACCGAACAAACCTACCGTCTATGAAAACCCATAGACATGAAGCTGGATATGTGTGAGGATAATGTTCAAAAGCATCAGTTTTCAAATCTCCCAGCTTTTTATATTGTTTACGAAGTCATAACATAATATTCTTCAAGTAATTGTGCGAAAAATCCGCTTTATTAATCAAAACTGTAAATTTGTGTGAAAAGGAATAAAAAGCGTCAGAGTTTTACTGCCTCTAGTGTTCATTTCTTTTAGAAACTGCAGTGATATTTACTTATTGGTACAAATTTCGCATCTTGCTAAAAAGTGCGCCATGTTTATGCCATGAGACCAAGTAGTTATTTTGTCATACAGAAAGAAACAATGAACCACAGGACATAAGTAGAAAGGACTAAAGGTTATTCAGGTGCATAAGCACTCCCTTTAGATTACTCAACAAGAACTATTTAGCTGCCACTTTGACTTTATTTGAGTAATGGAACTTGCAGACCTGACAAGGCGGTGGGTACAGGCTACAGGCTACTTTAAGTCACATTAGTATGAGTTATCGGCATGTCAGTGGCATCTACTCGAATCATGCTCTAAAAAGTTTCTCATTTAGTTCCTTATAATCAGAACAGAGTAAGTGTGAAAAAAATGATCTACAGTAAGGTAAGCTATTACTAGCTCTTTCAGCATTACATAACAGATTGTGTGCATCTCATATGACGTAAAATATTATAACAATTTTCAATGTTTTTTAAACTGCTTGAAGGATATACTATAATAATTAAAAATGGTTTTACAGGAGTTGTAATACATATTATATTATATTATAATATAGGATTAATATTATATATTTAATATCTTACTTTCATTGTAAATATGGGGAATATATTAACCATATAAATTTTAACCATCTGAATCTCACCATGCCATGTCAACAAATGGAAAAGTAAGTCAGCTATTTATCATGATGTCTATACCAATTATCATGTCTTTATCCTCAACAGCAGGGTCACTGTTCTTTTACATATTCTTTAGTTATTGAAAAACGAATTACCAGTAAATCAGTAAAAAAAAAATGTCTCAAATATATTTTGTAATTTTATCGATTCTCATTTGTACATACATCTATAACAATAAATAAAATATTAGATCAAATTAGTGTGACAAATAATTAGTCAAATGTCCATATGCATAGTGAAATGTGGATATTTAGGAAATATAATATAATATAATATTTTAATATATGATATTATATTTTATTAATTATAATATATTATATTATATTATATTATTATGGCAAGTGCTTATTTAAACTGCAATGTTTTAATATCAACTTGTTTGAAGCTGACCAAATTTTAGGGTTAGCTTAGCTTCAATGCTAACAAAAGAGCTACAGTAGTTTAGGAGGTCAAGGTTCAATGTTCTTTTATTCGTCACATACTCAATTATACAGGATATAATCAGTAGTGAAATGTAAATGTAGATATCAGTTATGCAAACCCTACACTTCAAATCTTCCCCTCCCCCCCATGCGGCTCTCCTTCAACCTCCCCTAATAAACATTCAGCTTGCTCAATTTCATTTTGCACAGTTCGGGTCAGATGTGATTTAAATGCTAATTTACTTAGCCTCTCCAGTTCCCCCAGCTGTATTGTTGCTGCAGGGCCACTGCAATTCTGTAGAGCGCAGGCAGTGCTCCAAACAATAAATCACGGTCGCTGTAAGCAGAATGTCATTCTCTCTTTAGCTGAACATGAGCAACCTGGCAGATAATGCACCGCTGGCTGCGGGAAGTGTCGGGTGCCACTCCAGCCAAAGTTCACAAATCATGATGTCACTTTTTACTTGCTTTGCACAACAGGGGAGTAAATATTAATTTCATATTGTTGCAGTACATTCATCTTATACATTCTAACTGACATAATTATAATTAAAAGAGGAAGGATGTTAAAGGAAATTGGACCGACCAACTGTATACTGTGTGCAATAATGTCAGGCCTACAGACATTTCAAAGCATTATAACATAAATAAAAAATGCATAGACATAACTTGTTTGTATATAGTTTACACAACAGATATTGATTATGGACAAATTTGTCTAGTTCCACAATAAAACCATAAAAATCATTCTGAAGAGGCATCTCAAAGTCCTAAAAAATATTATTAAAAGTATTATTATTGTGTTAAAAACACATTTCTATACAGTTTTTTTTCATCTAGTTGTCAATGCAACATCTCTCAAAAAATAGTCAATAAAAAATAAACTAAAGACATTTTTTAAAGAAACCTAGCAAAAAGACAAGTAAATTACTAAAATTACTTAAAAAAACTAAACAATCAAAATATTGATAAAAATCTCTGATTGGGGGAAAGCTTGTTGAGTCTTGTTACTAATGAAAGATATCAGACATGTTATTTTTCAAAATAAATGACCAGCGGGCAGATATCACAGATGATTAGAAATTGTAATGATTAAAATACAATTTATTTTTCAGTTCTACTTCATATTGCTAGTGTGAGATTCTGACTGGACAAACGTTTGAATTTGCCTGTTAAGATACAAGATGCACATTCTGTTTTTATGGTCCATTTTTCAGCAAGAGAAGGACAGAAATATATGCGTTAAGCCTTTAGGAGTACACTAGCATATAAATGGTCTAAAAGCTACCAGATATGCATTAAAAGTCAGTGAACTCCAATTATGATTTCAATCATCTTTAAAGAGCTCACAGATTGTGCCTAAATATGACCAAGAAATGCTCAAGAGCAATCATACATTTTACGTTCTACTAACCAAGCTCTACTAAACACTAGTTTAGTAACAGATATCAGCAGTAGAATCCCAGTGCTGTACAGCATGACAACCTGTCTTAAAGCAAACAAGCTGTAAACACTGCCTCTGATTTCCTATGTGAGGAATCATCAAGACATGTTCTCCAGGGCACAATCCACCAGCGAGAACTTCTACAACCTGAACACTCACTCACCAGTAAACCCACAGAATAGATTAAAATAACCACTGCCCGTGATAGAGTGAGAGAACGAGAGGAAGAGATTATGAGATGGAGGCGGAGGCCAGCAAAAACGTGAGAGATGCAGAAATGCAAGTGTAAGACTCTGGAGTGAAGACTAATCGCGCCCAGCTTTTTCCACTGAGATCTTCTGTCCCTGTTTCTACTGTAGCAGGGGGAAATAAACAACATAGGGAGGAGGAGAAGGACGAAGCTGAGGAAAAAAATAAGTCAAAGAGCATTTTGATGAAACAGAATAAGAGTGGAAAAGGGACTGTTTGGATAAAGCACTATTGCGTTCGGCTAACTCTTGGCAGATGTCATGGCCGCTGTCCTCGCAGGTCTGAGAAATGCTGTTTCAGGGTTATATAAATAGTAAGCTGTGCCCGCTGGCATGTTCAGCTGCCAAAATGACATGGCACAAGGTCCCAATGTTCCTCTGTACAATCTGTAAAAAATGCTTTCAATACTCTATATTGAATTATGAACAATGCTGATGTATTATTCAGCCATTTATATGATGAAATCCCTCATAATTCATATTTAATCACAAAACAACTTCGAGCTAACCACAACAGTACAAAGTACAAATTGAAGGTGAAATGTTCAAATCAGTGTCCTCACATTTAGAATTTTTGAATAATCACAACAGCACATGATAAATGTGCACAGAGCAGATTGAGAATTGTAATACTATTGATATTAGGTTAACAAATCATGCACTTCACAGTAGTGCTCGATGAGGTGTGAAGTGGTTTAATCGATACATAATTATTTGTAGTATATAAGTAACACTAGGGGCAAGTAAGTTGAACGATAAAATTAATGCTTTGCTGAAACTGATGGAGCAGAATATTCATGAATGTCATAGAGATTAGAGAATCTTCTGAATTAATGAAACGTTCTCGGTTACTAAGCTAGGGGAAACTCCTTTTGTCTCTGATACTGAAGCCTTTTTTTAATAACGCAGTGTATCTGCACGACCATTGGTTTGTACAGTGGCTGCAAATAAACCAATGGTGGCAGCGGAGCTACACACCCTATGGCTGGAAAGCCCGCCAAAAAGCCTGGCAGAATGGGCGGGGCATATGGCTATATAATGCGGGCATTTGCCAAGGCTCCTCAGGTTACTTCGACTGAAGCGACGACTGAGTCATTCAGCCGCATAACACGGCAAAGTGTGCAGTATTCGTTCCGTATCTCAGGGAACTGAGGTTACGTTAGTAACTGAGTGCGTTCCCTATCGATACTACACTTCGTACTGTGTCGTAACGCTAGGGGAACCAGTACAATCCCGCGTGTCTATGCTAGGGGAATGACCAACACTTGAACTTGCCTTAGGCACCAAGAGGGGCCCAGAGGGACCAAGTATTGTACAGGGAAGCCCTGCAGAAGATCATGGGGTCAAACTCATAGAGGTTGACCCAGCCTTGATTAATCGTCCCAAGAAAGTCTGTACAGCCTCTGAGCTCTATTGAGGGCCAAGAGCGTACAAGAAGAAGGCAAACGCCCACACTGGTCTGTCATATGACAAGAGAGAGCCCGTTATGCAGAAAGGACCCGGGCCTGTAAGGCCGGAACTTCCAGATTATAAAACTTGGCAAATGTGGATGGCGAGGCCCAGCCACCCGCCGCACATATCTCTGCAATGGACACACCGCTAGACCACGCCCAGGACGAGGCGATGCCTCTAGTCGAGAGGGCACTTACTCCCATGGGGCATTGTAATAGCGTAAATTATCCATCTGGATAGTCTTTGCTTTGTGACCGGAGACCCCTTGGTGTGGCCGCCAAAGCATACAAAGTGCTGTTCCGACTGCCTAAAAGGGGCAGAACATTCAATATAAATTCTCAACACCATGACAGGGCAGAGTAGATTCAGCCCTTGGTCTTGCTCGAAGGAGGAAGTGCAGAGAGAGTTATCACCTGCGCTCTGAACGGATTCGAGAGCACTTTCGGTATGTAGCCATGCCTTGGTTTCAGGACGATCTTGGAATTGCTAGGCCCGAATTTGAGGCAAGAAGGGCTGACTGATAGCGCTTGCAGATCTCCCAAACGTTATACAGATGCTAGTGCTAGTAGCAGAGCGGTTTTTAGCATCAGGGGACGAAGGTCAACAGACTGTAGCGGCTCAAAAGGAGGGCTCTTTGGAGCCCTCAACATTGTAGGCGATTCCCATGTCTGGACGGCGACAGTGCGGGCAGTTGAGCCTCCTAGACCCCTTCAAGAAACGAACAACTAGGTTGTTCCTGCTCACTGATTGGTCATCTATAGGAGCGTGTGAGGCTGTTAAAGCTGCTACATGGACCTTGAGCGTGGAAAGGGAGCGATCCTTTTCCAACAGCTCTTGCAGGAAGGAATGTTTTATAGTAGTCTATAGCATACTTTGCTTAAAATTTCTCAATGGTAGTGTAAAACACTTCCTTCCTGCAAGAGCTGTTGAAAAGGATTTTACGCCTCAAGGTCCATGTAGTTTAACAGCCTCACTCCCCTCTAGATGACCAATCAGTGGGCAGGAACAACCTTATCAACTGTGAAAATGGGCATTCGATGACCCCTTTAAGATCCCGATTTCTCTCTTATCTTACAGCTAATGTATAATACCCATATGAAGCAGATATACTGTATAAAACTGTTCAAAAGATTTCATTGAGCAAGGATGCATTTAATTGATTAAAAGTGATAGTAAATAATTCTGTTTCAAGTAAATTTTCTTTTTTGAATTTCTAGTCATCCTGCAATCCTGAAAAAGGAATCATGCTTTCCAAATAAACAACTGTTTACAACTGTTTTGTAACAGTGATGATAAAAATAAATGTTTCTTGAGCAGCAAATCAGCATATTAAAATGATTTTTGAAGGGTCATGTGACAATAAAGACTGATTTGCATCACAGACATAAATTACATTTTAAATAATATTAAAACAGAAAACTGTGATTTTAACACTGTCTGTGATCACTATGGGCATTTGGCTGTAGCTATAACATATACATATCCATGCGTAGTAGAATAGAATTGTGTTGTTTTTTATACAAAGCCCTCTCTTTGTAAACTGACAAAAACATTTATAGACTGAATGCACTGTAAGTTGCTTTGGATAAAAGCATCTGCTAAATGCATAAATGTAAATGTAAACAGACTAAGATTAATAATTAAACAAACACAGCATACAGCAGAAACACATACTAAAATTAATAAATGGCCATATGCTTGTTTGCAGACTGAATAACTTAATTTACACACACATACAAACACACTGAATATTACAGTATAGTTGTACATTAAAAAACTAACAAAATTACCCCCAATGCCTACTCTAGTATATAAACACAAGCACAGAATACTGCATTGGGTGGAGCTAGTAGCTATATTCACATTAACAAATACATATTGTTAACATTTTTGGTAATATATTGTCACAGAGAAATCCCTAGTCGTTGTCATAACTTCCTTGTGTATAAGTTGTGTGCTTCAATCTGCTTGTCACAGAGATACTGGAACGCTGGTTAATTTATGCAGTCCTGCTATTCTTACCGAGTGAGATAAATAAATGACAAGGAAAGGCAGGGTAGTGTGTAAAAGCAGACGGGCAGTGGGCTGAAACTCCAGTTCACACATAAGCTGCCGTGGATAAGCCTGATGTTACTGTAGCCAATATTATATTTTTTTTTTGTGGCTGGAATAAGCTCTCTTTGCCTCTTAGCTTTCTGTTACCTCCTTGGCTCCTTCCATTGCTTCATCCTTCCTGCTTTGTCCAATTTACAGCCCATATTAATGTTTTATGGAACTATAAATGTGCAAAACAGCACATACTGTATGCAACTTTTAACAGTGTATGGCATCATAAGTAAGATACATGTGCACAGGAAGCTTGTACTATTAAATGATAAAACATGATTGCACAATATGTTGAGTATCAGGCGAGTGCGTAATGTTGACATCACAGGCAGCATACAATGTAGAAAAGCCTATAAAACTATAAAATGTATCATTTATAAATGTTAAAAACAAGATTAAAGGTTAAAAAATGTAACATCTTAGTGTTTAGTGTAGTTGTTAACTAAAACTATATATACATTTCGCCAATAATAATTTTCAAAAATTGGAAATGTGAAATAATGTGAGTAAAAAATGTGAGTAACTGAAAACTTATTTTCTCATAAAGCATACTTGAATAATAATTTTTATTTACAACTTTTAAAAATATTTTTACATGTCTAAGATCTGGTTAGTTTTCACAGACATATCCAACAATCCCCTCTGGTTAAAATACCGTAAGTACATCATTTTTTTTAAAGCATCCAAAGGGGGAAAATGTAACAGCTCAGTGTTGTTATTGTATCCTAACTACAAGTAACTTTGGAAAAAATTACAGTTTAAAACTAAAAATAAATATAAAGCTAAATAGAAATAAAAATTAAAATTTAAATAAAAAGTACTGAAATTCCTCAAACTCAAACTAAACAGAAAAATATTGCCTAATATAAACAATGAACAAAAAATAACATCAAAATTACCACAACTTAAACTAAATTTTTATTAAAATATTTATAAACGCAGTACTATAATTGTGCATGAATAATGTTAAAATAACACTATGCGCTTAACTCAAACATCTGATGGAGCACATGCCCAATAATTTCCTATAATCCATTTATTATACTATGAATACACGGACCAAAAACTACAGCAAACTATTTTGCACAGCTTATCTTGGATTCCTGTAACGAAACAAGTCATCAAAGCAGAGAAGCATTGATTGACTTTACACACAAGGTCCAAAACAGCAGGATAGAGCAGTAGAGTGCTAGAGAGAAAGAATACATTTATTTCTCTCTCCTCCCTCGCTCCGTCAGAACAAAAGCAGCCATTGCTGCTCCATTGGCCGGGAGCGATCCAACCTGCCGACCAGGCAGAGTGAGAAATTGATTTGTGTTGTATTATTCAGCAACAATTTGTTCACAGTCAGATCTACTTTCGCTGTCTTTTCTATCTATCTCTCATCCTTTCACCCCCACCCCCCAATCTGTGTGTTTGACTTGGATCAGTAAGAAAGAGTGAGCGAGAGAGATGCTGTGAGAGAGAGAGCGGAGGGAGCGTACTCTAGTCCCAGGGTGCCGTCAGTGAGAACAGAGTGAGCAATACCTCCGGCAGGGTGCACACTAAAAATACAGGGCGATATCCAATGTTCATCCAGTATCCAATGTGAAGAAGAACGAGTGCCTGCCTACGAGAACCTGCCACTTTTCACAGAAAAGTGAAAATTCATTCACTTACTCTCAACTTGTTCCAAACCCAGTTGACTTTCTTTTTTTGAACATAAAAGCAAATGTTTCGCACAATGTCCAAGCTGCTCTTTTCTGTACAATGAAAGCGCATAGGGACCAATTCAAATTTCAGTCTGTTCCTCACATAATGTAATCATTAGACAACAGAATTTTATGATGCTATTTTGACCTTTTTAGAGCAGGATTAAAGAATACAGTTTCTGCAGTATTATTCTTCTTTTTTTAAAGGACACAAGGGTGGGGAATTGCCTATGTCTCGGTACATTTGACAATTTCTATTCTGAGATGTTTAATATGATATTTGTCATTAGTTTGACATTTTTTTGCAGCTTAAAAGGTAATTACGAGCCATTATGAAAGTATGTAATATTTAAAGTAATATGTACAGTCAAGAAGTAGGGTAAACGTACCTAATAAGCACACTTCCATTTTTGAGCTCAGATTATAAAAAGAGAAAATAATTAATTTTTCTACTTGATGTCTTAACCAATTGATGTGTTTGTAACTATATACCTGCTGTAATTTCAAGTCAATCAGACCATTGCACACTGAGATATTGGTCTCCATATTTCCACACTGTCTGGCGGCCATTTTGAAAGCTGTCTAAAAACGTTCAGCCCTTTAAATGTGAATTTTTAGATGTTTAAGCCTTTATTTTGGGTAAGTTTCACTACTTACTGTAAAATTAACTGATTAATGTTTAAACTTTTGCACATTATAATCTGTAAGTTGGATGCGGGAAATAATTACAGTTAGAGCCAAAAGATAGTTTTAGCAACATATAGCGCAGATGATACAGAACACAGTTAGCTGACTAGCTGTATAAGATTGTGTGCTACGCTAATACATTACTTCACATGCATTACTGGCTTGTACTTTTACATCCATAATATTATAAATGTACAGTTTATTGCTGGTCTGTGGTTTTACACTGCTTTTATTTTTAAAGATTTCATATTATTGTAAGGTGAGCTTAAAGGGGGCACTACTATAAAATCACACAGCTTCAGTGTGACATCAATAAGAAAAAGTATAATTTCATAGATATTGTTAATAATAGTTGTTCATATTAAAATATGTATTAACTTAATACCTGACCTACATTATTTATTTAGCAAAATCTTGTCATTTTATTAAATATTACATTACATTTTGTTTAAATTGTGCTGCTCCAAGTAAGCTCAGTGTGCTCTCTTTAAGCTCTTCCACGTTGAATGTCTATGTAAATACTTAATAAACAGACTTTAAATATAAACTGATGGCTGTCACTTTAAGTTAATCTTTATAAAAGTATTAATAACTTATTTTAACAGCTTTAATATTACACAATCTAGACATAACTATAGTTTATGCCCAAAGATGAACGAGGCATGCCGTCCATTCAAAGAAGCAGCCATCAGAAACCTGTCGTCCAGGAAAAAGCTGGAATACACTACACGGCTTTTAAAATGTGATTTTTAAAACATTCGGCTTCATACACTTACCTACTTTGTAAATTCGTTTTTGGAATATGTTACTTCACTGAGTGTGGACTAGTCTAGATGTTGCTTAGATACATTTCATTGTGAATATATTACTGAATTGAATGCCTTGTTGCTTGATTTTAGTGTTAATTTTTTTTTTGTGATTGACTTTGTACCTTCAAATATTTTTTTTTATAAAAAATGTTTTAATAAAACATGATGTGAGCTTAATGGGAACAGGGGTGTGCTTAAAGGGCACAAAAATGTACCCATTAAGCACAGCCAGACGCTCAACCACTTTGAAGTCTCATTCAATAACACTGACCAAAGCCTACTTCTTCCAGTTCTATCAGCAGCAGTTGCGTCTATCGATGCACATGAATACAGCAGGCGAGATTGAAGCACAGCAGTTACTGAGCAAACGCTGCTCTGAGTATATGGGGTATGTAATCCTTATCGATTCAAAAAGCGAGTGAGCGAGATGTGGGGTGGGGGATGCTGACTGCGCTGATGTTCCCCTGCAGTAAATCAACTTTCCTAAATTACAGAAAAGAAGAGATGATGGAAGGACAGGAGGTGAGGGGGAGAGGCACAAGAGAAGAAAAGAATGATGAGGGAACAACATAAAAAGAATAGTATCTGTTATCTACATCTATGGGGTTTTTGCCAGTTTAATCATCTGCCAGAGAGAAATTGTAAGCCTGAATGCAAGATTCAAGGTTTTATTCACGGTCATAATACAAACAATGAGTTTCACACAAAAGTTTTATATTAGCGATATGGGCAATATAGCCCCAAAAAATTATCACGATAAAAAATTGAATACAGATCTTTATTTCTTTTAAGTTTAAAGTCAGATTTTTGCTCCTAAGTGAAAGTTGCAGAAACCAGACCAGTAATTGTGGTTTTAAACTACTCTTTATGGTCAGAACTTGACAAACACTTCATGTTTTTAAATTCTTTACACTTTTCCAGTCACAGGTTTGTGTTCCCTGACTTTGATGACATATCTTCAGCATATTTTGCCGTACAGGCTGCAATATTTATAACATTACTTTTTGTGTGTGTGTCTTAGAAATGCATATTTGACAGTAGCTTGAGTTGACAGTAGCAGCTATTCTGTGCATGCAATGTTGCCTTGGAAAATAACTGAAAATAAAATACGTTATATAATGAGTTGACGCAGTAATATTGCTAAAATTAAAACAGGAATAAAAATGTATAATATCTAATCAAAATGACAAAACAAAAATACAAACCTTATAATGAAAACTGAAAATCTAAAAATAAAACCAAATAAAATAAAATAATATTAATACATGGCAAATACCTGGAATAAATATGTTTAAGTAATATAAATACTAAAAAAGTATTAAATCAAATATAAAATTACAAAAGCACATAACGTAGTTACTAAAAAGGAAACTAAAATTAAAACAAAAACTAATCACATAAAAATTAAGGCCATTTCAAATTAATAACAAAAACTATAATAGGATTTAAATAATATTAAACAACACTGATACATAATATTTGAAGATTGTTCTAATTCCCAAGCCTAAGAATCAGCAATAATTACATCTTCAAGATGAAAACCCACAAACGAAATATGTCTTGATGTGTGTGTGCAAGGTTGTACTTTATCAGTGACAACAACAAAAGAGCAGAACCGTTATGGTCCCATTTAAAGACAGCTCTAAGCAACACAAAGGCTCTTCCTGAGACCTGTGAGAGTATTTATGAAATCCATAAGCAGCATTATCTGTCACTGCAATACCCCTGAGTAATGTTATTCCAGATGTATTTGATTCTCTGCACTCTCTTCACCCTTTCAACCCTGTTTACTCTTACATCTTCTCTGACTCATTTAATTCTCATATCAAATGAAGACAAATTACTGCACGAAATCTGGAGTATAACGCTGGTAACCTTTTCTCAATATATAATCTCATTCTATAAAACTTGAATCACTTCAAATATAAAGACACACTAAATGGGCTCATAATAGTCTTCATCTCTCTTTTTGAGTTGTTTAGCGTCTCTTGGCTCAAAGCCCCACATCTGTCTTGACCATCTCTCCTGTGTGTCTACGTGTACAGCATTGTGATCTGTATTCACAGCAGCTTTCCTTGACGCGCACAAACCAATTAGAGCTAATTGGAAGAGCAGTCTCGCAGGTCAGAGCCAGCATCACCTCTGACTGACAGGAAGAGAAACGAGACGTTCTGACGCAGGCTCTCAAACCCTCAGTTTGGAGCATGTGTCAGTTCTGCAACGAGACCGTTTGGGTTTCAGAATGACAAAGATCACTGGAATCTCCCTGGAAAGCCAAAGACGGTTTTTAAAATGGACTTACATGGAAGCGTGTAAAGCAGGGAAATGTAACTTGAGGTGGTTTCCCATGCATCATCAAAATGTTTTTATCCTTGTTTTGGTGGAGGGGCTGGTACTTTTCACATTGTTTGATTGAAGACCTTTAGAACCTTTAATGTAAGTGTTAGATTTCCTTTTATAACTTTAGTCCCATTGTCACCCATATGCCAGTTTGTTTCCTGGATAACTTGCATGTTGCAACTCATTGTTCAGTAGTATGGTTAGTAAGAAGTCTCTTATGCTCACAAAAGCTGCATTAATTTGATCAAAACAACATCTAAAGCAGTAATATTGTGAAATATTATTACAAATGAAAATCATTTTAAAATATTACAATATTTCGGTGATGCAAAGCTGAATTTTCAGCATCATTACTCCAGTCTTCAGTGTCACATGATCCTTCAGAAATCATTCTAATACGCTGATTTGGTGCTCAAGAAATGAGTCTTCTTATTATTAATGTTGTGCTGCTGGATTATTCAGGATTCTTTGCTTGATAGGAAGCTGAATAAACAGATTTGTTTCTGTAGCAATGTAAAAGTTTTCATTTAATTTGAATGCATAATTTCTAAAAAAAAATTTACATATCATGCAGAATAGCCAAAATATATACAACTAATTAGACACTAATACCGTATTGTATTACAATGACCTACAGCAGCAACATCAAAATGCTGGAAGTCTTAAAATATGGTGCAGCTGCTTAAGTTGATCTCAAACTCAATACTATGGTACTTTCTTTGCAGCATATGTATACCTAAAATACACTGCCTTCTTCAACAAAATGCTGCAAATATTCTACCTAGCAAATCACTCCCTTGCTTTTTTCCCCCCAAAACATACTGATCTGCCTACGGAGGCAGCATTTTAAAGCATCATCGGAGCGCTTCCAGTATGAAAGCTGTTCCAAAAGGTAGGACTTCTTTTAGCCAAATTCTTAGGCAACATCATGTATCTTGTGGAGAATGCAATCCCATAATGCACTGCGACAAGCTCAGTGAAATGTTTTTATCCAAGATGGCAGATGAGGAGTAGAGAAATGTAGATTATACTGTAAATAACTGTATATTTCACTCAGTACTTGAGAAGTATCAAAATGGTTCAGAGGAATAATACAAACAATGATAATTCAACCCAACATTTGTGTGTGATGTATTTTTGTTTATTAGATAATTGTGTGATTTGAAATCAATTTTAAGTCAAGTATCAGTAGCAAACTACTATTTATTTGGTGCATTGAGAAATATTCCCTAAAGAGTTTCAAATCTCATCCAAGATTATTTAGATGCTGAATTAGAAGGCAGCTGCCTATTGGCAAATACACAATGTGGCAGCTCACAAGGTCTTGGAACAGAGCAACTGTCTATCATCTGCCCAGTGCTTGTTTCTCATTGTCTCTATCTCCTGTCTTTCTAATCACGTCAAACCTCTGGTCTTCAGCACACATTGTATCCCGCCGTGGATCAGAAAGTTTAGAGAAAGCTAGAAAGGCACTTGCCTATGGCTTTAGGTTTGGAACAACACATTCTGAAATATTCCAAGGGTCTGCGGAATACTATTAAATAGCAGGATAAGAGAAGAAAAATGGGACAAAGACAGAGGTAATGGGATGTAATGAATGATGATGATCAAATAAACTAACCCTTTAAATGCATGAATGTTTCACCAATCGTGATATTCGTGTCTTTAGAGACCCATATATATCCAGCACGGGCGAATCTCTAACTGCTGCAATAGCAAAATAAAAATCATTTTAAGGACAATTACAGAAGAATCAAATAAAGCATATTTAGTTACTTTTTGAAACTTGGAAGGGTTCAATTTGAGCAGATGTTTTTACCATCGCTGTCATCATCAGAGCGCACTTCCACTGGCTCATATTCACGATCTCTAACATATTCTCAAAACGATCATTCTCAATAACTTCAAAATCAATATTTTGATCACTGGCTGCTTATTCACCACATCCACCATCAAATGACAGAGACAATTATATTTCAGTGCATACAGTAATTGCTCTGCTGTAAGCCATTCAAACCAGTTCAATTTTTGCTGATGATATTCTTTTGTTTTATGACAAAAAAGGTAATTTTGAGTGAAACATCACGTAGTCATTGTGTATCAAACAGTGCCCCCTCAAGGAATAAGTCTTCAGATATGTAGGAATATAGCTGCCAGGAAAATATATTCAAACATTAACATACCTCATGTCTCTATTTAAAAAAATACAACCTTTATCAGAAAACACAAATTATTTTATATATATATATTCTTTCTTGTTATATTGTTTATAATGCATATATTGAGGAATAGCCCACTAAGAATGTTGATGTGTAACTTTAAAAACTGAAGGATGGAGAAGGTAGTGAATAATTCTCCCGGTTGGCTAAAGACATGAGGTAGCATGCATTTAAGGGCTCTAGATGAGGTAAAAGTTTGTGAACAAACTATGTTAGCATAGTCTAGAAAGCCTATAGTCTAAAAGTTTAAAATAGTATAACAATCTCTGGGAGTTCCAGAGATCCGAGATTTTGTAACGTACGTGTCATTTTTTGTGTAACATGACAAAACGTTTTAATCATATTTTTAAGCTGCAGTTGTGTAGTTTTTGGAGATTTGTTGTATTTTTTTATTTTAATTGACAAATGTAGTAATGTTTGTATAGACCTTTAACGGGGCTTATTAAACTAATGTAAAATTCACTTTAAAGATGTATGTTTCTCGGTAGGCTATAATTCATGGTGAAAACATTAGAATGGGTTAATAGAACATTTCTGCATCTACTGGAAATACAACACTTTTCAAATGTATTTTGAAGATCAAACAGTAGCCTACTGTATGCTAATACAGTTTTACAAGAATACCAGATGTAATTATTCTTGATGTTTAATTGTGTTTAATTTATAAAGTGACTTAGGCAGCACCTATATTTTTATAATTTCACTGGAAAGAATTTAAAATAAGGTTAATTGTCAATGACTACCACTAACAAATATTATTGTTTATTGTTTGTTCAAGTTAGTTTATATTCACTAATGTGAGGCAAGGGGCACCAGGTAAAATCTTGCCTATGGCAGCAAATTGACCAGGGCCTGACCACACAAAATCTGTCCAAAAAAAAAACGTTCATATTTCACCACATAATCAGACAAAATTAAATTGTATTAAATATAAAGACTATTATTGGAAAATTACAATTATACAATTATAATTTACATTTTGTTATTTTCATGATAATTCAGCACATCCTGCACCCCATTTCGTATAAACATTATAAAAAAATATAAATAAATAAAACTTCTCGATACTGCAGTGTAAACAAAAATACATTATTTAAATGACATTACGTAACTTAATTTGTTAAAATCTTACAAGTTACTTGTAATTTAAATAAATGCAAGGATTAATATAAAATAAATGTATTTATACTACATTGAGGTTTATTAGTTTAGATTTTAGTTTATGCTGATTTTAATGAAAACATAAATTTATTATGTGAACGAAATATAGGCTTTGTCAATTTCTGCAGATTATGAATTTTTTCCTTTTGGGTTTTTTAAGGGACATCTGTGATGTAACTACAAAAAAAGATGAATCACTCAGTGATTTTTAACTTTTCCCAAAAGCATCAATTTGCAGAAACTGTACAAAACCTTGTGAACATCTCATTTATTTATATGTTCATTAGACTAGGTAGAAATGACCAGCAACAATTAATTTTTCAAGAAGCTACAAGAAGTCTCCTCACCTCTTTCTGGTGATATTTAATAGCCAGCTTGAGTTTGGCCAGGTCTCGGCACTCTCGCGGGTCCAGCTCCTCGCTCTGGTCATCACGGTGATTGAGGATGGTCTCCAGCTCACGGGAGCTACGTGCCTGGTCCAGCAGGTCTTTAGCAAAAAGCTTACACTGCTGAGAAAGCTCCTCGTACTCTTGTCGAAACTCGTTCTCCACTTTACTGAGCTCCTTCAGTTCCCAGCCCAGTCTGAAGGCGGTTAGGATGGGATCCTCGCTGGAGAGGGCGATGAGAGAAGGGCTGGCGAGCGCTTTATAGATGTTGAGACGGGACCGAGAGTGACGCAAGCTGTCCACCTCAGAGCTGGACACACACTCCACACAGTCACAGCGGATCTGGTGCGGCCGAGGGATGGTGACTTTGCGTTGGACCAGGAGTTTGATGATCTCATAGTTGTTTGTGTGGGCAGCGAGCATGATGGGAGTGATGTCAGGTGTGAACTCGGAAAACTGGGCGTCCATCATTAATGATGGAACCTGAAAAAGAGGGGACAAGAACGAAAGTGTGAAAAACACCTGAACAAGCTGCTGAGAGTCTATCAGTATGGCAATCCACCAACCCACACAGCATGTAAACACAAACTGCACAGCGAAGCAGCAGAATACAGATGACTGGACGAGAGTGCAGCCAGCTCTCCTCATAGGAACTAAAAACCACAAATGAGCTCTCTAATATCCAACCTGGTCTCATAAAATTACGTACCGCTGTGCACTTTCTGTGCAACACCGTTTTACATATAAGGTGGCCATACGTCCGGATTTTGGTCGGACAGTCCGGATTTTAAACCCCCTGTCCGGCGCAGCATCAAGCCGGACACTCATTTGTCCTCCTTCTTGGAGTTGGGCTGAATCAGCCTAAAAAAAAAACAGCATCTAATGTCGTAAGATCTCTGGTCAAACAAATGATTGGCTGAAGGCGATGTCAAATAAATATCGTCTAGGTTACGTACGTAACCCCCGTTCCCTGATGGAGGAACAGACGCGTTATCGTGACGACATAGGGGATTTACCTGGAAGCCCTGAACATCTCTGACTAAGAGAAAACGCCAATGAAATTGGCTAGTGGATTTTGCATACCTGAGCCACTCCCGTGCATACGGGTATAAAAGGCGACAGGTGCATCCACTCATTAGGTTTTACGCTGAGGAGCCGAGACGAGTCCCTGGCAACCAGCGATGGTTCAAGATTGTGGCATGGGGACATAACGTCTCCGTTCCTCCATCAGGGGAACGGGGTTACGACGTAACCTAGACGTTCCCTATCTGTCGGTCACTACGAGTTATGTCGTGACGACATAGGGGTCCTATGGAAAGCGCCACAAGCTGAACCCCGTGTAGAATATCAAGGACCGAATAATTGGCAAATCAAGATTCAATCGAGCATGGTTGAAACATGAGAAGCCGAATTCCACAAGACAACAGCAGAAAGTCATAAATCAGACCCCCAGCCCGCCTGAATACACCCGACCAGGCTTCGAGGACAACGGCTAAAATTCCTGGGTTCACAAAACTGTAGAATCATCTTAAAATACTTTCATTCTCATGGTTAATGAAACTAATCATTTCTATGCATAACTGCATATTATGTATGTGACCCACAAATTTGAATATCCTTGTTTTAATCATTGTGTTTATCGTGCTTTTAATTAGTATTGACTAGCTAAGCCTTAAGGGTTAATGTCATGTTTAGTATGTATGAGCGTGATAATTCCAGCTTTGAACATTTCTTTTAATTGATTTCCTGTCAAATGCATCATATTCTGGCTATAGAAACCACATCCAAAAGGATACTTGCCAGAGAATGTAAAATTCGGGCAATGTGACTGGCCATGACATGTTAATTTATTAAGTGGGTGGAGCTACAAAGCGGCACCCAGAGTCAGCATGGGATCTAATTGGTCAAGACAACCATTGGGAGGTCCCTAAAAGGCCGAGAATAAATACTAGGACACCCCCTTGAAATCGCTCTCTTAACTCTCTCTTAAATCTGCGCTCTTAACTTCTCCTCGCGCTCTTGAATTTCTCTCTCTCCGGACAAATGAACTCTCTCTCTCGCCATGTGCTCTGAACACACCCAGCCAGTCGCTACCATGATGAGAAGAAAAGCCACCTAGTCTTTTTACACCCTTTCATTCTTTTACTTTAGTTTATTTTCTTTCCGTGAGTTCGTGTGCTAAGTTGCGTTTGCCAAGGACAACCAGCCAAAACTCAACAAAGCAGCCAAGAGCCAACGCCCACTTCAACGACTCCTGAACTCTAAGCCAATCAGCGACTTCGGAGAAACCCTTTCCCGCAAAGACGGAGGACAAAAGGGAATCCTTTAAACACAAAAGCTACGCAAGTACAAACCCCAGACTTTGCTGTAACTGGTGTAATATTGAAAATAGATTTTAGCCTCATTGAAAAGGTCAATGCGAGTGTTAAATCTGTGATTGATGATTGTTCAGGTTTATGCAATTGCACATATTGCTGTAAACGTGGGATATCAAATTCTCATTCTCTTAATCTAATCCTTTCCTCACTTTCTCTCTTTCTGCAACGCGTGAATGTGTGAATGCTTGTGTTCATGTGTAGATTAGTTTACATGTCTTAGCATTATATAAATAAAGTCTTGTTTATATTGAAAAGAGAAATATCTTGTGTTTTGTGCTCATAAGTTAATGCCTTAATCTGTCGATTTTGTTACTGTGCTATTTAATAGTGTTTTCACTATATTTTGGGATTTTAATATCCAGTGCAGAGTTTGTTATACGGCTTGTTCAGTGAATCGCCGTGAAACAGTGAGTCTGTTCAAATTCCCTATAAAATCATTAATGATTCCCTTTGAGCTAAATTGACCTGTTTCCCTTATAACAATATATATATTATATGTTATCATTACACCCGTCACAACCTTGTGGCATGCAGATGTTGACAAGCGAGTGCGTGACAGACAAATGCCATGCAAGAGGTTGCAACCTTCCTACCGCTCCAGTGCAAATTCGCTAACCTTGGTGCCCACCGGGACCACTGAGTACATCGCTGCTGGAGATAGCCAAGCCGCTGTTCCTTTCCCCACGGAATCGGAAGGGATTTTGACCTTCAGTGAAAGACAGCTTCAGGTCTTTCCTATTTGTTGTTACAGCTTGTCGTAGCGGCAGGGAAGCGAGCCTTCCATAGAAGGGCGCTACGGAGGCCACATCCTGCCCGAAGGGAGGTAACATGTGGAGACACTGATATGGACTGGCCCAGGCTTGGGGCAGTACTACATACGACTGGACTCTGGGGCAGATCCTACCTAGGAGTAGGGAGGAGGGCTGCCAGCAGAACCTGACAGAAGCTCTGTCACAGGGAAGACACGGGTTTACCATGAGGGAAACCTTACCGTGGAAGAATACACATATGGGATTACCCGAAGGGGAATCAGGCCATACGGACACCTAGCCCAGTACAGGGGCTGACCGGAGACCCGGGCGAGCTAACACCAGTACTGGGCCTGGCGTCAGACTGCTCCGCCCAGTCTGACTGCCGGGGGTGCTTGGAGGATTCCACCAGGGTTCACCGTCCGGGGAACTGAACTGGGGGAGAAAAAGGCGCTCGTATCCCCGGGTGAGGGGGAATGGCGCAGCAAGCGTGACACCGGCCAGTTCTTCTCGCCCATTACTTACCCAATACACGGGAAGAAACTGGCTCAACGCGAAGATTGTAGAATCTAGCGAAGGTGTTCGGTGTCGCCCAGCCCGCAGCTCTGCAGATGTCTGCCAAAGAGGCACCGTGCGCCAACGCATGGGAGGAGGCAACACTCCTGGTGGAGTGAGCCCCTCACCCCAGGGGCATGGCTCGCCTTGCGATTGGTACGCCAAGGCGGCGGCCTCCACTATCCAGTGGGCCAACCTCTGTTTGGAGACAGCCTTCCCTTTCTGCTGCCCTCCGTGGCAGACAAAGAGCTGCTCGGAGCTTCTGACGCCCGGTGCGGGTCACGACGCAATGCTCTTACGGGACACAGCAACGCTAAGGCTGGATCTGCCTCCTCCGAGGGCAGTGCTTGCAGATTCACCACCTGATCGCAGAAGGGCGTGGTGGGAACCTTGGGCACGTATCCAGGCCGGGGTCTCAAGACAACGTGAGAGTAGACCGGCCCGAACACAAGGCACTCTTCGCCACCGACGCCTGGAGGTCCCGACCCGTTTGATGGAAGTGAGCGCGGTCAGGGCGCTGTCTTAAGAGACAGGAACTTCAGCTCGACTGAGTCCAGCGGCTCAAAGGGGCCCCTCTGAAGTCCAGACAGGACGATAGAGAGGTCCCAAGAGGGCACAAGGGGAGGCCTGGAGGGATTCATCCTCCTGGCCCCCTTCAGGAACCTCACGATGAGATCATGCTTTCCCAGGGACCGGCCGTCCACTGCATCGTGGTGAGCCGCAATAGCGGCTACATACACTTTCAAGGTGGAGGGTGACAGCCTACGCTCCAACCTTTCTTGCAGGAAAGAAAGCACTACTCCAATCGTGCATCTTCGGGGGTCTTCTCGCCGAGAAGAACACCAGGTCGCGAACAGACTCCATTTCAGTGCGTAGGTTTGCCTTGTTGAAGGAGCCCTAGCCTGAATGATGGTCTCTACCACCGCCGGTGGTAGACCACTCAAGTCTGCCGCGTCCCGTCCAGGAGCCACATGGAGGTTCCATAGATCTGGACGCTGGTGCCATATGGTGCCGAGCCCCTGAGAAAGGAGGTCCTTCCTCAGAGGAATGCGCCAGAGAGGTACTGTCGCGAGGGAAATGAGTTCGGGAAACCAGGTCCGGGTGGGCCAATGGGCGCAACCAGCAGGACCTGCTCCTCGTCTCCCTGAGCTTGCACAGTGTCTGTGCAAGTAGGCTCACTGGGGAAACACATACTTGCGTGGGCCGAGGCCAGCTGTGTGCCAGTGCGTCTGTGCCGAGGGGCCCTCGGTCAGGAGAAGTACAGCTGGCAGTGGGAGGACTCGGGGAGGCAAACAGGTCTACCTGAGCTTCCCGAATCGACTCCAGATCAGCCGGATCGTCTCGGGATGGAGTCGCCATTCTCCGGGAACGTGAGCTGTCGTGAGAGCGGCCGGCCGCACGATTGAGCTGCCCCGGGATGTGAACAGCACGCGGTGACTTGAACTGCGTGTGACTCCAGAGGAGGAGATGGCGGGCGAGCTGTGACATGCGGTGTGATCATATACCCCCAGCCGGTTGATATACGAGACCGCCCGCGGTGTTGTCCGTGCGGACTAGCACAGCGTGCTTGCCCAACAGCAGTGGCGGAACTGCCGCAAGGCTAAATGCACTGCCCACAGCTCCAGGCAGTTGATGTGCCAAAGCAGTCGGGGCCCTGTCCAGAGCCCCGAGGCTGCCTGCCCGTTGCATGTAGCGCCCAGCCCTGCTGGAGGCATCTGTTGTGACAACAGTATGCCGGGACACTTGTTCTAGGGGCACCCCGGCCCGTGAAAGGCAAGGTCTGTCCAGGGGCTGAGGGAGCGGCGACACTGCTGGGAGATACCTACTGCAGTGTACCGCGCGCCATGCCCACCTCGGGACCCAGGAGTGTAGCCAGTGCTGAAGTGGTCTCATATGAAGCAATCCGAGCGGCGTGACTGCAGCTGCGGATGCCATATGCCCCAGGAGCCTCTGAAACTGTTTCAGTGGTACCACATTTCTGCCTCTGAAGGAACTCAGGCAGTTCAGCACTGCTTGGGCACGTTCCTCCGTGAGGCGTGCCGTCATACTCACCGAGTCTAACTCCACACCGAGAAAGAGATTCTCTGCACAGGGGAGAGCTTGCTCTTTTCCCAGTTGACCCGAAGCCCCAACTGGCTGAGGTGCCGGAGCACCAAGTCCCTGTGATCGCCCAACTGCTCTCTGGATTGGGCTAGAATAAGCCAATCGTCGAGGTAGTTGAGGATCCTGACGCCCACTTCCCGTAACGGGGTAAGGGCGCCCTCTACAACCTTCGTGAACACACGGGGAGACAGGGAGAGCCCGAAGGGGAGGACCCTGTACTGCCATGCCCGACCTTCGAACGCAAACCGTAGAAACGGTCTGTGTCGCGGAAGGATCGAAACGTGAAAGTAAGCGTCCTTCAGGTCGATCGCTGCAAACCAATCCTGGGGCTGAATGCATTTGATCATGCACCTGCATCTTGAACGGGAGCTTGTGTAAAGCCCGGTTCAAGACTCGCAGATCCAGGATTGGCCGAAGGCCACCACCTTTCTTGGGTACGATGAAGTAAGGGCTGTAAAACCCCTGCCTCATCTCGGCTGGAGGGACCGGCTCGATTGCATCCTTTGCCAGGAGGACAGCAATCTCCTCGCGCAAGACAGGGCGTTCCGGACAGCCACCGACGTCTCGAGAACGCCGTTGAACTTGGGAGGTCGCCTGGCGAACTGAATCGCGTGGCCGAGTCTGTGCGTGAGCCAGCGAGACAGGCTGGGCAGCGTGAGCCACGCCTCCAGACGCTGTGCAAGCGGCTCCAACGGCATAATCAGCGTACCTGTGGTGGTGCAGCGAAGGGAGTAGGGGTGGATGGCACAGAAGGCGGTGCGTTCTGAGGCATCCTCACCGAACTCCCTGGGTCCCAGCGACTGGCCAGAGGTGCGTGGGGAGGAATGTCGTCCCGAACCGTACTCTCTTGGCTACTGGCAAATGGGTCGTGGGCGAGAGTGAGGAGGCAGGGCGTCGCACACTGTCGCCCCATGGACCTGAGAACCCGGAGGAAAGGAAATTGCTCTTTCTTTGAGAAGGTGGGTACCGCTGGCCCTTGGACCAGCGGAACAGAAACAAACGAAACAGAAGATTCTCCTCCCGGCCCTCCACCGGGAAGGAGCGGCGCTGTTCTCGCCGTCTCCTGAGAAAGAGCAAACTCCAACATCTCCGGGTTGCCAGCGTCAGGGCGCGTCGACTTCCTGGACGACTTGGGGCCTGGCTGGGACGCTGGGCGCCGCTCTCCTGCGAGAGGCTCGGCGCCCCGGCTATGTGTCGATTCGGCCTGGGCGGAGCGGCTCTGGAGGACGCGAGGAGGGCGCCCACACGGGCAGACTAAGGCCTGGCCCCGGGGCAGCGGTGGATGGTGCATCACGCCGGGCAGGATGTGCTGGATCGCCTCGGTCTGCTGCTGTACCGCCGAGAACTGCTGGGCGAAGCCCTCGGCGGTGTCGCCGAACAGCCCTCCTGGGAGATGGGGGCGTCGGCGTGCCTTGTCGACGCCCTTCATCTCTGCCAGGTTGAGCCAGAGATGGCGCTCCTGGACCACCATGGTGGACATCGCCTTCCGAGGGACCGCGTGACTTTCGCCGTCGAGCGAGGTCAGTCGCGCAGCTCCTGCATCAACCCCGGTCGGTACTACCCTCGTGCACCTGTTTGAGCGCCTTGGCTTGGTGAACCTGCAGGATAGCCATGGCGTGCAGGGCGGAGGCTGCCTGGCCCAGCACTGTAAGCTTTGGCCGCGGCTGTCAGCTTACAGGCCGACGGGAGACGGACGGTTCCTCCAAGTGGCGGCGTTTCGTGGGCACAAGTGCACCGCGACCGCCTCTCCACCTGGGGAATGCCCCACCCCTGGCCACTCCGCCATCGAGGGTGAGGACGGAGGAGGCGGACGGCGGCTTCTGGCCGTGAAAGGGGCCATCCACGAACTCGTCAGCTCCTCATGCACCTCCGGGAAGAAAGGCACCGGGCAGGGCACGGTTGTGAGCCGCGCCCGCTCCGAAAGAAATCGCTCAGCCGGGCTCGGGACTGGGCGGTCTGTTGACCTCCAGCCCGATGCTCACGGCTGCCCGGCAAGCATGGCCAGCTCTGGGTCCGGCGGTGGCGACAACACCCGAGGGGCAGCCCCACCGCACCTTCATCCTCAGAGGACGTGAACCCATCCCCGATGCTGCGATCGACATCCTATCTACAGATGGCGCACGAATGAAATGCTGGGCGCCCGTGGGACAGACCAGCGAAATCACCTGGGAACCGGACGGGATGTTCGCTGCGTGAGGAGTAAGAGGTCCGTGGGGGCGTGCCCGGCGGAGAGGCTCTTACAGTAACCCTCAGATCTCCCAGGCGTCAGCCGGCGATCCTCTGCTCGAGCCAGAGAGATCAGCACGGGTGGCGGCAGAGGGTGCCAATCCTTTCATAAAGGAAAGGCGAGATCGCAGCGAAATCATGCTCATACGCCCACAACAGAAGCATGGAGTCATCCACAGAACGCAGCTTCAGCGTGTCGGCGGCCCAGACACTGAAGACAACGATCGTGTCCGTCATCCGCAGACAGAAAACGACCGCAACCAGAAGGACACGGACAAAACGGCATCTTGAAAAGCGCGATTGTCCGTGATTTGCTCTTTAGAATTTGCTCTTTTAGTTGAAGTGCCCAGGGAATCGCTGATGAGAGGGACTCCGCTGATCGCACCGTTACGCCAACCGGGAACAAAACAAAGATGAACGGCTTTGTGGAGATCAGCACTCTTCTCATCCATTCGGCTCGAGCAAAATCTAATGAGTGGATGCACCTGTCGCCTTTTATACCCGTATGCACGGGAGTGGCTCAGGTATGCAAATCCACTAGCCAATTTCATTGGCGTTTCTCTTAGTCAGAGATGTTCGGGCTTCAGGTAAATCCCGTCGACATAACTCGTAGTGACCGACAGATAGGGAACTGATATTTCATTGGTTAAAAACGTAAACAAGCCTCCACGTGCTGGCCACGTCATATCATAACATTAACATGCCGAAACGTCAGACCTCATTTAATCCGGAATGGACAAAAGAGCACAAATTTATATCAAAAGCAGTAGAGACGCTTTTCATGGATTTTGCACACTGTGTCGCTGTGAAGTGTATTTGTGTATTTCTATTATTTCCAGAAGTCCAGAAATTCTATGTTTTCAGACACTGAGCACTTTGCAAGAAAGGTTCATCTCAGTGGTCAGTTTTTGAAACAGGCACTTTTTTGCCTCTTCTGTTACACGTAGGTCTACATCAAGATATATCGTAGATCAAATTTTCTGGCAATGAATAGAGTAGGTTATTTCAGAATCACTGTATCATGATACCATCGATATGATGGACAAAATTGTATTGTAGTTGCGAGTACACCAGAGTCCTATGCAATTATTCTTGCCTCACTGAATACCGCAAAGTGTCCTCCTTTTTGGTGTTATGGAAATGACCACCCAATTTACGTCCCATTAGATATTTAAGTTTTTCACTGCATAGACTAAGGAAAGAACTGCTGTAGCAGTTTTACAGTTATTTATCATTAATGGTGCTTGCCATATATGGCAAAGCAACATTATTGTTATCCGTCATACTTATTAATGGTGCTTGCCATATATGGCAAAGCAACATTATTGTTATCCGTCATACTTATTATTAATGGTGCTTGCCATATATGGCAAAGCAACATTATTGTTATCCGTCATACTTATTAATGGTGCTTGCCATATATGGCAAGGCAACATTAGTGTTATCTGCCATTTTTAAATTCACTTTTTTCACTCCTCCGCGTTTTTGTCACAGAGCCATGAATGAGGTGTCAAAACGTGCAGCCTAATCGGGAATGGTGTGACTATGACTTTATAAGCGATCAGTTTTGCCCCTAGGGGCGAAATAGCGCCAAAACCATAGACTTAACATTGCGAAAAACTTTGACGCCTCGTAGCTCAGAGTGGATTTCACAGAAATGTGAAATTTGCCACATTTGAAGAGGCTGGCAGGCTCTGTAAGACCATACCTCAAAATGGGGTAAAAGTTGCACCCTAGGGGGCAGGAGCGTCCCAAAGTTGCCCCATTGATTTCTATGGTGTGGGGACGGCCCATAGATCACGCTTTTAAACATTGAACTCTGATAACTCTGGATCACAGTGTCATAGAGACAAGGGGCTCATTTGACTCAGACGACCAATCAGCATCTCAGGATCATTGTGAAGCTATCAAGCCACGCCCCTAGCATTTAGAGCACCTTAGCAACACGTCCCATAGACTTCCATTTAAAGAGATCAAAGGGATATCTCAGGATAGAAGTGTCATAGAAACATGAGGGTGGGCTCGTTTGACTCGGGGCAGCAAGCAGCCAATCCTGAATCACCTCAACACTCACTGGCCACGCCCTAGCAACCATTGTCGAGCACCTTAGCAACCAAAATTCACAGAGGAATATCTTCCATTCTGAATGTCACAGAGGCGTGGGAGTTGGTTTATATCATTCATACTGACAAGAAGCCTTTGAGTATCCTGATTGCTAGCTGCCGCCACTCCCTAGCAACCAAACAGAGTACCCTAGCAACCGCTTTTGCAAGACCTATATCTCTGCATCAGAACATCGTGTAGAGATGGGGTTGGTTTATACATTCACACTGACTTTGGAGCTTCATGATTGGCAGCTGCCAAGCCACTCCTAGCAACCAAACAGAGTACCCTAGCAACTGCAAGACCAATATCTCTGCATCAGAACATCAGAGATGGGGGTTGGCTCTTCTGACTCATGGCAAACAGGACTTGCTACATGCACATGCTAGCAGTGAATAGCTACATGCTAATAGCTTAGCTAAGTGCTAAATCATGCCAATAAAATGCTACAAACTCCATGTAACCATCTGTGACATTTACCAACCACCTAGTAACACCATAGCAACCACCCAGATTACCTAGCAACCGCCTAGCAACGCCCTAGCAACCACCCAGAACACCCTAGCTAGCAATACCCTACACCCTAGCAACCCCCTCAACACCCTAGCACCACCCAGAACACCCTAGCAACCGCCTAGCAACCGCCAGCAACACACCCTCCACCTAGCAACCAATGGTTGATTAAACAAAAAGTCATCCAACAACTGTACACAATTAAAGAGGTCGACTGGCTTCAGTATTTTAGCAGTGGTGCATTTAAAACAAGACCCAACTGTATAAATTAATTAAAGCAAGAACTGCACTGTACAAATTCACCTTCATGTTAGGAACATGTCAGCAGTTTTGTGTCATTCTTTTCTTATGAAGACTTTGGCAGTTTTTATGCAATGAAATGTTATAATTAATTAATAGAAATTAATATAATTAATTTGTCAAATATTTGACAAATAAGTCTGCAGCATAATTTTTTTGCAAACAGATCCAAACAGTGTTCATCGATCGCAAGGGTTCCAGAGTGGAACTAAAATACTCACAAATGCAACAAAAATAACAGTGTGCAACAATAATTCAAAATGTATTTATCATATTGAATATACATTTTTGGGTGGCCATTTCATCCAGTCTCATTTTGATATTATCTTTTCCGAGCTGCAATCAGCAACGAACATGAAACATTTCCGAATAGTGATTGTTATGAACTGGTCGATCAAAAGGATTCACGAAACTGCTTCGAACCTGCTACTCCCTCTTGATGTGTATCTGTCGTTTTGAATCAGACTCAGTTAATGGATTGTTGACAAATGAATTCACTGAACTGCGAGTCATTTTTTGTAATTAAAAGTTTGTAATTAAAGCTATTTTTAAATCAGCTACAGATATAATAGAGAACAGAACAGAGACAGAAAGCAGACCAAATATACACATGTCAGAAAGAGTGGCCAAGACTGGAGCTTTGTTTTTGATGCATATTTTCAGGGATGAAGGAAGAAATGTTCACTTGACAGAAAAGAGAATTGATTAAAACATAGGCACTTCCAGAACATGAAGTGAGACAGTCCTAAGCCCCTTCTCATGTGTCTTTCACTCCTTTCCTCACAAACACAGATGCATCACAAGAGCATGAAAGATGAAGCATGAGAGAAAGACTGTTTACAGCATGAGTGAACAGACAAAACGAGTGATGTTGGAGGAGAACTGCATATATCTTGCTTGGAGCCTTTCCTCTACTCTCCTTTCTGTCTTTCACGACGTTTGTACCGTTTCTCCCCATCCATCACATCCACATTCATTCATATGCTTTACCACGATCCATTGTGTAATTCCTTCCCTTTTATCCTGATTGTTTACCTTTGTTTGGGAGTCAAGGGCTGTACTTTCAAGAGCAGATGACTGCGTGTAAACACACAAACACACTTATAATCATATCTTATGCATAACAGCATTAATTCATTTTTAAGTGCCAACATATGACCAAAATACTCAATCCTATCATAAAGACAGCCATATCTGCCTTGAGAACATTATGGAAACAGGATTTGTGGTACATCGGTGTTACAAGCCAGCGAGTGAGTAAGTGAGGTTTGCAAACGCATTTTATTTAGAGATTTATTTTCAGTCCATTAGTATAACAGTCCTCCCCCAGTACTCCCAAGTGGCTGCAAGGGTTGCTATAGTGATAGCAATGCAAAATAGCACATGCTCTGTGAACGGCGGGCACATGGTACACGGGCTAGATTCCAATTCAGGCCCCACGGCACTTCCTGCAACAATCTCACTTGATGTATCTGCACCACCGGAGTTCACTTTAGAAAACTAAATAATGAAGCAAAAAGAACAAACCTGGCTACCGGCTTTATTTCCCCTAATGCTTGTTCACTCTAACATCAAAAGTATAGGAACCATGTGCCTCACTTCTGAACCGTATTAGTGATGTAGCACTTCACTTCATAAAAGTGTGCAGTTCAGTTTTATTTCAATTAATTGTGAAGCCATTTTATTTTATATATGAATTTCATTATTCTTTTTTAATCAACTCGCAAACCCCCAAGAGTTCACAAACCTCCATTAGGAAACACTGCTTTAACCAGCACTAATGTTAACCATGTTAAACCATATTTAAGATTTAAAATGGAAATAACAATATAACAACGATCCATAGTGTTGTGTCCTGGCTCGCAGACCTTTCCCGATCACATCCCTACCCCCTGTCCTTTCGAAATAAAGGCATAATATGGCAAAATATTTGGGACATTTTGTTTACTTATGTATGTTATGAACAATGAAAGATCTGGAACTCACTGAAATCACAGTTGTTTTTTACCACATGTGTGGCATCCTGTGTTCCTGTGTGGCTCAGTGGTAGAGCATTGCGTCAGCAGTGCAAAAGGTTGTGGGTTTGATTCCCAGGGAACACTAATTGTGAGGAATCACAATTATTACTGACAAAAATGTATAAACTGAATGCAATTGTAAGTTGCTTTGGATAAAAGCGTCTGATAAATGTAAATGTAAAATGTTAATAACCACAAACAATTATTTTAACTCCTTCCTCAGTGTTTATAAATAAACCGAAAATGTGTTTATAGTAAATAACTCTGTTCACAGTACATAATACACTTGTAAGCAAGCCAGCAACACCACAACTCATAAATCACTAGAAAAACTCAAGATTTATTTTCTGTGTTGACTTATTTTCTATTGAAACAGGAAATTAGGGTGGGACACATTGAACAGCCAATCATTTTTAGTTTAATAATTTGACATTATGTAAAAAAAAAAAAAGATATTCCATTTAACACTCACAAAAACCCTGCTTGTTCCATTTCCATAATTAAAATACGCTAATGCAATACAGCTCTTGAACAATCACAATTAATTTTTACTCCATGCAATCTGTCTAAATTTGTAAAACAGAAGTTTACTCAATCCAATAATCCTCCTTAGCATTAACATTTTGCATTGGCAGTAACACAGCATTACTGAAACTGGGCAGAGTTTCCAGCAGGCTTTGCATGGGACTGGCTGGGGAGAGTAAATTATGAAATAAAGCTTTATTTAATGTGTTTTGTGCAAAATGAGAAAAGTTGAAGGTGTTTTCAGTGTTTAATGATCAGTTATTAGGGGACTCAGTATAGAGTTTATGTTAGGGTGGTGTTTTTTGGAGAAAAGTGGAACTGTTGAGCTGACTTTGCTAACTTTACAGAGTTGAGAACTGAGCTGTCTACATGTGAGTGAAAAATTGCCACTAGTTTGGAAATTACTTTAAAGTTAAAGAACCACTCTCCAAAATAATTATATTTTTAACTGAAGAAGAACTGTGAAGCCTTCTCAACGTAATTGCTGTATATGAATATTTTGTTACAAAAATCTGCATTTCCTACTCAGCTTTACATCAGCTATTGAGAGTGATTCTATGTGCATAATTGATTCTACCCCTTAAAAAGGGGCATTCACAACCTCAAGCACTGATAAATTAATAGTGGTAGCTTTTGTGTGCAGTAGATTCCTTCTGGCACCACGGTGTACAAATCAAACCTCGGTTAACAGTGAATACTGCTGTCACATGCCCTTTTTCAGTGTATGTTAGCGGAACTCGCTTGAAGTTACATTCCCCTTCATCCTCCACTGGCCACCGAATCAAGCATGCCGCACAACTCGATCTATGAGAATACAGGAATGCAAGCTTTTCAGGTTAATCTTACCATTGAATTGGGGGGAAAGATTAGAGGATGACAAAATGCAATCCAATCCAATTTGTGGTGCTACGTGAGGTAAAAATCAAATCTGAAAGATAAATCTCTGCCATCTAATCTTTTCTATTAGCTTTGGAACACCCACTCATCCGAACACATTCACACATAGTACAACCACAAATATGAACAGTTCCCACCTGCATACACACTGTTCACACAAACAGCGATATGGCATTGCATTAGTAGGAAGACACTGACAAAATACATATGCAATCACTATATTTATATGTACTGTGTGTCCTACCGATGTGTGTAAGGTTGGGAATCAAGAACTGGTTGTTATTCAGGTTCTATTTTTTAGTACTTTTATCAAATTATTTTAATGATGTTCAGTGCCACTGATGATCATAAAGTTCATTTTATTACTGATTTGGATAATATGCGGTACAAAAGAACCAGACCACAAAAGCATTCTTGTTTTGCAAACAAATGTACATCGCCACAGCAAGAGGAATTTTGAATTAGCTGAATTATTAGCTTACAGACACAAAATAATACAAAAGCAAAGATCCTGTAGCGTTGTCCTCCATACATGAATCCGATGCACAAAATGACTCTATAAAACCAGTTTTAAAGAATCAGTCAAAATTTTACAAAGATTTAAATTGATTGCAAATTAATTTATTGGATTAAACGGTTTAAGCAACTGGCTTTCAGAAAGAGCATTGAATCACAATTATTTGAGGAAGGGCTGATACATTAAATAATTTATGTCCTTTTGTTCTAACCAGCTACAATAAGCATTTTCAGTAACAATTTAAACAAGAGGCTGATATTTTATACGTGAACTTATGTTCAACTCTCCTTTTTAATACTTAACTTTTAACTAGTTTTGATTTTTTCAGTCATCAGTCATCAAAGCTAGATAAATATTGGTCACAAACCAAAAGAGATTTATGTTAAATTTTATCAAGCTGGTTAGTGATTACTTGCTAAAAACTACCACAGATCATGTTTTCAGGCCATTTCAATTCTTATTTTGATGTAACAAAGTGATTATATCTACAGTATCTCACAGAAGTGAGTATACCCCTCACATTTTTGTAAATATTTTATTATATATTTTAATCTGACAACACTGAAGAAATGACACTTTGCTACAATGTAAAGTAGTGAGTGCACAGCTTGTATAAAAGTGTAAATTTGCTGTCCCCTCAAAATAACTCAACACAGAGCCATTAATGTCTAAACCACTGGACACAAAAGTGAGTACACCCCTAAATGAAAATTTCCAAATTAGGCCCAATTAGCCATTTTCTCTCCCCGGTGTCATGTGACTCATTTGTGTTACAAGGTCTCCGGTGTGAATGGGGAGCAGGTGTGTTAAATTTGGTGTTATCGCTCTCACTCTCTCATACTGGTCACTGGAAGTTCAACATGGCACCTCATGGCAAAGAACTCCTTGAGGAGCTGAAAAAAATAATTGTTGCTCTAGATAAAGATGACGTAGGCTATAAGAAGATTGCCAAGACCCTGAAACTGAGCTGCAGCACGATGGTCAAGACCATACTGCGGTTCAACAGGACAGGTTTCACTCAGAACAGGCCTCGCCATGGTCGACCAAAGAAGTTGAGTGCACATGCTCAGCGTCATATCCAGAGGTTGTGTTTGGGAAATGGACGTATGAGTGCTGCCAGCATCGCTGCAGAGGTTGAAGTGGTGGGGGGTCAGCCTGTCAGTGCTCAGACCATATGCCACACACTGCATCAAATTGGTCTGCATGGCTGTCGTCCCAGAAGGAAGCCTCTTCTAAAGATGATGCACAAGAAAGACTAAGGACATGGATTACTGGAACCATGTCCTGTGGTCTGATGTCAAGCATGTGTGGCTGCAACCAGGTGAGGAGTACAAAGACAAGTGTGTCTTGCCTACAGTCAAGCATGGTGTTGGGAGTGTCATAGTCTGGGGCTGCATGAGTGCTGCCGGCACTGGGGAGCTACAGTTAATTGAGGGAACCATGAATGCCAAAATGTACTGTGACATACTGAAGTAGAGCATGATCCCCTCCCTTCGGAGACTGGGCCGCAGGGCAGTATTCCAACATGATAATGAGCACTGCCTTGCTAAAGAAGCTGAGGGTAGAGGTGATGGACTGGCCAAGCATGTCTCCAGATCTAAACCCAATTGAGCATCTGTGGGGCATCCTCAAAAGGTAAGGTCTCTAACATCCACCAGCTCTGTGATATCGTCATGGAGGAGTGGAAGAGGACTCCAGTGGCAACCTGTGAAGCTCTGGTGATCTCCATGCCCAAGAAGGTTAAGACAGTGCTGGAAAATAATGGTGGCCACACAAAATATTGACACTTTGGGCCCAATTTGGACATTTTCACTTAGGGGTGTACTCACTTTTTTGGCCAGCGGTTTAGACATTAATTGCTGTGTGTTCAGTTATTTTGAGGGGACAGCAAATTTACACTGTTATACAAGCTGAACATTCACTAATTTAAATTGTAGCAAAGTGTCATTTCTTCAGTGTTGTCACATGAAAAGAAAATATTTACAAAAATGTGAGGGGTGTACTCACTTCTGTGAGATACTGCAAGAGTGTGAATTGTATACCTACTTTTTAAAATTAGAATTCTCATTTGCGAACATGGAGCCTGCACAAACACAAGAGGAGGGATTTATCACATTAACCAATCCTAGCCGATCATAACAAGTCATCCAATCAAATCGTGATCGAGGCATTGCCTACTCTCACAGGATTTTCCTCCATTCATTCTCAACTACCTCATCAATCTCATTGCAAGCTTAAGGGGTCTGTTAAAACTCAATGGGTTTTGGTAGGCAAGAGATACCATAATGATTATAGACTAGATAGACTATAATAGATTATAATGTAATATTAGTATTGTTTTATTTTTTACGATTTTTTTTTCTCATCCAATATACTGAGGAAGCCCTGCCTCCATTGCCTCCTCGGAGGAAACGCCCATGATATATATATTAGTGCTGTCAAAATCCAAATCCAAAGTTTTTGTTTACATAATATATGTGTGTGTGTACTCTACTGTGCATATTTATTATGTATACATAAAGACATACATATACAGCATATATTTGGAAAATATTGCATTTACGTGTGTGTGTGTGTGTGTGTGTGTGTGTGTGTGTGTGTGTGTGTGTGTATATATATATGCATTTACATGTATATACGTGTTTATATTCATATAAATTATATCATATAGAAATATATTTAATATATAAATGTAACATTTTCTTAAATATATACATGCACGTGTGTGTATTTTATATACATAATAAATATACACAGTAAACACATATATTATGCAAACAAAAACTTTTATTTGCATGTGATTGATTGCAATTAATCGTTTGACAGCTTTAGCATATATACAAAATCGAAGTATTTTGAGGGCGTATTACTGTAAGACTTGACGACATCATTCACAGTGCTTCACTGTGGTTTCCTGCTCTTTTGCCACAATTTGCTCACCATGGCTCTCTGATTGGTGAAATTTTCTTCACAGCATCATGGGAAATTTAGTTTTTCAACAGGAATCCTGCTCTGAAAGATGATACTTTGAAAAATAAGTTTAAATAATGCAAAACAATGGCTTCAACAAAAGAATGTGTCATTGAAGAACAACTTTCAAGCCCATAAGTTATAATGACTTTATAGTCAATAAACTTATGGAGAAAATGTTTGCAGTGTAAATCAGCTTAAAAGTTCAGGTCAACACCGTATGTTGTGCTGGTATCCCTCTCAAGCTTCTTAACTAACTTATCCAACACTGTTAGACCCAGTCTAGACTACAAAGCATAAACCTGCCTGGACCACGATAGAACTTAATACTAATGCAAAGTGTCTCTTTTCAGCTGAGAAAAGCATATAAAACCCAAACACACATACAGACCTGTTTTTCTTGACTGGGTTTCCTGTGGGACAACAGTAACTCTACAGCTCCCACCACTTCTTTGCGTATGGCGTAGAGCAGAGCGTCTCCAGTGTTCACTCCGTGATCCAGAAGCAGCTCCATCACCTCAAGGTTCTCATTCTCAATAGCGATTAGTAGCGCACTGCGGCCCAATGGATCCACACAGTTGACGTCAATATTGTAGTAGACCACCGCCTCACGTAGTGCATGCTGGACCCCCGCATAGTCACCCTTTTCCACAGCCAAAAGGAACGAACGCTCCTCTGGGGAAAGCTCTACCTCCGCCCGGACGATTTGTAGGGGGATTCTGTCCCGGTATGGAGAGTAGCTGCTCTTTTTGTAGTATAGATGTGACATGGGATTCATGATGGATGCTAGTAGAAGAAGAAAAAACAGACACAGAGAAGCTGTAATAATTAAATATTCACTAACAAACAGGAAATGGGCACAGTGAGTCAGCTTACTTGCTTTTTGGCAGTGGAAATAGTGTACATTTATGACATACATATCTTATCATTCCACAGAAGTAATTTCAGTAATCTTGAAATGCATTAAAAGATGCTTTTTGAAATTTAACCCAAGGAAAATTCAATCAGAGATAAAAAGAAGTGTACTTGTAGACAGATATGAAAAATGAATACGCAAACATTAATGTTCACAATATCTACAAAAAAATCTTACTTGAAATTACTTTTTAATAGGTTTCCGGGAGTGACTGATGCCTCAAGTCATTTTTCTTAATGGACACAATGTGGTCACAAGCAACAGCTAGATCTGTTATTATGCTCAGTGATCAAACTGTGGTGCCAGTAATTCAGCTTGGTCACATTTGCTACACTATTAAAAAAATAGAGCAAAATCAGGTAGGTGTGTGTGTGTGTGTGTGTGTGTGTGTGTGTGTGTGTGTGTGTGTGTGTGTGTGTGTGTGTGTGTGTGTGTGTGTGTGTGTGTGTGTGTGTGTGTGTGTGTGTGTGTAAACATTGTGGTGTTATCACACTCTATTTTCACTTTTTTTAGGGGAAGTCATTTAGAAAAAGGTGAAGAGTTGATATTTTATAATTATGTCATCTGAGAGGTGAGCACATTGATAATTTGAATCATTATCACATTCCTTGTTTTACTAATATTTACATCATTTGGTTTGTCTTTAAGGCCACTCTCATATTTATACATAGAGGAAGAGTCTGTTATATGGAAGGATTAACTATGTGATCTGAATCAGAATCGGATTTAAGTCTTAAATCTACATTATGTAATTGTTTTGCAATTATTTAATTAGTCAAGGGTATTTTGATTCTACAGTAAGTCAAATCTTATAAACACATTCACTAAAAAGATTCATTTAGATTCATTCATTGATTCATTCAGCAAATTCTTCTGCAGGTAACATTGCTTCACCAGTAGGTGGCGAAAAAAGTTTGTGACAAATTAGTGCATAATTCTGTCTTCAAATCTGCTAGAAAATCCAGGAAGCATTTTCACCTCAAATGACACAAATCCCAAGCATTAATCCATATCATTAATGACACGTTATAATCTTTCAGATCAACAAAAAGGCTGACAGTATGAAGCGTTGTTTCCAAAACGACCAATCAGAATGGATATTGAAATGACGCAATGCTGTTTGGTTCAGAGTTGCATCCCTAGTCCATATACAAAACCAATCAACTTCAGAGGTAAACCATTCAAGCCAATCAACATTCAGTATCAGTGTAGAACATCATCAAACCACTATGATAATAAAACAACAGGCGAAGACAATGTTACATTTGAAACAAAATGTTAATACATTCCAAACAAATAAAGGCTCATATATAAATAAAACTACTTCAGCTCATCACTACAGGTCTGGGTAGGCTACTTAGATAGACCCAACATAAGACTGCTTACTTGAATCAATTACTTTAACATTTAGTTGTCAAAACAGTTAATATATGTACAAATTGTGTGGTTTTCAATAGGATTTGTGTTTAGACAATTTCGCTATATTTGTACATATACAATTTTAAATTAATTGTGGCCACATTTACTTGGCCGCTGTCTATGGACAGTATCTGGCGATGCTTTCAAGGTAAACAAACTCTAAAATCATTTTGAAGTGAGATTAGTTGCAGATACCTCTGAATATGTCTTACTAGTGTAATTCATGTGGGTGTAGTTTGCAAAACTTGGCTGTTGGCTGCATGTAAACAGTGCTATATGGTTACTTGTGTTGTGTTGCATCCTTCCCATGGTATTCCTGGTATCTTGATATGGAACTAGATTTATATTTTTAGCTGGTCATGCCTTTAATAAAAAATAATATAACTTTGTACATATAGTGTTGGTGAGCAATACTAAACATTAAACATTTATTGCAAACCTGCTTGCCTGTTAGGCTGCTATTATGATAATACACTTATGAATGCTTTTCTCATTCATTTATACAGAGGGGTGAAATAATTTTTGTGGTAATCGACAGCTTTTCACAGATGCGGCCCATAAACTCAACCTAGATTATGCCTTTAAGGAAACTCCACATAATTGGCTGCTTTTTTTAGTCAGGACAAGCATTTATTTTCTATTTCTGTTTTTCTGCTTTCTGTGTATGGATAACATACAATTTAGTGTCATTGTAAGCAAAACAACAGTGGAATATTCAAAAGGATTTACCAGTTTATCAGTTTTGACAGTTCATCTCAACTCATTCCAAAGTGTGCCGATCAGTGAGTAAAAAATATCTCACAAATTTCAGAATAAATGAGAGAACTTGAGTAATTACTGAGAATGACTCCGTGATGATGTTGCATCTTGCTTTGATCTTCATCTCTGAAGAAGATGAACAGACACACCAGGTGGCGTCTAACATATGGTCTCGCATCAACTGACACCACACATGCACACACACACACACACACACACACACACACACACTTATCAGCACACTCAGACTCATTAGCACCCAATTCACACTTTGCGTTGAATTTTACATTATGGGGTATAACTGCTGTCTAATAGATGCAGATCCCCTAATCCACTCATGAATTAGACATCATGTTATCTATAATGTATATATTTTTTTTCTTTCTGGGGAACTACAGTAGAACTCTGACTTAATTTATTAGCATTCTTTCAGCTCGTCAGTTTCAATATTTATACATCTATGTACTTTCTGTTTAACCACTGCATTTTGCACTTAAAGTTGGAAATCTAATTCCTTAATGGATCTCACAGGTTTTATTGTAAACAACCTATCCATGCGTGTTTTTTGAGCTTGTAATTTTTTATCAAAATGTTATAACTCCTGTTGAAATGACTTCTCTTTGGTGACAAATGCTGGACTTCAGTCATTTAGTCCCACTAAAATCTAGGGAAGCACCAATACCATTTTTTTCTAAACTGATCCGAACCCCAAATTCTCAATATCGGATGATACTGATCTGATACCATTTAAGAGTCACATCTTGTGACATCATATTCTGTTATTGGTTTGTTTAGATGTCTTTGTTTAATGTTTGCTTCACATTAGTATTCATTTCTATAACGAAAACTATGATGAAAAAAGTTCATTGACAAGCTTTTTTCCCATGACTAAAACATTGAAGTTTAACGATGTTAATGTTAAACAAAAAACATTATTGTTTATTGAAAATAATGTCAATAAACAATAACGATGAATATATCAACATGCAATATCGTTGACGATAAAGGATGAGACTAAAATGTACTGTATTTAAAAAAATAAAAACTATACCTAAATCTATTTTTATTTTTGTCAAAATCTATTTTTATTTTCATCGGGGGAAAAAAGACAAATATTATTACGAGACCCTACTACACGAGCTTTCATGTGTTGTTGCAAGATATCGAGAGTTCAAATCCCTAAATCAGAGCTTCTCTGTTAAAAGGATACATTTTCTCCCCGGTGATTTGCTTAATTTTTGCAATCTGGCAACCATACACACATGTTCACTATTCATTGCAGAAGTGCCGATGATGATCTGAAAATACAGTTTAGAGTTAGAGTTTAGCTATCTCCATGTGAGATTTTCAGCTTAAATGAAAGGGTCATTCAGTCGGTGTTCTATCGTGAGATCTCGACTATTTTGTTTGCGATTGTAGTTACAGAATAAATGCACTTACTCAACCACTGTTGTTTTAATAGAGAAACATTATTGGAATAACTGGAAGTCCCCATTCTATTGATATGTGTTTATTGGTGAAAGTGCATTATCTGAAATTGAAAAATATGGTAACACTTTATTTTAGGGTCTCTTAACTAGTTGCTAATTAGCATGCATATTAATAGAATATTAGCCATTTATTAGTGGTAATTAAGCACATATTAATGTCTTATTCTACATTACCTTATTCTACATCTCTAATCCTACCCAACACCTAAACTTAACAACTACCTTACTAACTATTAATAAGCAGCAAATTGGGAGTTTATTGAGGGAAAAGTTGTAGTTATTAATTAATAAGTGTTCCCTATTCTAAAGTGTTACCAAAAATATATATCTTTAAATTATATCAATCATTGCCATTTTAATTTTAAGCAAAATTATATATTTTTTGTTTTATTAATTTAACCATTATATAGCATTGACGATAATGTGACTAAGTTTTCATTGACTAAAACAAGATTAAAATGCTCAGACAATTAGTCGACTAAAATTTGACTAAACATACATTGGACAAGGTTGACTAAATAAACTAATTTAAAAGACTAAGACTAAATAAAAAATGGCTGACAAAATTCACACTATGTTGCATTCATATATCCAGGGGAGAATTTAGTGAATTTGGGACCCCAGGCAAATATAAGAATGGGGCCCTTTACATTTGCACACATTTAACTATAGATCAACCTTTGGGTTCCTTTTTTTGTTGTTGTGATGCTTATAGCTGCACAATGGTGCCCCATAGTTGAGTCCAATGTTTCTACATTTTTCACGTACATGTTATAATAAGATTCTTTCATTTACATTTACATTTATTAATTCAGCAGACACTTTCATTTTTTCATGTTGTAGACCACGAAATAGCAATTAGTTTACCGTTGAGATACAAGTTTTAACAAAAAAAAACTAAATAACTCATAAAATGATAAACCTCACAACTAAACATTTAACAACCTTTTTTTAAGAAAAGGGATGAGTCAGAAGTATAAATTATTATATTATTTAAAACGGGTTTATGTGGATGGACTTTTTGCATTGGTCTGAACAAAAACTGCAGACTGGATTATTGAAATGCACATTCATTCTCTGCCAGTAGGAGGTGCTTTTGGAACATCAGAAATATAGCGGTTTCCCCGGTAACGGCTGTAAACAAAGCAGAGCTCAGCTCATAAATTATACTCTATCAGGTAAAATGGAAATGCCATCCAAACTTTTCTGAAGACAATCAGTTCCTTCAGATTCATAAAAACTTGAACTAGCGAGACTGAGGAAATTGTAAAAATAAATATAGCCTATATTGACGAGGAAAGTCTACTGATGAGCTACCAGCGAAAGCCTACATTTAATTTGAGTCATTTTAACTTGGGCTGTCAATCGATCCAAATATTTAATTGTGATTATATTGCATGATTATCATGAGTTAACTCATGAATAATCGCAACTTAATCACACATTTTTATCTGTTCTAAATGTACCTTAAATTAATAATGTTTGAGTTTTTAAAAACCTAATCAACATGGGCTTGGACAAATATGGATGCTTTATGCAATATATATGTTTATTATTAGTGAAGCCATAGGTAACAGAACATGAAGACTAGACAAAATGCCATAGATGTTTTTCAAAGAACTTGTTCATTTCTATTAGACACATAAAAAATAAAAAAAAAAGTACATAGAAATACCAGTTTCCCATCACTTCTCTTTATTTGCACTGAGCAATTTACTGACACAAACCTGTTTACATTTTTGCAGGACAGGGCAGGACAGGACTGAAACGCGGCCCATTAAGGCTAGGCTACATAACCAGCTCCCTTCCAATATGTTAATCTTTACAAAAATCCTGATTTATAATCAAGCTGTCGTCAAAAGGCTACACATAAGATAAAGACAATAGCTGTGCTGTGATTTCGGATATACTTGCATGTAAAATTAGAGAAGCAACATATCTGTGTTTAACCGAGAGAGAGAGAGAGAGAGAGAGAGAGAGAGAGAGAGAGAGAGAGAGAGAGAGAGAGAGAGAGAGAGAGAGAGAGAGAGAGAGTGTGGGGTGTGCTGTGAAAGAATCGCTCATGCGGCAGTCAGCTTCAGATGCATTATATTTTTTATTTGCTACAAGCAGGATACAAGAAGCACATTCAACTCGAACACGCAGATGGTTGTTGTGGTAATAAGACAACCGGGTGTAGTGCACATATGAAAAGTGTTCCATTTGGGCCCAAGGGCCAGAGGGCCCGCAGTTCCCACTCCTGCATATATCAGTCAAACTGCACCAGAGATTGTTTAGAAGTGGACCCCCTGAAATGGTAGATCTCTGTCTGCTTGTTTTGTGTGCACCAAAGTTCAGATGGTAGTATTCACTTGCTTAAATGAACTTCTCTAATAGAGCATTCACACTAGAGTTGGTTTTAACTGAACCAAACCTACCAACCTTTGCATTTGACCTCAAGATTACATTCAGATATGCCTTCTTCCAATCAACCACCAATGGATAAAACCAAGTCTCCTCCCTACTTCCGTTACATCACAACTTCACATCTTATATTGAAAGAAAGTCATTCTGTGGTACCCAACAATGATTTTACCAAACAATAGATCTTTTTGTCAGCTTCTCTAAATATCCACACTGTGTTAATCCTATGCTGGTGAACACATCAGTGCACTTGCCCCCACTGCAGCTGGTACACCCACACAGCTTTCTGCTCCTTAATGCTAATTTTTAGATACTGGATAAGCCAGGATCTGTACTGTTTTCAAAATTCAAAAACATTCACAAAGTTGAACACATCCCCTGTACCTTGCGTGTTTGTATAGAAAATGAATTGGCTAATTTGATAATGCTTTCAACTACCAATAAAAATGTAGTACTCTCAGCTCTGTTTTTTACCATGTTAAGTCCCATTGTGATTTTGGTTAGTAACAATAGTTTATGGTAACAAACTATGGACATGTTTCACTTAGGTCTTAATTTTGAACAATACATTGTTTTGTCATTTGAACCTAGGGCTTGAAAAACAAAGTGCCTGACAGGATGAGCCATGTTAAACATTATGCTAATGCATTAGCTTGAAGTTTAAAATAAAGCATTCGCATGTTTTGGCCAACTTGGATCGTGCACCTTTCCCGAAGCAGCTTACGCTGTTTGAAGAAATGCATTGTTCTGAAGAAATGCATTATTCAGTGGTATAATTTGAAGTGAATGGCAGAAGTTTTCTGTGCGTATTGAGGCAGATGTGACTAATCGATAATTACATTCATTATAAGTGATTTCATCAATTAGTTGTTGTAGCCCTATTTAAAACATGTTTATGAATAAGGGCCCTTATTCACAAAACATTTTATCTTAACATTAAGATTTCTCCTAAATAGCAGTAAACGTTTTTAGCTAAGAGTTTTCTCTTAAAACCTATTCACAAAGCTGCTGAGAGAAGCTTTTACTAATGAATAGAGAGAAGTCTTAAGATAAGAGAAAAGGTCTCTGCACAGGGAGTCCGAAATTTCTGCATGCGTTTTTTCGTATTTGTAATCCTAAAAATTTGTCACACACAGAAACCTTGCACACTGAATCCGATGCGTATTAATTAATCCGTTACGAAAAAATTCCATTGTAAGTCCATAAGACCGCAAGTGCACATGAAGTGTTCCATTTGGGACAGGGCCAGAGAGGACGGAGAGTTCCCCTCCTTATTAAGGATCAATGGGATTATCACGGTCGCTTCAAAGTTTACTTCAGGATGTCAGTGGCTCAGTTTGATGCTTTGCTAGTGATATTTGAGCCACATATTAAAAGGAAGACCACCCATTTTTGTGAGCTCCGTGTGATTTTTACAGTGCTTTGTGATGCGTGACGAAGTGGATGAACTTGACAATCGCCATTCTGGATTTCGGCGTTCGCTTTTACGGTGGCTCTGTACTGTCAAAACACCTTCCAAAATGCTTGCCACAGATGCTAAAAAGGCAAAAAATTGAACACGATCCAAATTTTATTATGACGGATGAAAATTTTGCAGGCGGTGTGTAAACGTGATTGACATAACGTGAGGTCATATTTATTTTTCAACATGCAAACATTTCGGACGAAATTTTCGGACTCGGTGCAATGACCTTAAGGTTTGACCTTGTTGCTATGGATGATGTCAGAATGCTTAATAATTATGGACACAGTGATTGGCTGATAGGAGAGGGGAGGGGTCTCTGTCAGAGATTTATACATAGAAATATTGCAGAGCGCAATGCTATGTTGCCATATTCAAGTGAAGGTTTAAAAATAAAAATGGTAATTGCCACAATCTGGCTGATAGTAAGACATGAAACAGAAAACCATGAGACAGAAAACCAAACTGGAAGCAAGAACAGCTGTTACTTCTTGCCCAACTGGTTAATTAAAACAAGCATATAATCAAAGTAAAATTTGGAATTGGGAACCTCCAAAATCAAAGGCGATACCTTTTAGGTGCCATTTTAGGATAGTTTGTAGTTTGGTCTAAGTGACTTAGGAGTTCTCTTCACTAATCCTAACATTTCGCCGATATAGGAGCTCGTTTTAGTGCTAAAATGCTTTGTGGAATACAAAAACTTAGGAGTCCTGAATTTAGGACTGACACGCCCATAATTTTTTCTCCTAAATTGGCAAGTTATGAGTTACTTTTAGAATGAAGATGTTTTGTGAATACGGGCCCAGATCTATATCATGCATTTAGAAAATAAATAGCCCTGAGGAAATTTTTATTTCATGGAGGCCCATTCACTCCAAACTATAATGATAACAACACAGAGGAACATTATTGTTTGAATCACTTTCAGAACAATCTTCTTCAGAAGATGAAAGATAAAAGATTGACAGACAATCAGAATCCATTTTGCTTTAAAAAGTTCAAGCATGAAGCATCGGATATTATAACGGCAGAGCATGCTTACGATGAACAGTGTGCTCAAGATTTTTGTGCATTGGTGTGGATACGATTATAGTTATCATTAAAGTTATCGTTATTGTTGTGAACGGGCCTTAAACCTGCAAATATTTGTTGGGCCATGCAGTGTTTATCCTACCTATAGACCAGCAAAGAAAGCAATTCTTACTTCAACCTTCTTTTAATTTAATGTGGTTGTTGTACAGTATAATGATTTCTAAAAATCAATGACCCTCTCTAAACTTTACTCTGCGTAACCCTGAGGAGAAGATAAAAGGAAAGCGGCGCTTGATGGCCCCAGTGACTCCACTACAAAGCACCACTCTGACCGAGCAATTATCTCTGCAGTCTTATCGCAGATGGTTTAATTGTGTAATTAATCTGTGGTTCTTAGTCCTCTAAGGGCTGCTTATCTCTGAGGAATATCATTAGAGCATAAGCTGGGCCAAACATTAGCTGATAAATTAGACGTGAACTAAGTGTGCAGGACAATCCCTAGTGATCCATATGAAGTGGAGAACGTTTCTCTCATTGGACTGGGAGCAATTCCGGAGTGCCTGAACTCAGTGATAATTCCTTCCACAACATCTACCAAAAATTATTGATTTATTTACTGCAATAACAAAAAATATGATCAGGTTTTTTTTTTACAGTACCATGATTTGAAGTATTATACAAAAGAACAGGTAACTACTCATATACAGTATCTTTCAAAAGTGAGTACACCACTCACATTTTGGAAATCAATTTAGTATATCATTTTAAGGGACAATACTATAGAAATTAAACTTGGATATATTTTAGATTGGTCAATGCGCAACTTGTATAGCAGTAAAGATTTACTGTCTTCTGAAAATAACTCAACATACAGCCATTATTGTCAAAAAAAGCTGGCAACAAAACGTCTCAGGTTACGTATGTAACCATGGTTCCCCGAGTGGGGAACGAGACACTGCGTCCCCTAGGGGTCGCTACGGGGAACGCCTCCAGCGTGACTCGTGTCTGAAGATACATATGTAAAAACACCACCTGTTGGCCGGCGACAGCCCATGACGTCACTACCGGCGTGTCACAATATAAGTGCCGCCGGGAGCATACATCATCAGCTTCTTCGTCTGAAGCTTGCGTCCGAAGCATGGCCCAAAGCCTAGGGGACGCAGTGTCTCGCTTCCCCCACTGGGGAACCATGGTTACACACGTAACCTGAGACGTTCCCCTTCATGGGAACTCGAACTGCGTCCCCTAGGGGTCGCTCACGGGAACGCTATACCCACGCCCGCCATGCTGAGGGGAGTGCAAGCCAATTTCGCAAAAGGCGAGCACTAAGCCAACTCTACCAGGCTAAGGGAGTTGCCCCGGACGGTTGATGGCTGTCAGTGACATTATCCCCACGGCCAGAAGCCTGAGCTACATACCCTAAAATCCTTACCTGCTGGGTGCCGGAACTACGGACCCAGGGTGAAACTCAAGGTCTGGAATCAGAACGATTCCTTTAAGGGAATATGGCCAAGCACCTAGTGGTAATAACTAGGTCCTGGCCGGTCACTCAGAAGCTACCGCTTGCTCTGCACAAGCTTGCTGAGGGACTGTCTCAACAGACCCTTTGGTAGCGACACCCTTTTTTGGAACCCAACCCATATGGGACAAAGGAGCGGGGCCCAAGGCACAAGCCGGGCTTTAACCAGCTCAGAAGAGGGCACGAAGCTGTGCGCGTAACCCTACCCTTACGGGATTTTTAGAAAGAACGCAGAATCTTTGACGTGCGAACTTACCACTTGAGTGGATTTTAAAAAGTGCCCAAAGCCTAGCGTGCGCACTTACCATAACATGGATTTTTGAAAGAACGCAAAACACTTGATGTGCGATCTTACCACTGAGTGGATTTTTCAGAAGTGCCCAAAGATCTTAGCGTGTGCACTTATCTAGATGGGTAACATTCTATGGCTCCGGGCGGAGAACTATTCACCCTTCAGAGTAAGGGGAACTCAGACGCTCAGAAGGGAGCGGCATGCTCATAAACGACCCTCTATGGTGAGGGAGAAATGCTAGCTCTACCGACAGCGAGCTCTGGGGAGCGGAGAAAACACCCCTCGAAATGAGAGGGAACTCAGACGCTCAGACAGGAGCGGCACGCTCATAGGTGACCCTCGTTGGTGAGGGGAGCCGTGCTAGCTCTACCAATGAGGAGCTCTAAGAGCGGAGGACTCATCCCTTAACGTGAGGGGACTCAGACGCCCAGAAGGGAGCGGCATGCTCATAAGTGACCCTCTATGGTGAGGGGAGCCATGCTAGCTCGACCAACACGGAGGCGACCTATCACAGAGCTCTGGAGAGCGGAGAACTCATTCGTCAGAATGAGAGGGGAACTCAGACGCTCAGAAGGGAGCGGCCTGCTCATAGATGACCCTCTAAATGAGGGGAGCAGAGCTAGCTCGACCAGCACGAGCTCTGGAGGCGGAGAACTCATTCCTCAGAATGAGAGGAAACTCAGATGCTCAGACGGGAGCGGTATGCTCATAGGTGACCCTCTAGGTGAGGGGAGCAAAGTACCGACAGCAAGCTCTGGAGGCGGAACACTCATTCCCCAAAATGAGAGGGAACTCAGACGCCCATAGGGGAGCGGTATGCTCATAAGTGACCCTCTGTGTGAGGGGAGCAGTGCTAGCTCTACCCATAAGGAGCTCTGGAGGCGGAGAAACCATTCCTCACGCCTAGAAGGAGCGGCATGCTCTAAAATGACCCTCAGTAGTGAGGGGAGCAATGCTAGCTCGACCAACAAGGAGAGCGACCGATCACAGAGCTCTGGGAGGCGGATAAACTCAGACACTCAGAATGAGAGGGAACTCAGACGCTCAGAAGGGAGCAGCATGCTCATAAATGACCCTCTAGGAGAGGAGCAACGCTAGCTCTTACCGACAGCGAGCTCTGGAGAGCGGAGGACTCCTTCCTCAGATGAGAGGAAACTTAGATGTTCTGAAGGAGCGGCATGCTCATAATAACCCTCACGGTGAGGGGAGCAAGGCTAGCTCGACCAACAGGAGGCGACCAATCGCAGAGCTCTGGGGAGCGGAGAACACATTCTTCAGAATAAGAGGAGAACTCAAACGCTCAGAAGGGAGCGGCACGCTCATAGGTGACCCTCTAGTTGAGGGGAGCAATGCTAGCTCGACCAACAACGAGCTCTGGCGAGTGGAGACTTAGACGCTCCGAAGGGAGCGGCATGCTCATAGGTGACCCTCTATGGTGAGGGGAGCAATGCTAGCTCAACCCACAGGGAGCGCTACTAGCTTGGATCTGGTATCGACGAGTGATGTAATCACTGCGATAGCCGATAGCCTTTAGAAATGGATCATACTCATCCATTGGTTATAGGGGAATTAGAGAGGATCAAGAGGGCAGATGCCCCCCTAAGGGAAAGGAGTAGATGTCTTACTCTGGTCCGGACGAAAGTGTCATATAGGACGCTTCATCCGGAGCACCTCCTCAGGTTTTGCCTCTCTGACCCATGCCTCTCTTTAACCCTACCCGCAGGCGGGAGGGGCATGAGTCGCGAGACTAGTTCTGAGCCCATCTCTGATCCCCAGACCGAGATGGGCTAGGACCCCTGGTTGTTCGGGCTCATACCTGGACTTTACAGAAAGCCTTATCCAGGTCTTTCAGCAGATCAATCTGGTACGCCTGAAGCACCGCCATAGTGTGCAACGAAGCGACGATCTGACCTGCTGCTGCATATGCCCTGCCATTTAAGCAAGATTCAGGGGCTTAGATGGCAAGGAGGGAGCCTTGAGAGAGGATGTCTCGCCCACAGCGAGATAAGCTGGCTATCATCTCTTGCACAGGGGGCATCCCCTCATAGCCATTTTCACGCACCTCAATGTCAGCATAACTAGTATGCTGAAACCTATGAATACGAGAAAAAATAGCTTTTTCCACTCCTTCTCAACCTCCACATCGAGATTTATGAAGAAAGGAAGGCTCGCTTGAGCTGGGGATTTACGGCCAGAAAGATTTATTTTTATGATCCATAACCTCCAAAACTCATTCATATGCAGTGCAGGAGGATTGAGAGGGTTCAGTCTCAACTTCCTCACCCTCAAACATCTCCTGCTCTTCCTGGGCATAACCCAGCAGAGCACTAACCGCTGAATCTGATGATGTCAGAAAGATCGCATCATCACAATCCAGCAGCTCACTCGTTCTCGGCCGGCCTTGCGCGAAAAGGCGGTCCTTCTCTAACTCATCGGCCATATCCAACTGCGAACCCCGCGATTTCAATCGCCTCCGTGCCTCGGCAGCGGTGGGTACCGAATCGCGGAAGCAGACGGCTGCCCCTCTTTCCTCGAAAAGAGGGACAGACGAAGCGAACTTTCTCACAGTGCACGCAGATTGCCCACTCAAAGACATCGCGTGCGTGCTCTTCGCCCAAACAAAAGACGCAACGATCGTGTGTGTCATCGGGTGTCAAATAACAAGGACACGGATCCACGCACAATCTCAAACGCCTTGCTAGTGCTCGCCATGATAAATAAAGGAAAACTGTATTCCTACCAGAATGCACGTTTCTTCAAACAGACCAGTCAGTGAAGACGAAAAAGCTGATGATGTATGCTCCCGGCGGCACTTATATTGTGACACGCCGGTAGTGACGTCATGGGCTGTCGCCGGCCAACAGGTGGTGTTTTTACATATGTATCTTCAGACACGAGTCACGCTGGAGGCGTTCCCCGTAGCGACCCCTAGGGGACGCAGTTCGAGTTCCCATGAAGGGGAACTGAATACACCCTAAGTGTCCTGTGGTCTGATGAGTCTAAGGTAAACTTGTTTGACTCAGATGGTGTCCAGCATGTGTGGCGATGTCCTGGTGAGGAGTACCAAGAAAATTGTGCCTTGCCTACAGTCAAGCATGCTGGTGGTAGCATCATGGTCTGGGGCTGCATGACTACTGTTGGTACTGGGGAGCTGCGGTTCATTGAGAGAAACATGGATTCCAACATATACTGTGACATTCTGAACCAGAAGATGATGCCCTCCCTTCAGAATCTGTTTTCCAGCATAACCACCCCAAACACACCGCTGAGACAACAACTGTCATGCTGCTGAAGGTGAAGGTGATATAGTGGCCAAGAATGTCTCCAGACCTGAACCCTATTGAGCACATGTGTGGCATCCTCAAGCAGAAAGTGGAGAAGCACCATGTGTATAACATCCAGCAGCTCTGTGATGTCATTATGGAGTGGAAGAGGATGCCAGCAACAACCTGTGCAGCTATGGTGAATTCCATACTCAGGAAGATTAAGGCAGTGCTAGATAACAACGGTGCCCCTACTAAATATTGACACTTTGGACACAGTTTTGACATGTTCACTCATTTTTGTTGCCAGTTATTTGGACAATAATGGTTATATGTTGCGTTATATTTAGAGGACAGTAAATTTGTACTTCTATACAAGCTGCACATTGATTACTATAAAATATATCCACGTTTCTTTTGTGCAGTATTGTCCCTTGAGAAATTATACTACAATTTTTGCTGAAATGTGAGGGGTGTACTCACTTTTGTGAGATTTTGTATATGACATCGACCATGTTACTTACAAAGTCCATTATCGTGAAATCAGTATTAAAAACAACAGGAATATGCCAAATACTAAGATATTCTGAGATTCATATATATATATATATATTTAGATCTTTTAGATGAACTTGTAATTACATGTTTTGTGCTGATATAATTTCTAATTTTAAAAATTCTAAATGTTATAATTTTAACAACACTGGTAGTCTCAAGCTTTCTGAACTCCTACTGTAATATTGTCTTGCTCAAATAGCTTTTTTGTTTTCCCTTTTTTTAACCGCAGTAAAGAAAAACAAGAGTCACAAAAGAAACACTGTGCTCTGAGGGGAAATAACTTTAACTTGTACGATCAATGAAAAGCCGCTGATGAGGTCCGAACGGGGACACTGATTAAATCAATACATCGACGAGTATTTTCAAGATTAAATCAGACAGAGAGTATGGATCTTTCAGGAGAAACCTCTGCAGAATCAAACACTTATAAGAAATTATGTGTTTTTGTCTGGTCCTTTGAGATGAGTAAATTAAATAAAAATGACCTGATACAGCACAGTTGCATCTTATATTTACATTTAGTCATTTAGCAGACTAAATTATTATTATTATTCTCCCAGGAAGCAGGGAGATTAGCACATATACCTTGAGTCATAACTAAAGGAACAGGCTGGCATGGCTGCCATGCAACTGAGCAAACAGTTACGGGTATTAGAGGCATCAGAAATTGAAACACGCCATCTCAGAGGCTACAAAACAGCAGATTCTGAAGGATGGCACGTTTATGCCACTGTAATCCAATTAAACGCCTTGCTGTGCTGTGTGTGTTTAGAAAGAGACAGTCGGCAGTAAACCTATCATCTATCTATCTATCTGTCTGTCTGTCTGTCTGTCTGTCTGTCTGTCTGTCTGTCTGTCTGTCTGTCTACTATCTGTCTGTCTGTCTGTCTACTATCTGTCTGTCTGTCTGTCTGTCTGTCTGTCTGTCTGTCTGTCTACTGTCTGTCTGTCTGTCTGTCTGTCTGTCTGTCTGTCTACTATCTGTCTGTCTGTCTGTCTGTCTCTAGCAAATGCCAAGAAACTGCCAAACAACCACTCAGAAAACCATGGCAACCACTTAGAAATGCTCAAGGAAACACCAAAATTACTTTAGCAAAGTGCTCAGAACACCTTCGCAACCCTCTAGCAACTACAGTACAACCAGGTAAAGGCCTGAATGAACATCAAACTTTTCCTAAGCTGTCTGTTAACAACAGTTATCAGAGTTTCTCTTAACAAACTTTCATTTTCTAGCTTCTGTTGTTTTTTTCTGCTGTCGTAACTTATCATCGTGGTCAATTTGTCATGCCCTACAGTTAACATTTAGAGGAAAGCTCAGTCATTTTTCTATTACTCATTCAACAAACCCTAACAAACACTGACAGGCAGACGTACAATGAAAATTTAACAGAGGAAGGAAAATGCTTCCTCCTGTCAGATTCTCTTACAACACAAAGTGACTGCTTGCCTCACCATTTGATCTTTTCCTTTTAGCAAACTTACCCATGTGCTCCACCTCATGTCAGAAAGCCAGGAGCAAACGCATGAGGATGTTTGGGAAGCCTTTAAAATTGCATGAAGAGCTAAGCTCTGCAATCTCTCGTGATTCAAAACAAACTTAAAGACAAGCACAGAAACATGTTCGCCTTGTCTAGTGTAAAGAATGCAAAGCCTGGAAGGTTTATGGCTGTTCTTCCCAGCATGCTTCACGTATAAACATGAAAAGCCCATTCTCCAATGTTTACCTGTCAGGCAAGAAGGGGCAAAATTATTTTTGTGAAGTAGCTGCTTTCTATAACATGCTCAAATATGATCAAAGATGTTCTATTCTAGCGACTTCCCTGGCATATACGGCTGCAAATTCTGAAATGTGTTGTTTTCTTATTAGAGGGGTTTATTATTGACTATTATGTGGTGATGATAAACTATACATACACCATACTTAACTCTTTATTCTTTGTTATTTTTTCATTAGTTGGCTGCATGAATCCAAAGCATCCTGCAAAGCCAGTCCTGCTTCTATACAACAGATAATCTTTTCTTATTAATCCCCAAGTCATACCTAGATGTATTTCCAACAGCCTGTCTCCAGTTTAACCTTTTAGTTTAATAGCTAATTAACAACCCATAGTCTCCCTGCGTTTACAACATGCACACACACGCGCAAACACAATTTTCTATCATTTATCCACGTCAACAAACTCGCTGGTCTATGGAAAGACTCTTTAGTTCAGTAGCAGCTATAATTACGGGAAAGTATAAGCCATGAGTGAGTTCATCTTGTGAGTCATTTTCGGGGTTAAGAGCTGTTTGCCGTGACATATGGAGATGCTGTGGCAGTGATGTAGAGCATCGGTGTGAGAGTTTAATATGCCAGGCACGTTGAGTTACTCTCCTCTCCGTGAACTTAGGCGATACTTCAAAGCCATGCTTTTGTCATGTCTAAAGAATGTGTCATCGATGTGAGAGGGGATCAAAGTTTCTGTTTTGTGTGTCTGAAGCTCTGTTCCACAATCTAGCGAGCTTCTAACGCAGCATCCTAAACAGCATGGGATCTCAAACTTGACTGATTTGGAGCGCTCTTAGGCAAATCCATGTGCCACTCCAAGAGCTTGTCTCATATGAAGCAAAACGCATACAAAGCATAAAAACACATAGCACACACAAATATTTGGGTAAAATAATAGTGTTCTACTTACATTACAGCTATTTTGTATATATTTTTCTGATACTTTTTACCTTAAATAAGCAGTGTAGGTTTTTATTGGATATTATTCTTACAGTACATTGGTCGAACGTTTGAAGTGTGGCTTTCCAAAGCTTTTTATCCACCATTTGTGTTTAAGGGAACCTGTTAGATTCTGCAGTACTGTGATAAAAACTGCAGAAATGACCAAATATGACACTTCACGCTTCACACTGTCAAATGAACAGAAAAGCCTAATTTGACAGAGATTAATTTACCTTGAAGTAAATGTAGATGTCCTAACCGATGTTATGCAGTACTTAATAAAGGGCTTACGTAGTTTATTCCAAGGCATTAACTTTGGAGAGTTTATTTGATTATAAAAAGGGGAAATCTACGACATCCCTATAATATATATAAGGATTTAATTGAATGTGTTACTTGTGGTTTGTAAATATTCATTAAATTTACTAGCAATTTTTGAGCAAATTCAAAAGTAAAAGTTTAACATAAACACTACACCTTTTTTTTAGTTATGTAGATCTCTCTTAAAAATGAATTTTCAATCTTAACACAAAGGACTTCTACTTACAAAAGCTTGTCTGATAGTATAGTCCATAGAAACACTCGATTAGATAGGACTGGTCAGTTTTTAGGCTTTAACAAAAAGTCAATAATAAGTATAAAATAAAATAAATAAAATACCATTATATAAATGTAAAAAAGTAACAATTTATGTTTTCCCAAATAGACTAAATTTGGAAGGATCTATTTTGTAATCACATTGACTAATCATTTGAACTTTAGATATAAATATGACAAAAATCACATCTAACAATGCATTCAATTAATTTTAGAATTACCAAAACAGTAGGCAATTTATTCTTGCTAAAGAGCATTGGCGGTTTCATTAATGGGTTCTGATTTGATGTAAACCACGTAAGTAACTTGTATGAGTCTGGACCTGAGTTAACTTCTGCTGGTCTCAAACACTCAGTCACCGCAAAGCTAGACACACCCTGCAATTCTATTAGATTTATTATCTTCTATTCACAAAAACCTTTGTATTCTAGAGCTATTACTTTTCAATTCCATGTAATTATTTTTAAACACAACAAATTAAAGACAGATTTACAGATTCAGTTTTTTTGTTTTGTTTTGCAAACATACTTTGCAAAAGTGTCACTACAGATGTTCTTTACATCTTAAAAACTCTTAAATGTGCATAAAGCTCAATCATACATTAACTTTAACAAATAAGAACAAGTCAACCTGCCATACCAAACAAGACTACAGGGAGATGATAAAGGACTAGTGTTGGGTACCGTTCATATATTACCCAGTACCCAACCTTTTTCGGTACTTTACTCTCTGTGTAATAACAAAAACATTTATTTCAGCGGGGAAAAAAAATAAGTCCAAAACTTTCAATATCCACATTTTGAACAATGGGGCCCTACTTTTTTCTTCTTTTTTTTATTCCAGAAATACTTGTTTTATTTTTTCTGATAATCAATAGATGGCATTACATTTATTTTTAATTAAATGAAAGTGAAACCATTAAATGTTTTGCCAAACAGAGGCTTACTGTTAAATATAATACATGGTAGAAATATTTTGTGAATATTCCTTTAAAAAAGTTGTAATAATAATTATTTTTTCTACAATTAAGTGGTTAATGTGGTTGTAATAATATTTTTTATCATTTAATAATTGTATTTGCATTTGACAGTAAATTGAATATATAAAGACGTACATTATACTGTACAAAAGTAATAGAAAAGTAAGATATTTCTGTTACATGTTAAACCACACTTTTATTTTGACAGGTTGCAGTGAATTTTCTGTATGATATGATGCTAGTTTTCACAAATGAAATGGTAAAATTCCCATGAAGTGACTCTCACAGACTGCCTCACAGTTCATGTGTTAGTGAGATGCAGAGGCTAAAAATCACCAAGAGTTTACGCGTGCTTCAGTATTTGTGTAGTAAACAAAATCACATCTCCGTCATTCATAACGAGGCTACCATATGACCCTAGAAATGTAAGCACACTTCAGAACATTTCAGTTTGCCCTGTGTGTTATGTTTTAAAGAGTTGCAGGGAGACATCATGTCACAGTGTCTCTCTCTGCCTCTCTCTCTCTCTCTCTCATGCGCCCAAATGCTTTCTCAGGTACCGAAATTTGGTACCGAATGAGATAATGTGAATCGGTACTCTGTAGTACCGATGCAATTCGGTCGGTACCCTTAAAAGTACAGAGTTCGGTACCCAACCCTACAAAGGACTGCATATAAACTACTAAACGGATCCATTCAGAATCACTAAACACACTAAAATACAAATTAATAATAATTAAATTAAATTAAAGCAATCGGAATGTGTGGAAACTCAGCTATTTGAAGGCAGGCCAATGCCATCGGTGAATAGTTCCTCTGTCAGAACAAGCGATCGTGTCTGTGTTTGGAGCATCTGTCGATCATATGTACATAAACTCCACTAGTCCTCCTCACAAACTTCTCCAAAACACTCTTCTTCAGTAGGCATCCGTTATAAAACACTCGCTGTACATTCATTTTGAAAGCTATGTGAATATACTAAATATTCCTACCCAGGAAACTTTTTCTTCACTGTTTTTCTACACTCTCACACACTACTAGTTTTTGTCCTTCAAGTACTGTTTTTTAGGCTTTACCATCCTTGTAGGTGCACCGTACATTAAGGATTTGATGATTATTCTGAGAAAAGCATAATAAGTCCCAAATCTGTTATCTTATGTAATGTACCATTAAGCGATGTAATCTTATTTGAGAGGCAAGGTCACTCACTTATAATCAAGGGTTTGAAAGGTTGGACCCTGATGGGTCCTGTGCAATTTCATTACAATCCTGGAGATGAAAAACTGGGGGAAAAGTTAATTTGATCCCCAAAGACATTAGTCCAAATGAACCCTGGATTATAAACTCAAAGCATCTCTTATACACCAACAAAACGAATGACATACAGTAACGTTTTTTTCTTCTGTCACCTCCTAATAGTGTTGCACACACCAATTTCTTTTTTTCCTCTGAGCCCCCTTGAGGCAATGAGCATGGCCAGTCCATTTGGGACAAACCCTGTCTACTCCCTCCCTTTTGTTTTCACTCAAAACAGCACCTGGAACGAGTGTATAAACTGGGATCACACTCCTCAGAGATAGGCAGATATAATTTATTATCCTGTAGCTTTAAGGTATATGTACACATCCGTACACGTCTGTTTAAAGACATAATGCAGCATAAAAATGATACTAAAATATGCCACAGCACTGACTCATAGTATCTAAACCAGCTCTGGTGCTCCTTCAAAATAGCACCTAACAGTCTTAAACTTTCTATATTTTCATAATTTAATGTACATCTTCTATATATTTCAATTCATAATTTCATTGCTCAATTTCATGTTAAAAACATTAATAACATTATTTCTGTATTCATAATGTTTATATAAATGCATTTATACTGCACGGAACAGTTTGTTTAAGTGTTTGTGGTATATATACTACTTCAGATGTTGACACATTAAACAATTAGTTCACCAAAAAGGTAAATGTGCATAAAATGTACTTATCCTCAGGCCATATAAGATTTTTTGGATTAAGATTTTTAGTGTTTTTATGGATTGTGTTATTTTGTACATGAAGCGACAGTTTAAAGGTAAAATTCCTTGACGGATTTGTTTCTTACAAACATGCAGCTTTTCACTTCACAAGCTGTTAATTTATGGACGGAGCATTACTTGGGGATTATTGTGATATTTTTATCAGCTGTTTGGACTCTCATTCTGACGGCACCCATTCACTGCAGAGGATCCTTTGGTGAGCAAGTGACATAATTCTAAATTTCTCCAAATCTATTCCAATTAAGAAGTGTACTACAGTACATCTTATAAGGCCCGAGGTTGAGTAAATGTTCTGCAATTTCAGAAAATAATGTAGAAAATTATAATTATATAATTATATTTGTTTACCAAATCATTACAGTCTAAAATGTTTAACCCACACTGCGGCATTAGGCTCTTTTAGGACTTGTTTTAGATGATGGAGCCCATCACACCATTGCAATACAATCTAAGGATGTTAGACCCTATTAACCAGAGCATACTGTAAATGTTACATATATAATTTGCATCCTTGTGACAATTTCCTTTAAAATATTACTAAGCTTCCCCAGTTCATTAAGAATCTGCATTAAAAATGCTTCATTTACTGTACATACCTAATAGTGTTGCTCACACCAATTTATGTTTTTTCCCTCAGCTCCCTTGAGGCGATGAGCATGGACAATCTATTGGGACAATCCCTGTCCACTTCCTAACCTCTCTTTCCACATGTACAGTAACAGTGCAAAGAATAAGTGAATAAATCTTTGATCCCAATCATAAGCCCTCAGAGAGCAGCGGGTATCAATAATTATCATATAGCCAGCTGTGCCTGCCTAGCAAGTCTTACATGCATTAAATATATATTTATTTTACATAACCATTACAATCTGGTATTTTGAATTGAATGATTATTTTGACCAATATTTGTCCTGATATTCAGTTTTTTCAACTTATTAGATCTCTTCTATTTGTAAATGATGCCATTTGACTGATCGCTATGGAAAAGCAGCCAAAAATTATTCTTATTTTTTTTGCAATTGGAGAAACGTATTTAATGCATTGCATTAATGCTTTTAAATAACAGCCATTCGTTCTCAAGTGAGAAGTGTATAATTTAGGATTCAGACAGACCTAAATAAGGATGAAAATAAATCTGCCTGATTACAAACAGCTTTGAATATATAATCTTCATCATCATCAATAATAACATAATTCCGAATGTACATGCTGTTATATTATGTCATTCATTATTGTATAGAAAAAAATCTGTTCTGCATACTGGTTTTTGGATGCTGAAATAACAAATAATGCATATTGGTATAGTCCCCAACAATCAATATCGTGTGATCTCGAAGTTGAACTCCAACCAACACCGCAGCATTAAGCACCCATGCAGTAATCAGGGTCATTTGAGATGATGAAACCCCAACACACCATTACAACAAAAGAAGTGGTTAGAAGACCCTTTAAGTAAACAGAACATGAATGTTGTGATAACTCTTATCGTATCCTTGGTCTCAAAATTGGCAGTCAAATCTCATAAAGCTTTCCAAATGTATTAAAATCTGCATTTAAAAAACGCTTCATTTACTTTACAGACCAGGTCTGCATGGCCAGTTGCGTGGTATGTCCATTCTTGTTGACCAAACGCACGCACTGACATCTGCAGATGTAGGTAAGAAGGCGTTTGAGCGCTTTCACTTTGGCGACACATCAAATGATGCTCGACAAAAGACGTTTTAAAACTTCAATTCAAATGTAACGTATCTCCGTATGGCTTTGCTTACCTGATGCGCCTTACTATATGATTATTCAATCACCCCTCGTATCAAACAAGGGGTCTTTGAGGAGAGTGGTCTTCTTATGCGAGGAGTCTGGAATATTATTTATCATTGGCGTCCTCCCGAGATCCTCATATTCCCCATGTAGAACCAGTGGAACGCGTGCGGTGAATGCACGAGCCTCTTTTCTTTCCTCTATTTTCCTTTCTCACTCTCTCACACATGCATTAACACGCACAGCACACACGCCCAAGTGGGCTCTCCACGCGTAAACGCCACGAGGAGCATCCTTGACTCCAATGCGCATTTTATCGGTCCTATGCGCGCGGCGTTTTTCAGTGTACACAACCCAGCGCAGTTCTTACGGCACATAAATATTCAGGTTTGGCCAGCAGAAAGGGTGTTTAACTCACATTGCCCACGGACGCTAGATACAGGTGGTTTTGCGAATCTCCGACGTCTTCTTTCAAAAGTGTGGATTGCGGAGCGAGGAATATTTCAAAAAAACAAGTGCGTCTCGCACGCGTATGGCAGCATCTTGTCTTCGTATTGGGCTTCGCGGCAGCTGCACGGATTCCAGCGTTCGCGCGCTGCGGTTGTCATGGTCAGACTGAGGGATGCTGCTGTGGCGCTTGATTCGTGACATCACACAACCGTTTGAATTGCTGCAAGTTTTCTTTTATTGGGTAAAACTTACGGGGTTTCCCTTCTTATAATTTAACTCTTAAATGTTGGAGTTATAGGGAGGATTTTGCAACAATATTCAATTGGGATCATTCTGTTACAGAAATAGATCCATCTATAAATGAAAATTCTGTCAACGTTTAATCAGTCGTCGTTTCAAATCCGTAGCAATAGATTTTATTTGTCGAACACAAAACTAGATATTTGAAAGAATGTTTGTGCTGCATTGGATTCTTCCATTTCACAAAACCAGAAACTGTCAACGTCCAAAATATGCCTCAAAAGATAGTCCTTTCCAAGACATTTAATATCATATGCTGTAAACATGTTAGTAATTCTACTATTTAACATAATAATAAGAAAATAAAATGCAACCTGTTAAAGGAATACTTAATCCAAAAAGAAAACTTTGCTCAAAATGTACTCACACTGACACCATCCAAGATGTAGATGAGTTTGTTTCTTCATCAGAACAGATTTTGAGAAATTAGCATTACATCAATTGCTCACCAATGGATCCTCGGCAGTGAATTGGTACTGTCAAAATGAGAGTCCAAACAGCTGATACAAACATCACAATAATCCACAAGTAATCCACAAGATTCCAGTCCATCAATTCATGTCTTGTCGTGTGAAGAAGCCATGTGTTTGTAAGAATTAAATCCACAATTGAGGCATTTTTTTGTGAATTTTACATTTTACATTTACATTTATGCATTTAGCAGACGCTTTTTTCCAAAGCGACTTACAATGCATTCAGCCTATACATTTTTGAATCAGTATGTTTATCAGATTTATATTTATATTTATGATAATTTATTATAATAATTTTTTCCTTTAATCTATGAACTGTAATTTATCCTATCATATATGGCAAAAGTTAGGCTATATGTTTTAAATAATTGTATTTTTTGGACACTAACACCCTCTCAACACCTGCCTCTTCTTCCTCCGCCCTAACTTCGGTCGACGGCGCAGAAGAAAAAGGTTATGACACATCAACTGCCTGGAAATGCTGGCAGTGTGTTTGGACCTTCGCACCTTTCTGCCAGACCTGAGGGGACAACACACCTTAGTCGGCTCGGACAGTATGACGGTGTTATCCTACATAAATCGCCAGGGTGGTCTTTCCTCGAGGAGACTCTTTATTCTAGCAGAGTGCCTCTTGAGGTGGGCTCAGCTCAACTTGCACTCGCTGAGAGCAACGCATGTGCCGGGCAAACTGAACCTGGGAGCAGACATGCTATCTCGGAGCAATGTCCACTCAGATGAGTGGACGCTCCACCCACAAACGGTTCAGGAAATATGGGGAATCTTTGGCAGGCCAGAGATCGACCTCTTCGCCCCAGAAGACAACACTCATTGCCAAAGTTATTTTTTCCTTTATGCTTTTCCCCCGATCACCCTGATCCCGTAGGTAATCAGGCGAATCAGGGAACAGAAGCACAGAGTTCTGTTAGTGACCCCCTCTGGAGGAACCAGCATTGGCTCGCGGAGCTGGAGCGGCTGCTCACTGCAGCCCCGTAGCCCATTCCCCTGAGACGAGTCTACCTCTCTCCTGCGAACGGAACGATTTGGCACCCCAGCCCCGATCTATGGGCGCTACATCTTTGGCCCGAAGCGACCCTTTTCCAACCTTCCCAAGAGTGTGCTAAATACTATTTCTCAGGCTAGAGCACCGTCCATGTACCACCCACGGCGCAGACCCAGTGGTATGTGACATATCGTTGATATTGTCCTGCAAGAGCTGTTGGAAAAGGGTTGCTCCCCTTCCACGCTCAAGGTCCATGTAGCAGCTATAGCAGCCTCACACGCTCCTATAGATGACCAAACAGTGAGCAGGAACAACCTGGATGTACGTGTCTTGAAGGGGTCTAGGAGGCTCAGCCCGCCCCACCTTGTCACTGTCCCGACTTGGGATCTGCCTACAGTGTTGAGGGCTCTGAAGGGCCCTTCTTTTGAGCTGCAGCAGTCTGTTGGCCTTCATCCCCTGACGCTAAAGACCGCTATGCTACTAGCACTAGCATCGGTAAAATGTATGGGAGATCTGCAGGCGCTATCAATCAGCCATTCTTATCTTGAATTCGGGCCTAACAATTCTAAGATCGTCCTGAAACCAAGGCATGGCAACATACCCAAAGTGTTCTCGACTTCGTTCAGAGCGCAGGTGATAACTCTCTCGGCACTTCCTCCTTTCAGAGCAAGACCAGGGGTTGAATATACTCTGCCCTGTCAGGGCGTTGATAATTTATATAGTGCTTTCCGCCCCTTTTAGGCATTCAGAACTTTGAATGGTATGCTTTGGCTTTGAATGGTATGCTTTGACACCAAAGGGTCTCCGGTCACAAAGCAGAAACTATCCAGATGGATAATTGACGCTATTAAGCTAGCACACTCTTCTTTGGGCTAACAATGCCCCATGGGAGTAAGAGCCCACTCGACTAGAGGCATCGCCTCGTCCTGGGCGTGGTCTAGCGGTGTGTCCATTGCAGAAATATGTGTGGCGGCCGGCTGGGCCTCGCCTTCCACATTTGCCAGGTTTTATAATCTGGAAGTTCCGCCCTTACAGGCCCGGGTCCTTTTTGCATAACGGGCTCACTCTTGTCATATTACAGACCAGTGTGGGTCAACAAATGGTCGTGCAGTTACACTGCGTTATTTAAAAAAAGGCTTCAGTATCGGAGAAAAAGTTTCCCCTAGCGTCTCACGATGCAGTAATCGTTACGTATCTCAGGGAACCGAGGTTATGTTTTTATATCAGTTTTGCATCTGTCAACACTATTGGGTAGGTTTAGGGTTGGGTTTGGTGTAGGGCATATTTCCAACAAGATTGAGCATTCATTTTTAGCAACCATCGCAATACATTCCTGAATCAACTTAATAAAAACACAGCAATGCATGCCTATATGAAAATAATACAAATGTGTCAGGGTTCACGTAATGTCTCTTCACCTTGACTTGCCTATAATTGCGAGTGGAATCACAGAAGTGACAGCACCCGCTCTCAAATGTGTGAGTCAGTGATGTGTTTGGACAAGGCTTTGGAAATGTATGTCCCTGGCTATTGACTGGTGGTTCTTCTAGCCGCCTCAAGGCATAGATGTGATTCACAATACCCGTTTTGTCCTTATTAGCTGAGGACCTGAACGCAAGAGAAACATTACCACTGTGTCCCACTGTGATCTCACAATCATCACCATTAAATAATCATTAAATACACAACTCCTCTCAGCTCAATCCATCATCAAAGAGAAATTTCTGCAATCTTGTCAGATGAATCTGGGCTCTCTGCCCTCAACAAAATCTACATCTCTCTCTTGAATTCAAATCTCATTTTTAAGTCCTGAAAACACAGAGGGAAGAAACTAAATGCACCATTTACCTTTTGCCTTTTGGCAAAAGCAACACATTACCCTTCCCTGACATTTCCCCTATGTGTTTCAATTAAAGGAATAATTCACCCAATAATGAAAATTTGTTGATAGAATAAGAGTTCAGATGACTCTAGTCAATTAATTAATTATTTCTTATGAAGAGAAAAGCTGCATGTTTGGAATAAACTTTTAACTTTAAATCAATGTTTCTGACTAAAATAAGAGTCTTCTATCCATAACATCGCTTTCTCAAGTGAAAAAGTGAATTGTCTTGTCCTGAATCAGGAGAGAAATATGCACAGATGAAACACTGAATGCACAGTTCTAAAGTGCTGTAGATTTTGATGAGAGTACAACTGGGGATGGACTTTCCACTGGAGGAATCATTATTATGGATTATGGACTTTTTTATGGACCAATTTTGGCTGGAAACAACAGCACGTGGTAAAATAACGTACCGGATTAAAATTAACAGTTATTAAATTTGGTTTGAACATAAAAAAAAACATAAAAACGTCTTAATGATAGATTTGTTTCCTACAAACACATTTAGCTTCTCAAGATGTTAATTGATGGACTGGATTTGTGTGGTTTGTGTGAATTGTTATGTTTTTTTTATATATTATGGTTTCTTCAGCTGTTTGGACTGTCATTCTGACGGCACCCATTCACTGCAGAGCATCCATTGGTGAGTAAGTGATAATGCTACATTTCTCCAAATCTGATCAGATGAAGATACAAACTCATCTACATCTTGGATGGCCTGAGAGTACATATACTTTCAGAAAATATAAAGGTAGTTAAGTATTATAGAGTTTGTTTTTATTTATTTAGGTTTTTCTACTTATTTTTATTGATTGATTTTTTGTTCTGTAATTATGAAATTTACTAGCAGTGAACATTTTCACAAAGTGAAAAAAATTCTACACCAAATGTTTTTCAGTGTATGTCCACATTTAGCTGTATTGATATTTAGCTGTGGTAATTTCAGGTTTTACTGATTGCATTCAGTCCAGGTGAAACATAATTACAAATCATAAAAGGGCAAAAGGTTTCTGTGAAGGTATAATGTATATGACTGGCAGTCCTTAGATGTTACAACATTTCATTAGTGCAGTATAAAAACAGTGTGAATGTATGCAAAAAGACCCCACCTTGATTGACAAACAAATGTGTGTTACTTAAATGCAGGATATAAACTCCTACGTTTAACAACCTATTTCAATAGTCACTAACAGGTAGTGTCAGTATATGATAACTATAAGACACATTACTATACTTACTAATGGTATCAGTGGTGCCTGCAGGTGTACGCACTGTACGTACCATGAGCGCTCAGACCCGAGATTTGCCTCGCAAACATTTCAGCAGTTAGTAGATATGTGTCCTGTATCTGTTGACTGAACAGCCATGCCATTAATTATGAATAGATCAGTCTTTTGCATGCCAAAGTCAATTTCTACATATGAATATTACGCCAAATACAAACAGAAATTCGTGCTATACGCACCTTTATCATATTAGATCGGGTTAGCCTCCAATAATTAATTAGGCTAGCTATTTATCAAATGGGAATACAACAAATTCACAACAATGTTTTATATTCAAGCTAGGCTACCCGTGAAATGTATCGTGAAAAGTTATAAACTCCTTCATTTTCTTTTGTGTGATTTCTGAATGCTTGGGGCCATAAAATCAATCAGACAACAGCATTACTTTTAAATTGAACTGTAACTGTCTAGAGCTCCAGTTGTAATTTAAATTACAATTAATTTATTTATTTACTTTTATATTTATTAAAGTTCTATTTTGACCACTGTGGACCAGGAACTGTTTGGTTTTCCACCTTCTTCAAAATAGCGTTTATGTTCAGCAGCAGAAGAAGGAAACTCAGGTTTAAAACAACTCTTGAGTAAATGAAGTTATAAAAATAAAACACTAGCCTATTTCAATTATTGGGTGAATTATGCCTTTAATGTTAATAAAACACCAAACACAAAAGAAAAATCACTCACTACTCTTAGTCTTGACTGAAAAACTTGAATACAGTTTCTTTAATAGGAATCAATCTACGTAGTGTTTTATTTGTATATTTGTTCATTCAATGTATATAATGCTCCTGCTAAATACACATATTGTACCTGAAAATAAAACACGGTTTATTTTATTTATATATTATGTGTATTTGTAAGGTGTATCTTTGCTCTCATTTTTTAATAACAAAGATTACACATTGTGGAGAGCAATTTAGCATTAACAGTCCTCTACACAAGCAATTGAAACAAGTCCTGTTTTTATCAGATAAGGTTAGGACTTAGAGTACTTGGTATATATTGTACAGCATGTGTCTTCTTTGTTACCACATAATACCACATTGTTCCGTAGGTGCTACATATTTACCATGTATATACCATTAGTAGGTATAGTAATGTGTCTTATTAGTTACCATACTGACACTTCCTGACACTGTTATTACACACACTTGTTTGTAAGTACTACACATTTACCACGTATATACCAAGTATGTGTCTTTTTGGTACCACATAATAGCACATTTTTCAGTAGGTGCTACACATTCACCATGTACATATCATTAGTATGTACAGTAATGTGTCTTATTAGTTACCATATATGGATGCTGTAAGGACGTGCCTATTTGTACCCACTAGTCCGTAAGTACTACATATTTACCATGTACATACACACACTTCAGGTAAGTACCTTGTGTTATAACTCATTTGCCTGTATACAAGATATTTACCATGTATGTACCAGGGATGTATGTACACGTACTGTAAAATAAAGTGCTACCGAAATATTTTACCCAGTGGTTAAGTTGAAAACATAAGATTGCAATACACTCAGTGAAATGACGAATACTTTAAATGCTTTAGTCCTGGTGAATGTTTAGTGCAATAAAAGCACCTCAGTGCACTTATATATGAACATCCGCATGTAGCAGTTGTTTCTACCCAGTTCCCTCTCCATCTTTTCAAGTAATAATAAATGATACATTTGCTCCCTGTTCACAAAGGAATAGGTCATTCTTCCTCCTTACATCTACTACAAGCTATTGTCCAATCTGAAGAAATTCTACTGAGGTTTCATTATCCATTGTTGTTGCTTTGTTGGAAACATAACATTACAGACTATGCCAGATTTAATGGAACTCAGCACATATCGTTCACTGTGTTCAGTGAATATTTTTTAAAATTCATATATTTTATTCATTAGCGTCAGTGATAAGCAAGTAAGAAGTTACAGTGTCCCTCAGAAGACTCTGAAGACACTTAAAATGCATGAATCTTGTTGCTTTAAAATAGGAATGACATGTGTCCTGACATTTTATCCTACCCGTTAGATTTTCCTACCTCGTCTTACTGCGCATGCGTGCATCAATATTGCATCCCTTTTCTCACGCTGAACAACTATATTTAATGTATCTGCATTACTGTAAGGGGTAGGTTTAGGGTTGTGGTAGGTGTAGACATTAATAAAACATAATTTAACAGGTAGCATTTTATTGTTTCGAATTGTAACTGTTTTAATGGGAGGTAGCCTTCTGACATAGGACAAATCGAATAGAACAACATGATTTTATATTTTGCTAAAGAAAATAGCAACACTCCAGAAAAGCTCTCTTTTGTTTGCAAATTACTGTATCTAATGGAACTGGCATTGTATATTGTATACAGGTGTGTTTCGGTTGCTGTACCACTGTGTAATGAGGTAGCAAAAGTGTGTTCCTGCCTGTTGTTCTGGTCATGGACTCCATTTCCCATCATGCTGTGTTTTCATTAGTGTCTACCTGGTTCAGCTGTCTTCCATTTCCTGTTTGTGTATATTAAGACCCGGTTTGCTATTGTCTGTGTGAGTTATTGATAAGTGTTACCTCATGTATTTCTTGTGACCCTTTCTTGGTTCTGTCGTGTATTTTGGACATATATCTTGATGGATTATAATTAAAGGACGTTAAACTGCATTTGGACCCACTGCCTGTTGCATACTTGTGCTCAGTCAAAACAGACAGGAACGCCCTCTAATGCTTCACAGTGGTGCAAGCAACCGGGCGTTACAAGGTGCATCTCAATAAATTAGAATGTTGTGGAAAAGTTCATTTATTTCAGTAATTCAACTCAAATTGTAAAACTTGTGTATTGAATAAATTCAATGCACACAGACTGAAGTAGTTTAAGTCTTTGGTCATTTTAATTGTGATGATTTTGGCTAACATTTAACAAAAACCCACCAATTCACTATCTCAACAAATTAGAATACTTCATAAGACCAATAAAAAAATATATATTTAGTGAATTGTTGGCTTTTAGGATCAACTTGATTATTTTTGATTAGTAATATGCACTGCTAAGAACTTCATTTGGACAACTTTAAAGGCAATTTTCTTGTCTTATATTTTTGCACCTTCACATTCCAGATTTTCAAATAGTTGTATCTCAAATATTGTCCTATCATAACAAACCATAAGTATATGTATAAATATCAATTTCAAAAAAGAGTTCACCCTCAGACCATCCAATGCAAATTAATCTGTTTATTCAACATAACTAATTAGCATAAATTTGTCATTACATCATTTACTCACTAATGGATCCTTTTCAGTGAATGGGTGCCGTCAGAATGAGATTCCCATCAATCTTCAGCTGTTTAAAACTATTTAAAACATTGATAAGCAAGTGATATAATGCTACATTTCTTCAGCCCTGTTCTGATGAAGAAACCAGCTGATCTGGGAGCAGAGCCGATCCTCCCTATACGCAGATTACGCCAGCTGCGTAGAGCCACCCAAACAACACCCTTGCTCTCAAAGATGATTTCATTTTAGTTTAGTTTTAGAATTTGGACAACGGCTATGAAAACATGAATGCTAATTTATTATAATGCAGTGCTGTTGCCCTTTCTATGTAAAAATCAGTCAAATCATGTAACGTGAATGTTGTAAAGTCTCTTGCTCGAGACTAAAACAATGAGTTGAAAGCTTAGCGAGCCGCGGAAGAGACACTGTTTCTGGAGCGCTTTTTGCGAGCGCGATTCGAGACAGTGAAACACGGACATAAGTGTTTCATTCATAACCACTCAACTCAACCCCTAATGTCTAGGATCGGCTCTGTCTGGGAGTGAAGAAATATTAGAAATATTAATATTTTTGAGAGAACTATTCCTTTAAAATCAGGTTTACTCAGCCTGTTCTGATTAAGTTTGCTTCAGGGAAAAATAAATTTTTAAGAAGCTTCCCAATGGAAACTGTAAACAGTTCATCACGACCTCTTATGTAGGCCTACAGTTCAAAATTCATGTTTAACTGAATAAACAGTTAGTAAACACAAGTACATCTTATTGAACATAGTTTATTTTCATCACCAATTATCATAGTAGAACAGCTTTCTCAAGCAGTTTGTGATGCATTTTGGAAACAGGAGATCGCCTCGGTCTCTAATTAAAATGCCACCTGGCTTGAGAAACCCGTTCTCAAAGACTTACTTTAGTCAACATTTAATGAAAAGTTGGGTAGCACACATAATTTGTCAAACTGCTGCTTAACCATGTATTATTCAAATGAGCCATTTTAATCTAGATTAATTCCAAAATTAATCTAGATTAATCTAGATTAAAAAAATTAATCTATGCCCACCCCTAATATATATACTACTTCTTAAACTTGAAATTTGAATATATAACAGTAAGTGTTGTATATATGAAAATGTGATAAACAAACAAATCAACTTCAATATGCTTAAAGTTAAATTGTTTTATGTATGACTAAAACAGCTTTCGAGTGGACATGGTTTGGCATTTTAAGGCAATAGTGATCTTTACTGGGGACACAAAGGGTACTGAATACTAGGAATGACCCATATAGGGTTCTGTCCCATTGGTTACTAGTAATTTGAATACCAGTATTATTTTTGACTGTACTTTTTGGTGACATAAGCAGAGCACTGTGAAATGTCCTGTAACCCTGTTTTCTTCTGCCAGTAATTTGAAAACAAAAAAGGAGATTGTTTTTCAAGACACAAATGTTCTTCAAGGGGAAGTTGTATGTCTATGTGGATAAAATATCTACAGGATAGATAGATAGATAGATAGATAGATAGATAGATAGACAGACAGACAGACAGACAGACAGACAGACAGACAGACAGACAGTAGACAGACAGACAGACAGACAGACAGACAGACAGACAGACAGACAGACAGACAGACAGACAGACAGATAGACAGATAGATAGACAGATAGATAGATAGATAGATAGATAGATAGATAGATAGATAGATAGATAGATAGACAGACAGACAGTAGACAGACAGACAGACAGACAGACAGACAGACAGATAGATAGACAGACAGACAGACAGACAGACAGACAGACAGACAGACAGACAGACAGACAGACAGACAGACAGATAGATAGACAGATAGATAGATAGATAGATAGATAGATAGATAGATAGATAGATAGATAGATAGATAGATAGATAGATAGATAGATAGACAGACAGACAGACAGTAGACAGACAGACAGACAGACAGACAGACAGACAGATAGACAGACAGACAGACAGACGTAGACAGACAGACAGACAGACAGACAGACAGACAGACAGACAGACAGACAGACAGACAGATAGATAGACAGACAGATAGATAGATAGATAGATAGATAGATAGATAGATAGATAGATAGATAGATAGATAGATAGATAGATAGATACTGAGGTAGGAAAATACCACAGTTGTGAAAGACTCCATTAAAAGCTTAGTTACTGTAATTAGATATAATCATTTTGGTATGAGTGACCAGAAAACAATGACGGAGGGAGTTTTCAGTGTTTTCTTAAGAATAACTCAAATTGAAATAGCAGAATGACCTGGCATTGCCTTGGATAAGGTAACCACGAAGGGAGAACTAAATAGTGAGAGAGACTGACAGGAAAAGAAAGAGGAAGTCAATGGACCGTAAAAGACTATTCACCTCATGTCTCGTAAAACATGGTTTTCATCTGTCACTTTACCACCACATAATGACCATGAATCATTTTATTCCAAACTCATTTAATAGGTCATCAGATCTTTTTCATGTTGCGTGTATATAAATATTGATGTTAAATTCTCCTCCAACCTGTCAATCATCTCAGACAGAAGTGCAATATTCACACAGCCTTATAAGGTTTATTATGGCCACAAAAGGAACACATTTATTTACTCAAATTTAGTAAATACTCAATTTATCACAGAAAGGAGAGAAATATATGTTTTCCAGTGACTTCTATAGGATTTCTGCTATCCAGTAGATGGCGGTATTTCTCTCCGGAGATCGGTCAAAACCCTCCAAAATCCCTTGGTTTGCATCTGGATTCTTTTTGCATGTTTACTTAGATTTTGTTTTATCTTTATGTTTTAACTGAAAAAGTGTACCAGATGCTTTGAGGTAAACTATACGTCCTAATACTGGTGTACTGACTTTCTTGCATACTTTTATGATGTTGCATTGTTGTGCAAATATGGTATTCTTGCAATTTTGGTAGCAATAATTCTTGACTGTTACAAAGGGAACTGTAGCACATGTCCACGGTCAAATGCAAAAAATAATAATAAAACGAAAAAAAAATGCATTACATTGCATTTCCTTCACTGAGCTCATGAGTTTGTTTCTGCATTAGGTAACTGTATGCCTTATTCAACACATTTAGCCAGTAAAGCATTTTTTACACCTGTAGAGGCTTTGTTTGGCAAGATGAGCTTGGTTTCAGTTTCAGCCACAAGCCTGGACCACTGCACAGAAATGTTCCATTGCAGTTCAAATAAATGTAGCACAAGTAATTTAACACACATGCTGTGCAATACATTATCCCTTTTACAAAATAAAGCAGTGGTTTAATAAATCTAAATTTTGTACAGCAGTGTAACAATTTATGGCTACAATTAGAGAAAAAAGAATCATCAGTTAACTAACAACTTTTAGGTACCGTCACATTGTAAGCGCTTAATCCAAGACTTTGGGTCAAGTCTAGAATACAAGAAAAGTCAAGCTGGTCACATTAGCAGATTTATATGATGCATTTCATAAGTTGATACCTTGTGTTGCTCTATAATGAAAACACAGTGTCATGTAATGACACCATTATAATAATATGGCGCTGAGTGCTAGCACAGCTGCTGTTTTGCACAGCTACATTTACTGTGATTAGAAATCTGTTTTTATCCACAATTGACAAAAGCTCACTGCTGTTCGTATACCATGCACTTGAGACACAATAAAAGGCCTTCATTTTTTTTCTAGACCAAACAAAGCATCCCCTTTTCTATATATATATAATATTTATTTATTTTTAATAAAAATATTATATATAGACTTTTTCTGACAGAATTCTGACTTTCTTGCAATTCATAGCATGAGTTCATAGCATGGAAGTCTGAATTTTTCTCCTCTACATATGAGTTTAGATATTACAATTCTGTTTTTATTTTAATCAAATTAAATAAAAACAGTAATTTGAATTTTTATATTACTATCTTTCCCCCCAGAATATGTCACAGTTCTGCGCTAATATCCAAATTCTGACATTTGCATGGCTTTACATTTATTATTTGTGTATGATACAGTTATTATTTGTCAAAATATTTTGACAATGATAAGTTATGATTTGATTTAACTGTATTAATGCAAAGGAATCCTATTCAGTAATGTAAACATAATAGGCTAAACAAATACAAGTCAAGAAATTCATGATGTCTTTAGGAACACACAGGCTAGAACCCAGAAGTTCATATTAACAAAGGTCATGAGCAAAACACTGGTTATGCTGTTTGTCAGGCTAAAATGTGCTTCATGTTGTAGCTCCTAAATTAAATGGTTTTATTTGAGTCAAAAATATAATTTGGCATGACTGAACTAACCTGACTGCAATAGGCTAAAAGTAAGAACAGTTGTGAAATATAATAATATATGAAATATATACCACTCCTTTAAAACCTTAGTAATTAGATATATTTATTTTGACTGAGGGGGTTTTCAGTGTTTTCTTAAGATAGACTAACTAAAAATAAAATTACAGAATCACTTGACCTAGTTCTTGGATAAGGTCTCCATTAAGGGAGAACTAAATAAGGAGAGAGACTGAGAGGAAAAGAAAGAGGAAGTCAAGGCAATTAAATCTCACATCTCCCGAAAGCCACTAAATCTCCAATGGTAGAAGGTAAAGAGTGATGGTCATCTGTCACTTCACCTCCTCATAATGCATCAATGTAAAAGCATTTTTACACCTGTAGAGTGGTTCATTTTATAATTGGCAAGATGAACCTGGTTTCAGTTTCAGCCACAAGCCTGGACCACTGCACAGAAATGTTCCATTGCAGTTCAAATAAATGTAGCACAACAAGTCATTTAACACACAGGCTGTGCAATACATTATCCCTTTTACAAAATATAGCAAAAGTTTAATATAACTCAATTTTGTACAGCAGTGTAACAATTTATGGCAACAGTTAAAGAAAAAAAAAGAATAATCAGGTAACCAACTCTATAAGAATGTTTTAGGTACATGTGCTATCATGTAAGAACTTAATACAAGACCAAATTAATACAAGACAATTATGACAGTTGGTCACATTAGCAATAACAGTACATTTCAAATGTTGATACCTTATGTTGCTCCAAACTGAAAACACAATGTAATTTAATAACAGCTTAATAATAGTATGGCGCTGAGCGCCAGCGCAGCTGCATCTGCCTTTAACTGGCCGCTCCATGTTGAGACCTTCAGACCTTTGTATGGGTCAGCTGTAGAAAAAAGATTACATCAACAAGTGTCACATTCAAGAGCATTGATATACAACAGCCTAAGCAGATGCGTCATGCCCATTGAAAGTGAGGGGGATTTTGATGCAGCTTCCAAAAGACGATTCATATTTTCTATATTTAATACAATCGCAACCGGCGTGATTAGAACGTAATACCTCTTTCTGTCGAAATCTCTCGTCAGAAACATCAAAGTGCAAATGTGTGTACGAATCTGTAAGATATTAATTTCATAGTGTAAACAGCTTCAGTGATTTTAATGGGAGTTTTTGAGAGTGTTTGAACTCTGCTGTCAGTGAAAATGTTATTTGATAATGTATATGTTCTTTGACCATGTTTGATCTCTTTCTGTACAATGAAAGTGTTATGAAGTAACTGAACTTACAATATCTTTTAATATTCACATTAAATATAAAGTCAGTCGTATTAAAAAAAATATGTGATGGCATGACACCCATGTCTGTTACTTAAGTAAACAGACAGGTTTTTATGCATAATTAATAGATTACATAATTAGGTTACTTTGACCATCTAGATCAACTAACATAATCTATAAAGGTGAGAATCAGGATATTTCATGATATAGTTAATGCGTTTGGGAATGTTTCAAATAAAAGGGAAAAAATGTAATCAAACACAAGTGCTTTTGTGGCTGATATGTGTCATATGATGACCCCCCACCCCGCCCGCCCCCTCCACCCCAACTCGTGCCCCCTCAAAAATAATGAGTGCATGACGCCCTGAACCTAAGCTCAAAATTATGTTTTTTTTTCAGCTCAAACCTGTGACGTTGAGGAACAAGAGATGGCCTTTTGCTTGAGTCCCACTGTCGAGACATGTGGCATCACATTGGTAGAAGCCACTGTCTTGAAGTTTCAAGGAACCGATTGTCAGGAAAATGTCCCTTAGCTTGTGATTGTCTTTTTCTAATTCTGTTTCATTTACTGTGATTAGATATGTGTTCGGATCCATGATGGGCAAAGACTCGCTGCTTTTTGTATACCACCATTTTGCCTCAATGTCACAATCCTCTTTTCTATACTCCACCGTGCACTTGAAAGACAACGAATGACCTTCAGTCTGTGTTACCGGTTCACGCGGGTATCTCACTATCACTGCACATGGGAAATGTTTTGTATTAGCCCATAAAAGTGCAAATCAAATCAAAATTAAACATTACTTCAAGACCAAAATGACAAGCAAATGTGCTAACCTGAATGCTGCTGTGTCTGTTGTCAGTAACATATCGCACTGGAGTACACTTTGAAAAATGTAATATAAATAAATATTCTTAGTTGAGAATCGAGTGAGACTTACCCGCTGATGAAGAAGTTGGCTGACTGCAGATAACAAACATAATAAGAAACGCAACGGTCGGGTGAAAGATCTGCATGTTTCTGTGCGCAGTCAGTCAGAGGAAATGGCTAACTTGAATATGGCTACCTAAAGTATGACTGAAGTGCAACCACGTCAAGAACACTTCCTTTGAACTTTGCAGATGCAGCGCCAATGCATCTTTTTAGACAGACGATCATAGATCACATGCCTGCTGAGAACAAGATGCAACAAAGTGCTGTTTCAAAGCTTTGAGTTGGTCATTTGAAAGAACAACGTCTCTAAAATATCTCTGGTGGTGGTTAAACCACAAAATTTCCTCTGGTGGTGTTTAAATGCCGCATAATCACTTACAGTAGGTTTATACAATATGTTTAACAGGAATCATGCCTCAGCTAGATTCATTTCCAGCGTCCCTTTCTGTTCATAATTTGAATAGCTTCCTCTATTCCTTTCAAAATCTACAATGTTATATGATATGATGTCATGTGTGTGTCACATTAATTTGTTGATATCATTTACAGTACGTACTCTGCATACATTTTCTGTTTTTGTCCCATCATCTAGAAGTACAGAGTACTCATTTAGAAGTACAGAATATAGAAATGTTAGTACTGTAAGTAATCCAGTCATTGAATCCAACAATTTTTTATTTTATTTCAGTGCATTCACATTTACTGGTTAAACATATACTGTAACATATAAAAGGTAGGTATATATCACACAGAACAATTTTCAGAAACACAAATATGTTTAGATACACAGCCAGATACAGTCAACAACAAACAATAGTACAAATACTAACAATGGCAGTCGTCTCTCTATGCAGCCTTTAGAGTTTCATGTAGGAAACCACAAAGCAGCTTCTGTGTCCAATGACATACCTTTCACTTTGTTGCACACTACTGAAAACTAGGTTTTCAGCCGTTAGCTTATCTGTTTGTATTGGGCAAAGATGTTTTTCTTCCGTAATCACTGTCATTGCTCAACACAGTACTTCACCACTATGAAGTGTGACATCAAAGATTGAGAGAAAATATAAAGAATAGTAGAAAGCCTGCATTTATTAATTTATAAATTACTGTCACAGACTAAACTTCACAGGTAGACAAAATTAAAAACTATTTAGTGCATGCCAGTACATTCAACTGAGTCATAAAGTGCAAATATATAAGTCTAAAAATCTAAAGTTACTGAATAAATATAATCTGTTCATGATATACTGCAATAATTCCTTGTGATCAAAATACTCTGCCATAGTGGTAATAATATGATGTATTTTAACTATATTAATGCAATGGAATACTACACAGTAAACATAAATAAATAAATTAAATAAATATTAGAAAATAAATTATTCCTTTAAGGAATACACTGTTTAGAGCCCAAAAGTTCATATTAACAAAGATCATGAGCAAAAATCCATACTACGTGGTAGAAGCAGTTAACATTCCTCATTTGGGGCATTAAGGGGTTCCTCATAAGTAGATTTTATCCCAAAAATGGCTCCTTGGAGAAAAAAATAAGCAAATTGAAATTATGTATTAAATAAATTTGCTATTAAAATCTGTTCTTAAACGATAACAGTATGTAGCTGTTGTATTAGCCCATATCATCTAGTCGTATAGATGGATTTTGCTGCTTACTTTTTAGTCTGGTGTGAAGACAGATGGCAATAATGACAAGAACCACAACAGTCATGATTATGAGGACTGAAATTGTAATGATGTAACTTCTTGGTGTACCGTTGTTCACTGTAAGGCAAAACAAAAAATCATTCAATATTGAGAAAAAGTATTGCAGTCAATATAATGAATGTATCATAATTGTTTTTGCAGTTTTATCAAGCAATCTAAAAATGTGCTTCATGTTGTAACATCTAAATGAACTGGTTTTATTCAAATCAAAAAGGTGTAGCATCACTGAATCAACCTGACTGCATTAGGCAGAAAGTTACTGTAGAGTAGTTATTCTAATCTAACCGATATCTATGTTAAACCTCTTACCTTTATAATCTTCATCAGGCACATAGATTTGGTCACTCTTCTCTATCCCGTCACTCTGAGCCACACATTCCACGTACTTTCCATGAAACTGTGACAGTGGAAGCGTGAGGTTGCTCGTAATGGTGGTTGAACTGTCTTTGTTGAGAGTTGTGAAATTACTTGTCAAAAAGTTGTTCAACTCTTTCCTTGCAGATTTCCAGAAGATAGTTGGAGCCGGTTTACCGGTGGCTGAACATGAAACTACAACATCTGGATCAGAACTGGGTGCAGGATTCACTGAAGCTGTTATTTCTGAAATACCTGCAAAAATACAAGCAACATAATTACTTAATTATGAACTATTTTTTGAATACCACACAAAAACAATGGATAATTGGCAGCATTCACTCCTTTCATTTTTCTGGAACTGGAAACTGATTGAAAGTTTCAGTTGCATTTTGAACACATGGTTTAGTCATGCATTGAGATGTGATTGATCATAATTAATGATTCACACCACCCCTTACCAGTTTGGGCATATCTGTATTATCTTGGATGAGATTACTTGTTTTTTACCTAGACAACATTTACTGTACACTTTACTGACAAATTAGGGGAGACTTGTCACTTTGTAGTCCAGTGAATATTTCTCAGGGTAGTTTTGCTTTTGTAGACACATAACTTGAAAATGTTGACTAAAACACATCTATTGAACATTTTGGAACATTTCTCTAAAAAAAGATGCAGCTCGTTTCACTCACATCAACCTTGTGTACCCAATGGTATAGATTAGAATATTGTCAAAATATATGGGATTTTGTCACAATGGGAACCTGCCATTAAATAGCCTATCTATCAAAACAACAATGACACACAAAATAACTCCTAAATCTATTTTAAATCAGTTTTAAAATGTATACAAATATCAAACCACTGTTTTGTCAAAAGGAAATTGTATAGAATTCAAATATTTTTATGTGACAGCCTGACCCAAACTGATATGCCAGCCCTAGTACTGGAAAACATATGGTTCAATGGTTTGATTAAAATTGTTAGCAGATCCACCTGTTTTTGACTCAAAATCTTAGAGAAAAGCTTTGTGACTTTCATGGTTGTAGCAAGTATTAACTTACCTTTAACAGCGAGGCACAAGGTTTGTCGTTTAGGTTGGAATGGATACACTTTGAAGGAACAAATGTAGCAAGCCTCATCTTCAAATGTTGTGTTTTTGATCTCAATGGACGTTGAATTAACTGACGCTGCTGTGAAAAAGACTTTTCCGACGTATTGGTCATCCACATGATCCTTGAAGAGGTCACTGAATGTAGCCAGAGTTTGTACCGGTTCCGTGTCGCGCACCCGCTGCCAGGTGACTTGTTTGACACCGGACGCCTCTGACAGCGCACAAGAGAATGAAGCATCCTGACCGAACTCAACAGCTGTGTCTCCTTGAGCTACAATATCTGAAAGATAAGCTGTGGAAAGAAAATGTATTAGGTTACAAACTATATACAGTTTTGTCCCGAAAAGAGATGCAATGTATTGAGTGAAAAATTTAAATTATGTCCAACCTCTGTTTACGAGGCTTAAAATCAAGATCAGAAGACACAACATGTCGAATGGTTGGTATGGTCTGTTTGTAATCAGAAACAGCTTAGCCTATATATATAGAAGGAAAAGTTCAAATATGAATTTCCCACAAGCTATTACCGGTTGTGAGCGACATTTTAAGGGTTTCCCGGATGTATGTGCGTTTTACAGTCCGTTTTTTGATGCTTTCACTCGCAAACTTCCCTCTGTCTCATTACTCTGATGTACGTCATTGAGTACGTAGCATGAGTGGTGCCCAGACTGCCCACTTCTGGTAGAATCCGTGCAGTGGGCTGAACTGGAACGTCCTACCTAAACCTAGAATCCGCTATACAGTAGGTTTACTATTTACTTTTTTGCCCTTACGAATTTGTTTGGTGCAGCTTTCTATATGTATATAGGTATGCTTGGGCTGTTATAAATGTAAAAATGGTTTGGGATGGGGGTAAATTAAACGCGATCTGCGATGATAATCCTGTTGCATTGTGGTCTATAGAGCGGCCTGAGGCAGACTCGCTCCCTCGGTCAAAATCGAGGGATCGAGGATCTGTCCATGTAAACTTCCCTTGTCCACTTCGCGAAGTGGAGCGCACTTCAAAATGGCTGCGGGGATTCCCCGCGAGGAAGTGCTGAGGCACGTTCACGAGTGTGTGTCATAAAGTGGAATGGAACTCAGCCATGGTTTCGCGTTATATCCAACCACGAGTTGAAGTGATCTTTTTTTGTGTCCGGAAGTAGTAATTTACACTAAGCATTCAGATTAACTCATACTTAGGGTGCATTTACACTGCAAATCTTGATGACCAATTCCGATTATGTGACTATATCGGATATTTTGGGACGATGTGCTTACATTTCTTTTAAAAGTGATCCGTATCCGATGTGTGCATTTTACACTGCACTTGGTGAATGCAAACATAGCATATGCATATGACATCACAAATCAATTTGAGTACATTGAGTTTAATTTATTCACATGGAATTCATATAGAAACGTTTTTAATGCAACAGTTACATCCAGATAATCATATAGCCTCTTCAGGACAGGGATGATCTTCAGCTCCACTGAAAGCTTAATTGCGAATGGAATAATACTCAGGTGTAATGTTAAGCATGACTGTGCCACATGGGAGGAAACAAATCGGAATTGTGTCACTTGAACCATGCAGTGTAAATGCGGCATAAATGACTTCAAGAAATTAAATAAGACATTTATGAAATATGAATGCAATATATTGACATATGTAGCTATAGTCATTCATTTATGTAAATTGTCATTAATCATTTGACAACTTTAGCATCTGAAGTAATTATTGGAGTTTCCTGTTTAAATAAACAAATGATTGTAGGCGTGTAAAATGACTGGCACTTTTGGGAATGAATCGTCATGTTAAACAGGAACAGTAGTATTTCCCAGAAACTGAAATAAATGCTGAAATGCTTTTTATTTATTGCTGTCTCATTTAATGCATTTTGGTAAATATAGTGTTCATTTGGTCACGGTATTTAGATTCAGCATTCCACACTACTGTGATATGAATTTGGGGAGTCTGAGATTCTTCATAATATTGTGTTTATAGAAAATTATACAAAAATATTTGTCTGAAATACTAGCAATCCCTCCACTTTAATTATTTAACTGTTATTTATGAATTAAATATTTAATTGTTTTTAATTGGGAAAAAAAATCTAAATCATTTTAGCTAACATAATTTAAAACTAGGTAGTTGGTTGTATTTATCAGTGGTTTATTCAAAACCAACCAGAAGGCTAATGAACTTGAACAAAACAACTACTTTTGTGGGCTGCCTATATATTTATTGAGTTGATTATCATTTATATGTACTTAACATGCCAAATTGTTAATGGACAAATGTGTTTATTAAGTTTGCATCCAGATGACCAATGCCATGCAAAACATGCCAGCGCTGAAGGAAGTGCTGGGTGTTCTGCACTTCCAGTAAAATAAACAAATGAGATTGTATGCATTGTCAAAGGAAAGATTAAAATAAAATTTGCTGAAAATTTTATCACCCTCAGGCCATCCAAGATGTAAAGTTTGTTTCTTTACTGGAACAGATTTGGATAAATTTAACATTATATCACTTACTCACCAACGGATCCTCTGCAGGGAATGGGTGTCAGAATAAGAGTCCAAACAGCTGAAAAAACATCACAGTGATCCACAAGTAATGCAGATGACTCCAGTCCATCAATTAACATATTGTGAAGCAAAAGTCTGCACGAAATGGGTCTGTCATTAAGGTGTTCTTACTTTAAACTGTCGCTTTTGGTCCATTATCCATAATAATGACTCCTCCAGTTGAAAAGCCCACCCCCTGTTGTCCTCTCGCATTAAAATCCACCAACATACAGGTACATCTAAAACAAATGCTGAAAAAGTAAAACAAATTATTGTAACTTATTTCAAAAGTGCAATTTTCATATATTTTAGATTCATTACATGTAAAGTAAAACACTTCAAAAGTTTTTGTTTTCATTTTGATTATTAGAGCTTACAGCTAATGAAAGTCAAAAATCAGTAACTCAATATATTAGAATATTTACATTTGAGTTTCAATAAATGACCATCCATACAGTATAAATTCTGGGTATCTCTTGTTCTTTGAAACCACAATAATGGAGAACTCTGCTGACTTGGCAATGATCTAGAAGACGATCATTGACACCCTCCACAAAGAGGGTAAGTCACAGAGGATCATTACTGAAAGGGGTGGCTGTTCAAGGAGTGCTGTATCAAAGCATATTAAATGCAAAGTTGACTGGAAGGAAGAAATTGGGTAGGAAAATGTGCAAAAGCAACATAGATGACCGCAAGCTTGAGAATACTGTCAAGCAAAGTCGATTTAAACACTTGGGAGAGCTTCACAAGGAGTGAACTGAAGCTGAGTCAGTGCATCAAGAGTCACCACGCTCAGACATCTTCAGGAAAATGGCTACCAAGCCACTTCTGAAACAGAAACATCGTCAGAAGCATCTTACCTGGGCGAAGGAGAAAAATAACTGGACTGTTGCTCAGTGGTCCAAAGTCCTCTTTTCAGATGAAAGTAAATTTAGCATTTCATTTGGAAATCAAGGTCCCAGAGTCTGGAGGAAGAGTGGAGAGGCACATAATCCATGTTGCTTGAGGTCCAGTGTGAAGTTTCCACAGTCAGTGGTGATTTGGGCTGCCATGTCATCTGCTGGTGTTGGTTCACTGTGTTTTCTGAAGTCCACAGTCAACGCAGCCATCTACCAGGAAGCTTAAGTGAAAAAGCACTTCATGCTTCCTTCTGCTGACAAGCTTTATGGAGATGCTGATTTAATTTTCCAGCAGGACTTGGCACCTGCCCACAATGCCAAAGGTACCAAAAGCTGATTCAATGACTATGGTGTTACTGTGCTTGATTGGCCAGTAAACTCGCCTGACCTGAACCCCATAGAGAATCAATGGTGTATTGTCAAGAGGAAGATGAGAGACACCAGACCCAACAATGCCGATGACCTGAAGGCCACTGTCAAAGCAACCTGGGCTTCTATTACACCTGAGCAGTGCCACAGTCTGATCTCCTCCATGCCACGCCACATTGATGCAGTAATTCATGCAAAAGGAGGCCCAACCAAGTATTGAGTGCATAGAAATGAAAGTACTTTTCAGAAGCCTGACATTTCTGTTTAAAATATCCTTTTTTATTGATCTTATGAAATATTCAAATTTTCTGAGACACTGAATTTGGGGTTTTCATTATCTGTAAGCCACAATCATCAAAATATCAAGAAATAAAGCATTTATAGAAATATTTCACTCTATGTGTAATGAATATATATAATATATGGGTTTCACTTTCGGAAATGAGTGACAAAAAATTCACTGCAAAGGATTCATTGGTGAGCAAGTGATGTAATGCTAAACTCATACAAATCTGTTCTGATGAAGAAACAAACTCATCTACATCTTGGATGGCCTGAGGGTGAGTACATTTTCAGCAATGTTTCATTTCTGGGTGAAATATTCTTTTAATGTGCCAGATTTATATGTGAATAAGGTTTATATGTGAATAAGTTGTCATATTTATATGACAACTTACATGTTATGATTGTTACACAAAGTTAGATATGGATCAAGAAAAGGCTTAAAATTAGCATTAATTTTAATCAATATTAAATGCTCTATTATTTTTCCATTCTATCTGTTTTTCTTTTTATTTATTATATAATTAAAAAAACCTTGCTAAGTGAACTGCGTTAAGCTAACCGAGACTGCGCTTGTATTAATAGCACTTGTGTCATTGCCCTTTTTTGATTTTGATTGCTTCCAATGTCCTCATTTGTAAGTCGCTTTGGATAAAAGCATAACAAGAAATAAGCACTATGTTTTACATTTTAGGAGGATAGTGGTTACGTTAGGTACTTTCCTTGCAGAATTTAAATCAATACCCAAGTATGACTCACTGCAATGAGTGTCACTGACCTCATTGCAGTTATATGACCTAACATACTACTGTACATGCGTCACTGTCACATGAGAAATTTCCTGTATTAATCAGAAGGTAATTTGTAAAGTGTACTTTTAGTGCAAGAGCATGTTCAACACAGAAGAATGGGTTGTGAATATGCAAAGGAATTTGAAAAGGAATGCGTACTCTAACAGCGATGAAAGCAATATTCTGATGCTTTTTGTGGTGGGTTAGTAGTGATTGATGATTCAGGAACGTACTTCTGGATCCAACAAGAATATTTTATTAGAGAACTTTGAGCATTATGGACAGGTGACCTGCAGCTTTGCTGAACAGCATGCAAGTTTGTTGTAGATTAGTGGAAAGACGTTTGAGTGCTATAACCTTTTGTGACTTGCACATTTTCATGTCTGGCTCAGAGTTTCAGTAATGGATATGGAAACCTATGGACTATACATAGTATAGATAAGAATATATATATATATACATCAAATTGTTGAAAATCCCACAAAAGGCACTTATACAAAAAGTCTTGTGCATACACACACACACACACACACACACACACACACACAATAAATTCCCAAAACACAAACAAATCTATTCTAATCAATATACAGTTTCTGAATTAGTAAATACATACAAAATGATTTACTGCTTACAATCAAATCGAGCATATTACTCTTAAGACAGACAGCTGGAACAGAACTATTTCAAATCTCACGACAATAAATAACACTGAATGTAAAGGTTGAAAGAACTTAAAGTGCAGACACAGGATGTAGAAACTGTGGAGAAATGCAAAGGTTCTCAGGTGAACAGATATTATTTACACTATTATCTAAAAATTAGCTTATTCACAAATGTAAACATGAAGTGACTTTTATAGTAGCTGACAAATGTAGCATCAGAAAGATTGATACATTCTGAGTAAAGTAACAGCTGCACAGTAGTTCAAGCCATACAAGCAGATTTGAGATGTTCTTTATCTGAAAAAAATAAAAATAATGAATATTCAAAATAATGCTGTTCTTAACATGACAATAAATATAGTGCTTATAGCTAGTGTAATATTTTTCTGCTTACCATTTAACTTGGCGTGACGATAGATGACGAAAATGACAATACTGATGAAAATCGAGACCAGCATCGGAATGATATAATTTCTTAATGTGACTTTATTCTCTGTGAAACAAAAAAAAGTGTAAATATTGAATTTGTTTTTCTTTTTAAATGCACATATTTATTTAGATTAATTCTGAAATTAACAAAATGTCCACTGTTTGATTATTTGATTTTCATTCCATGTAGTTTTAAATCCACTAAGTCACTACCACTCAAATGACTCATGTTTCACAAGTCAAATCAAGTTACCTTTATAATCTTCATCAGGCACATAGATTTGGTCACTCTTCTCTATCCCGTCACTCTGAGCCACACATTCCACGTACTTCCCATGAAACTGTGACAGTGGAAGCGTGAGGTTGCTTGTAATGGTGGTTGAACTGTCTTTGTTGAGAGTTGTGAAATTACTTGACAAAAAGTTGTTCAACTCTTTCCTTGCAGATTTCCAGAAGATAGTCGGAGCCGGTTTACCGGTGGCTGAACATGAAACTACAACATCTGGATCAGAACTGGGTGCAGGATTCACTGAAGCTGTTATTTCTGAAATACCTGCAAAAATACAAGCAACATAATTACTTAATTATGAAAAAAATGTAATACCACACCCAAAAATGGATAGTTGGCTGCATGTATTCCTTTCATTTTTATGGAACTGGAAACTGAATGAAAGTTTCAGTTGCATCTTGAACACATTGTTTGGTCATGCATTGAGATGTGATTATTCATAAACTGATTTCTGAGTATCTTCTGATTCACACATCCTTTACCAGTTTGGGCATATCTGCATTATCTTGGATGAGATTACTTGTTTTTACTTGGACAACATATGAAGAGTTCATTTGCAAAAACGGATAACTCTGTTTTTAACAATTCTCAAAAACATGTTTTTTCATTGTGCTTTCCAATTAATCTCAATCCAACTGCAGTTGGGTTATTTTGATTAGGTTAATAAAAATACTTTCAAAAACAGCTAACTAACAAACACAACAAAATCAGAAATGTAAAAAAATTGAGTTATCTTTTTTGTAAATAAACTCTTTATATAATGTAATATAAAGTCTTGACTAAACACAGCTATTAAATATTTTCACTGTTATTGCCCTGTAGTTCATTTAACTCACATCAACCTTTGTTGCCAATACTGTGGAATATTGTCAAATATAGGGGGTAAGTTGTCACACTGGGAAGCTGCCATTAAATAGCCTATTACAAGTCATTAACTACTTTTCAGACATTTCAAAACTGCAAAACATCAAAAAAACACTTAATAATTCATAAATACATTTTAAAACAGTTTAAAAATATAACATATATAAATATAAAACCACTGTTTTGTCAAAAGGAAATTATATAAAATGTCAAATGGAAATGTCCCAGTCCTGATGATCTGAAAAATCTGCCCTTGTTAGCTGATCCTTGTGTTTTTGACTCAAAATCTGAGAGAAAAGCTTTGTGACTTTCATGGTTGTAGCAAGTATTTAGCTTACCTTTAACAGCGAGGCACAAGGTTTGTCGTTTAGGTTGGAATGGATACACTTTGAAGGAACAAATGTAGCAAGCCTCATCTTCAAATGTTGTGTTTTTGATCTCAATGGACGTTGAATTAACTGACGCTGCTGTGAAAAAGACTTTTCCGACGTATTGGTCATCCACATGATCCTTGAAGAGGTCACTGAATGTAGCCAGAGTTTGTACCGGTTCCGTGTCGCGCACCCGCTGCCAGGTGACTTGTTTGACACCGGACGCCTCTGACAGCGCACAAGAGAATGAAGCATCCTGACCGAACTCAACAGCTGTGTCTCCTTGAGCTACAATATCTGAAAGATAAGCTGTGGAAAGAAAATGTTGTTATAAACCTCCGCCATATCCATCCACTTTAGAAACATCCAGCCAGATCAGTGTCAGATTTAGCCATATGAGTTAGGAGTCAATTACTGACCTCCTCTGAGGAAACTTAAAATGATCAGAAGACGAAGCATGATTGTCTGGCTTCTATCTCTGGATAGATATATATATAGCTTATCTGGGGGAATTTCCACTAGAAGAACAAGGGGAATTTGACATTGTACTAAGATTACTGTTTATTTTAACCAATGCCTGCTTGCTTTATTTGTTTATGTATACATACATACACACGTATATTCATTGGGTTTTTGAATTCAAAGATTTAGTTCCTTACAGCAAAGCTGAAGTGGCCATAAAAAGTATTTGGGCTTTTACATTATTGGACTTATTGTTGCACAGAAAACCAGCACCTCACATGATGTTTGTTTGAAGTGATCAGGTTTGTTATTGCAAACAAAACTTTGATTCAAAATAAAGTTAGGAAGGTGCAAATTCATCCTTCAGTTTTCTGTGAAAATATAACTAGTGAAAATAAAGAAATGCAAGACATGCAATCAGAAATATATATTTTTCATAATAACATTATAATAATTTACAATAATATTTTTGAGTAAACAGTCTTAAATATTGTTTTAATGTGTTTTCTGTAATTTAATTATACGTACACTAACATTAAAAACTTTGAGGTCAAATAAGTCCCAAAAAAAAAAAATTATAGTTAACGTTAGTTGGTTGGTTCAGTGCTATCAGCAAGACACACTACCAGCTAATGCACTCATATTTTTGATGTGTTGTTGCTCTCTTTATCTTTTGCTCGTTAGAAACACCGTTTGTGATCGTCTATCTGTCTATTCAGCTACCTTGTAAACACCTTCATATCAGGAATTTCTAACAGGGTTATCCCGGACTTTCCACAGAAAAAAAAACATATACATGTGACTTATTACTAATACACTTCCGCTTTTATTCATCCATGTCATGTCATGATGGCGCCACTATATCAGATAGTCTCCATACTACAGTGAAAATGTTCACTATTGCGTAAAAGCGACGGAGTCATCTGTTAACAATGTAAATAAACCTTTGAATTCTTGACTTCCTGGGGTTTGACGGTAAATCCGGTGAAAGTGCGGTGACTATTCCAGCGAAATACAAGCAGGAAAACCGACGCCGTCCTGTCATTGTTTTATTACGATGACCAGAATAATACAGAAGACACGCATTCATCATACGTTTCACAAGAATACACGACACGAGATAAGTTTAGTTACACACTGTAAACTCCATGATTCCACGCGTTTCCCAGCACATGACAAGCAAACCAGACTCTGGGTTTAGTCCTGTCAAAATAAAAGCCGCCTTGTTTATGAGTAAATCATGTTTATGCTCTGAAAAAACCGTAATGATTTAGATATAGCTTTATATTTCTTATTATTGATTGATTGATTAATATTGATTTAACCGTAATGAAACTGATAAGGAGTACTGATTAACAGAGACTATAACATTCTAAAGTTTACCAACATTCCCAAGAAAAACCTGTTAAACACCTGTAACACAGTATTTGTGTATTATGTGTCTCAATCTTTGATATTAAATTTCAGTATTTGTCTTCCACAAATCAAAATGGTTTAGAAATATTCCAAAAATGTCTATTCCAAGTTATTCTCAACTGAGAGTGCTGTTGTACCCGGCTTGCAACACTAATAGAAAACACATTTCTTTTAAATTTGTCCAATTTTGTGGGTCCAGTAGAAGTACAATGGAAAGTGTTACAATCTACCAGTTTTTTATTATTATTATTATAATTTTGTATGCATGTATGTAGCCTATGTATGTATTTAGGTAAAACAACATTTCAGTTTCAAGGCAGATGTGAAATTTACTCACAACTTCTACTGCCACCTCAGAAGAGTTTTATTTTGCCAAAGTGTTTATTATTATTATTATTATTAAACATATACCTTATCACTGAAAGACGTTTTTGTTAGTTTGAGCAAATGATGTCTTTTTTATTATTTGTTTTGATCTCATGACATCGGACATGATATATAAATGTAATTGTGCCTGAGATTAAACAAGATTAACACACTTTTTTTTTCAGCACATTTTGGAATTTTGGAAAATTAGAATTGCTCTATTAAATCTTTGTAAAACTTCCCAGATGCCAATTTGAACTTCCTCATTCTTATTTTTTTATTCACTTTAACGGTTAGTTAAGACGTTACGATCGAGATTTAGGAATGATTACCATTCAATTGTGGCTTGTTTTCCCCAAACAGAAATCATTACATAACAAGTTACTGTTACTGTAACTGCAGTGACATGTTTATTTACTGGTATCAAAAGGGAACTTCTCTCAAGGAATGGAACAAAAACATACCAAAGTATTAATCCCAAACAACAACCAACTGCCTATCACATGCAATTCATAAATGTGTGGATTGTTATATTTCAGTCACATGTTATTGATTTGTTTTTCATAAGACAATATCCAAAATATCATCTTATCATGTTTCATTTACCCATATAGCACAGGACAAAATTATGAGGACATGATGTTCCTATTTGCTAAGCTGAGTTAAGATGTGAAAATAGACTGTAAAAAAACACGGTGACCCACTCCCATGCTATATTTGGGGTAGTGAAACACAGTTAGATTATGGTTTTGGTTAGTAACCGTATAGAGTAAATAAGTTTCACTTTATCTTGTGTAAATATAGCAGATATGTGAACACACAGTGAGTGCCACTGATTGCTAAAATGACTGTTTGTCAAGGTAGTGCATTGCCTAATTAAGCAAAATTTATGATAAAGTTCCTAACGTCATCAGTGTTGCAAACTAAATTTCAGGTGAAGTTCCTAAAGGCAGGACGATTTGTTGCTAAAAGTTGCTAAATGACGTTGTGACATCATTGGATGATGATGTCATTATGTAACCATGAAACAAAACTGTTTCATTGCATAGAATAAACACATGTAAATAATTCACGCTTAACGCTTTATTCGCGTCTGGTATGAACCAGTGGTGTGGTTTTAAGATGAAAATCAGACGTTAAATTGGTAAGTAGAGAATAAAACGCATATTTACACTTTCCTTAATTACCGTACAATTTTTATTGTAATGTTATTTGAAAGGTATAATTGCAAATTTCACTAGCAGACAGGTGGTCGTTGTCAGGGGCGGAGCCAGACATTATGAACATGAGAAATAATGACAATTTTAATTGTGGGTGAACTAACTCTTATGTTTAGCTGATAAATCTGTTTAAGTTGAATGATGCAATGGGTGGTCTAACTGTGGTGGTCTCACAATTTAGAATTGTGCACAAGAATGTTTGACCCAGCCGTTGTTCAGATTGTCAATTGCAGCTTGGAGAACAGGATATTTTGCTGTCTTCTCAGCTATTTGCTTGAGCTTCTGATCAGAGACGGGAAGAGATTCAACAATGAGATTCACATGCATGTTCACATCATCTTCTGTGGAACTCGCATCTGAACAACAAAGGCAATTTAACACAAAATTATCAAATTGTCACTAAACAGCCATTTAAAACAAAAACAAAGCATTAATTTAGTGCTTTTCAAATGTAACGAAGCATAGTAATTTACAAATTAAGTCGATCAGGTTTCTTTGTGATGCGGGATGATCTTCTTAGTATAGGAGAGTCATCATTGGTTTCTGCAGAATGATCATTAACCAAGGGAATGGAAGAAGACAAAGAAGACTGCATGCTTGGTGGAACTTGTTCTTCAGGTGAGACCTGAATTTATTCTCCTTTCTTGTCAGACAGTGTTTTGTTTGTTTCTTGTGTCTTAAGGAGACTTCTGAGATTTCTCAGAAGAATTTGTCCATTCTCTGTTCTGACAACATATGATCTTGGATTTACCTCTTCCAAAACAACAGCCTTCTTGTCCCAGCAGTTTGCATCTTCCACTCTCACAATGTCATTCTTTAATAACACTTTCAGCATTTTTGTTTGTCATAGTTTGTCTTTTGTCTCTTTTGGAGGGCTTTCTGTTTCTGCTTTACTGTTGCACTGCTCATCTTGTCTCATTTTGTGTTCATTCTGAAGGGAAGCATCGTTTTTATCTTAAAATTCATTAAGAGCTCTGCAGGAGAGGCACCATGCTCAAGAGGTGTTGCTCAATAACTTAGAAGAGCTAGATATGGATCTGACTTGCCTTCTGATGCTTTCTTGAGAAACTGCTTCACAATATGAACTCCTTTTTCAGCTTTCCCATTAGATTGAGCATGACTGGGGACTTGAAGTCACATGTTTGGAATCAGAGTGAGCGGCGAAATCCTGAAATTCTCTTGAGTTGCAGCATGGGCCGTTGTCACTCACAGCTACCAGCGGAATGCCGTGCCTGGCAAAGATTTTGACTTCAAATGCTGAATCACTTGAGGAGTTAAACAGCAGAGCGATTTCTGGGAAACTAGAAAAGGTTTTTTGCCAGTGTTGACTTGAGCATTTTCGTTTTTTGCTCATGTTTATTTGTCCACTTCAAATCCGCTTTATGATTCAACAGGTCTCTGAGGCTCGCAGTTTTTGCGGAGAGGTTTGGAATGAATTTACCAATGAAGTTCACCATTCCCATTATCCTCAGCACACCTTTATTGTCCACTGGACTTGGCATATCCAGAATTGCCTGAATTGTGGTTTTGTTAGGTTCAACAGTGTGTCCAGACAACTTATCAACTAGAAAGGTCATTTCAGTGACTCCAAACAGACATTTAGCTCTGTTCAACTTGAGGCCGTATTTCTGAATGATATGAAGTAGCTGGATACGTCTCTGATTGTGTTCTTGCACTGATGATCCCCAGACCACTATGTCATCGACATATACACGTACACCCTCCAGTCCTTCTATGACATGCTCCACGGCACGATGAAAGATTTCTAAGGCTGAAATTATACCAAAGAGTAGACGTAAAAATGAATAACGTCCAAACTGTGTATTGAACGTGCAGTTTTTGATACTGTCTTCATGAAGCTTCAATTGTCAGAATCCCTGTGATGCATCCAACTTGCTGAAGTACTGTGCACCAGTTGTTTGCTCTTGTATCTCCTCATGCTTTGGAATCTGGTAGTGCTCCTTTTTATGTTTGCATTCAAGTCTTGAGGATCCATGCATACTGTCAGATCACCATTTTTCTTTTTAACACAAACCATTGAGTTTACCCAGTCTGTAGGTTCCTCCACTTTCTTGATTATTCCTAGAGATGTCATTCTGTCAAGTTCTTTTTTTAGTTTCTCTTTCAGTGGCGCAGAAACCCTCCTTGGAGCGTGAACACCTTGGAGGGTGAGCATCTTCTTTGAGCTGAATTTTGTAAGTGAATGGTAGAGCTTCCAGTCCTTTGAAAACATCATCAAATCTGCGAACAATGTCATTTGCAGTGTCCTGTTTTTTTGCTGTTACATCATGGCTATTGATGCAGTACACTCTTTTCACCAGTCCTAATTTCTCGTAGGATTTGTCACCAAGGAGAGACTGATGATCATTTGGGACTACAACAAAGAGCAGGTGAAGATTTTAGTTTTTGACACAATTTGAGTCTACACAGACCTTGAGTTTTTATGTCCTGTCCATTTTAGGTTCTGAGCGAGACAGGGTTTCTTTTTATCTGGGGCTTGATTTTCATTTCCTTTTTGTCACTTGTGCTTATGAGATTGGCCTTCGCTCCTGTATCAAGGTTAAGCGGCACAATTGTTCCATTGACTTGCAGTGGCACACTTCATTTGTCCTTAGACACGAATTTCTTATCTGAATTATTTCTTTCTTTTGCTTCGTACTCTTGCTGAACAGATTCTGCATCACTGTTGATCATGCCCACAAAGAAAGTGTCTGATAATTCTGTCTCTTCCACAACATGCCCATTTGTTGATTGTTTTGCTTGTTTCTTTGAAAAACATTGCTTAGGAAAATGGTTCATGGCTTTGCATTTTGCACATTGCTTTCCAAATGCTGGGCATTGTTTAGGTCGATGCTTTGACCCACATTTTTACAGCTAAATGTATCCGTGCTTGTCCTCGGAGTAGCTTTTTGACTTTTCATTTTGTGAGTAACAGCGCTGACTACTGGACTGTCAGCAACAGTGGTGTCTTCTTTATCACTAAAAGTTCTAGAATGCAACAAAGCAAATTCGCGCGCATGACAAATCTTGACAGCACCATCTAATGTTAACTCCGCTTCTCTGAGGAGTCTTTTTCTTATTTTCTTGTTATAAATTCCAAAAACAATTTGATCTCTGATCATAGATTCAGTCAAGATTCCGATGTCAAGATTCTACTGCCAGGAGCAACGCTATTTTCCGTGAATCTGATTCATCATCCAGACCAACAGCTTGCATGTAAAGCGTGAATTGCTGCTTAAATGTCCGCCAACTAATATCTACATTCCCGGTGAGTTTCGATGATTCCAGTGGTTTAACAGCATCCATCTCTGTTGTATCAAAGGGCAGTATACTCCTAGTACCATGTGGTGTTCGTTGAATAAACACTCTGAAAAAGTAAATGTATGAACTGGTGTGTAACCTCTTTATTTCTTAAGCCCACAAGCTGGTTATCACTTGTTCAGTCTTTACTCCTATGTATCTGCTACCTATCTTTTTTTACTATTGCCATCTAGTGGACGATAACAGGAACATCAACTAATCACAACAGAGCATATATATAAATATATATATATACATACATGCAAATTGAGAAATAGCTTACACTTCAAAAGGCCATGGTTTAATGGGTGAAATATGAGCGCTGCAAGTTTCAAAACCAGGTGCTGCGCTGCTTTGTTTACTGTGGTTAGCGGGAAAATGGCTATATTCCTGGACGAAAAGCGAATGAATGAACAGAGAATGAATTTGCATTTTTCAATAAGCCCTTCTGCTTTTGTTTTAGTCCAAAGCCAAAAATGACCCTTATTTGTATGCAGAAAACACGCAGTTGTAAATGTGAACCAGTGGATAGACAAGTAAATGAATTATAAAACTCAAAAGATAAAGCCTACACTAAGTTAAGTTTATGTAACTAAATTAATATAATTGTTTGATAATAATTGTTTAAATTAATATAATAATATAGGCTAATATAATAATTGATACTTTTGCCCCCCGCCCCAGCCCCACCTTGTTGACACGTGTGGAATAATCTGCGTTACCTGTCTGTGTTGAGATCACAGAACCTTTCTTTCCATTTCTCCTCAAATAGCCTGTCCGCACTTCCGGGTCAATATTTTTCTTTTGAACATGTTTAAAATCACAAGTAACTTGCCAAACAAGCATCAGTTACAACTCAGCGTTCATCATATTGTCATCATGCTGCTCGAGATTCTGGCACCCCCTTAAAATGAATGTGTAGGTCTTCCAATTCCCGAGGCGTAACATTCAATGCAAATAAATAAGCAATTTGTTCCACTTTAACTTAAAAAATAAATATTGTAGTGAATAAACTACTTAATTTTCAAAATAATGTTTTATTTATTATTTAATTTTGTTCAAATCATCCCACGGGCCGGATTGGACTCCTTTGTGGGCCGCATGTTTGACAGCCCTGCCTTTTTGCCCCTGGCCCTGCTCTAATGGCTTTTCTTCTTCTTCTGTTTTTATGGCGATTTGGCAAACCAACGAAAAAGGTGCATTACCGCCACCTACTGATCTGGAATGTGGAGTGTGCATAGAAAAAAAAAAAACACTAATAATAAATAAAATAAAACAACTAGATTCTATCTATGGTTCCTGTGTTTTTCAGGTATTTAAATAATATTTAATGTACTCTTGATTGCCTTGACCCGTTTCCTAACAATACTTTTAAAGAAATATCATCAACTCCCAACCTTCCTAATTCTTGCATTAATTGAACCCTCTCCCTTTCATATGCAGAACACTCAAAAAGAATATGCATCACTGTTTCTAACGGTCCACATTTGTCACACTTTCCCGATTCATGCTTACCTATTTTATAAAGACTATGATTTAATGCTGTATGTCCAATTCTTAGTCTTGAAATAATGACATCTTTCTTCCTATTTCCATATCTTTTTCTCTCATTTCCAACATACTCCTGAATCTGAAAAAGATGTCTTCCTTTAGACTCACTATTCCATAACTTTTGCCATTTCTTATTTACTTCAACTGATATCACTCTCTTGAATTCAGCTTTACTTAAAGCCAACTTAATTTATATTTGTGTATGATTTAATGCTTTCTTAGCTAGCAAGTCTACTTCCTCATTTCCATCCACACCCACATGTGCAGGAACCCAGAGGAAATTTACCTCTATCCTTAACTGCCTTATTCTAAACAAATTTAGTAAAACTTCAAATACTAAATCTTGCCTCGCTTCAGATTTACCACTTAGTAGACTAGTGAGCGCAGCCATTGAGTCACTACATAACACAGTTATTTCTGGCTGAACTTCTTCGATCCTCTGTAGAGCTAGTATGATAGCTAATAATTCAGTAGTAAAAACTGACAAATGATCTGATAATCTTTTTGCCATTTTTATTTTAAAAGTAGGAATATACTGCTGCTGCTGTTCTTCCAGATTCTGGTTCCTTAGACCCATCTGCCAAATACCTGTAACACAGAATAATACTCTTGCATTAAATATTATTATTGCTATTAATAATATTAATATTATTGTCTATTAACGGAATAGGGAACAACCAAGGGGAAATTGCCGGTATAGCAACAGAAGGAGCAATTTCATGGTCTTTCAACTCGAAGCTGATCTAATGGCTTTTTGTTGAGGGAACCAGTTTTATACCATAACAGCCGATATGCCTACAGGGTGACATCTGCTGGACGGAAGCCGTTAGTAGCCTACTATGATCATGAGCACAAGTGCAGGCGCTTTTATATTACACCAGACTGTTACCTATTAATAGACCATATGACCACATTTTCCTTGAAGCGACCTAAAAAGCCCATTTTAGAATAAATGTAGACTGAAAGATTGGTCGTTTATTGAATCATTCATTCATTCGCTTCTCACAATATTTCTCAATATCAGTCTCACGTACGTTAAGGTTACATTTCCTTGTTTGTGTTTCCGTAAGCTCGCTGGCAACTAAGATGTGTTTTCGGTGATGATGACATTGTGATAGGTCGTCTCGGAGGGTGGAGAGAGAGAGAGAGAGAAGGTGCGCGCGAATAACTTCATATCGACCGCGTGCTTTTTGTCACTGCAGAACATGAACAGCGGCAGACTTTATTCACGACTGCAATCATGTCGTTTTTATTCCGGGGGTTTGAGAGCGACATATCACCGGACCCTGGACAGGATCGAGTTAATGCTGCCGCCTAAATTAAGACCTATCTACAATCATCCTGCAGGTAAAGACATTACTCTGCTCCTGTCTGAAAAAAATGCACTAGCAGTCAGTCATTTTCAAATATTGCAATGATATTCTAATCAAAATTTGAAGCGTTTATATAACTAGGCCTACAAATATGTTGCATCTGAATTCTCTTATCTAGATTATCTCCACAATGTGATCCATGTTATTTTTCTCAGCCATGCTGTGCTCCCCCAACAATAATGCGGACACTTGAGGCACATTTAAATGCAGTAGACATGAAATGCATTATTTATTTTAAAGAATGAAAGCACAAGCACACCTGTCATGCAAAAAGCAATATAAAATATAATTGAGTAAATCTGTAAACTACATATATGAACTCCATACATCCACTAAAATCACCATGGGACCGTGCTGAGAAAAGCTCTTCCATTTTTTTTTTTTTTTGCAGATGCAGTTGGTTCAATATCTTTAAATAAATGCAATTTAATTCAAACAATTTAAGTGTTTTAGTAAATATCATTGGACAGTTTGAATGAACTAGTCTTATTTGAAGTCCCACTTATGTAAATATTGTTGAAATTGTCTCCATCACTACCTAGACCTGACGGGGACTTGGGTGCCTACAGTATGTGCTGTTGAAGCTAAATATTAATTTATTTTGTAAGCATGTTGGGCATTGCTTAGCCGACTCGAACACCTCCTACTCTGACTAAAAGATTATTTCTTATCATATACTGCTGCATGATGTTTGAAGGAGGATCATATTTGCTCCCAAGCCCTTTTCCACTAGTGTGTTCTTAATTATTGTGGAATTCAGAGCATCGTTTTTTTAAAGTGCTTTACACTGTAGCACTTGCCATAATTTCTAACAGAATCTTTTTTTTTCCGTCAGGGCCAAAGACAATTTTCTTCTGGGCACCTGTTGTTAAATGGGTAAGATTATTGTTTGTTTTCTCACAGCTGAAATGGTCAAAAATAAGTCTTCTGTTTTGACATGTAGCAGTTCTAAGGCAATATTGTAGAATGTCCTGCTGACCTTGGATGTTTGTTTTGACTTGAATATAGAGAATGCTGTGAAAATGACAAGGAAAAGCTCATAATTTACTCGCCCCCATGCGTTTAAAACCCCACTCTTTCTTCTGTGGAACATAAAATTAGCAGAATGTTGCTACTTTTTCTGTACAAGGACTATACCTGGCACACAGTCTTGGTCAGAATTATTGGCACTCTTGGTAAATGTGATCAAAGAAGACTGTGAAAATGTATCTGTATTGTTAATCCTTTTGAGTTTTGATTTAAAGAATTCACAAAAATCTAACCATGTATAAGAATTTTAAATGGGGAGAAATATTATTATGAATTAAATGTTTTTCTCTAATACACATTGGCCACAACTAACAGCACCCTTCTATTCAATACTTTTTGAAACCTCCATTTGCCAGTTTAACAGCTCTAAATGTATCCTATAATGCGTGATGAGTTTAGAGAACACCTGACAAGAGATCAGAGACCATTCCTTCATCCAGAATCACTCCAGATCCTTCAGATTCACAGATCCATGACGGTGCTTCTTCTCTTCAGTTAAATATTGTTTTCATTGCTCTAGATCTTTTCTTAAAGCCACTTCACTAATTTGTGAAGCTCAATTATATTTTGCTGCCCATCAGAAATATATTCTTTGGTGTTTCTCATTATGATGGATGATTAAGGTAATTTGGGCTTTGTTTTCCCTCCTATTTATATTTCTGTGAAACAGGAAGCCATGGCTGGATAATTTCATGTTCATAATCACCCTGTAGTGCTCAAAATTGTGAATATGAATGGGAATATACTTCATAGATATTTTACTCATAAGAATTTCTGGGGGTACCAATAATTGTGTCCAACGTGTATTTGAGAAAAACATTTATTTCATAATGATATTTCCCCCCATTTTCAGTTGTCTTAGTTCAATGAAAAGTTAGATTTTTGTGATTTTAAAATAAAAGATCAAAAAGAGTAATAATGCAGGTTTATTTTCAGAGCCTTCTTTGATCACAGTTAACAAAGGTGACAATAATTCTGACCACGACTGTAGTTCTTGCATAGGTGACCATACCTGGCTAAGATTTTCAAAGCGTTCAGTATTTGCAACTTCAATTTCACTCTGTTTCTCACACAAAACAATCAAATGGCTTCAGAAGACTGATGTCGAAGTCAAATGCACTACTTGTATAATGCTTTTTTTTGTCCTCTTTTGAGCTTGACAAACCCTGGTCTCCACATAATTGTATTATTTGGAAGAATGCAACTCAGACATTTTGCTAAGCTTCTCCTTTTGTGTTCTGTGGAAGACAGAAACTCATACAGGTTTGAAAAGGCATGATGGCGGTAATGATTTTTGGATGAGCTATCACTTTAAGCAAAACAAACATAGCGTTATACAAATTGGCAACACATATTTTGCAATTTGAAATGTTGTGATGCAATCATATCATGAATTACCGGCTGATCAAGGCCTTCAAGCAAGCTCACTCTTGTTTGCTCTTTCTTTTCTCTTGCAGGGTTTAGTTGCGGCTGGATTCTCTGATATGACCCGGCCACCAGAAAAGCTCAGTGTCTCTCAGTCCTGCGTCATTACTGCCACAGGTACTTGTTTTAATGTGCGACAGAGAGATGCTTGGGGTTTGTCAAGATTTATCTCCATCATTAGCTGTTGTCAGTGTCCTGTAGATGAGAATATCTCATCTAAAGCCTCATCGTAACCTGAGACTAGTGTGGCTGAAAATAGAAGCTGAAATGAACCCAGGAAAATAAATATCTGATCTGATAGTCAAGAAAATAATCTCTCTCGATCTGACTCTGAATGAAAGCATTTCTCAGACTGGTTTTCTATTAGCATAGCTGTTCAAAAATGTATAATACTAGATTCAGCAATTCACACATGATCTTAGCCTAGATTTTGACCTATTTTGACCAACTTACTAAGACTTAGTCCTTAACACACTTTGCTCACAAAAACAGTTGATTCTGCAATGTGGTTTTTATTTAAACACAGCATTGTTTAATGCAAATCTCTCCGTTTTTTTTTTCAGGATTCGTTTGGTCAAGGTACTGCTTGGTGATCATCCCAAAGAACTGGGCTCTGTTTGCTGTAAACTTCTTTCTGGGTATTTGTGGAAGCATCCAGCTCATGAGAATATGGAGGTTAGTCATTACGAGTTCTGTTCTAAGGTCAGCTTTGTTTACTACCATCAGTCAATGCACAGAGGTGACGAGCTTAGTGGAGTAGGGTTAAGTTTAAAGGACTTTGAGTTCAACGGTGTAGAGTTCAACAAGATACTTACAAAAAACATGATTGAGCTGTTAAAGCAGACAATATAGTCCTAAATACATTAAACCAAAATAAAATAAAATGTTTTTTTTATTTTGAATTTAGAAGTATTTAACTGGCAGAAAGTCTGGAATGATCTCATTTGAGGTGGCAGGATCAAAAAAGCTACTACAGTTACTACATCGCTTTAATTTGTTTTTTTAATGTATTTTTATAAAGTAATTTTATTTATTATTTACCATTGCTGACCGTTTTTCCAGAGGTTTTTATTTTCTTTATTATTAGACCTCAAAAAATGTCTTGTTACATATTGCTTTCAGACAAACCCTTTTATCACACTTGCCTTAGGCTTACAGCATATTTACTACCAACAATTACTTTTGTTGGCAGACATTGTGTATCAAAAGGGTGTTTCAGTTCAGTCATTGTTCATTGGTTGATTCCATGTTATGAATTATGCACATGCATTATACTGCATTAAATATTATTTATTTAAAAATTAATTCAAATTTAAACTAAATATAAAAATAGTTAGTAATTTTGTAGACTGATTATTTGTGTATTTAATTTTTATGTTAAATTTATCACTAATTCCTTAAATGCTTTAATTCTACTACGCACGCATATGTGACCCTAAACCACAAAACGTTATAAGGGTCAATTTTTCGAAACATCATCTGAAAGCACAATAAATAAGATTTCCATTGAAGCTTTTCATTTGTTAGGATAGGACAATATCCGGCCGAGATACAAGTATTTGAATATCTGAAATCTTAAGGTGCAAAAAAATCCAAATTAAGTTCTTAGCTATGCATGGCCAGCATACTCACCGGACATGTCACCCATTGAGTATGTTTGAGATGCTCTGGATCAGCGTATACGACAGCGTGTTCCAGTTCCTGCCAATATCCAGCAACTTCTCACAGCCATCATGTTGGTCCATTGAAGAGGAGTGGACCAACATTCCACAGGCCACAATCAACAACCTGATCAACTCTATGTGAAGGAGATGTGTTGCACTGCGTGAGGCAAATGGTGGTCACACCAGATACTGACTGGTTTTCGGACCCCCCCCCAATACAGTAAAACTGCATATTTTAGAGTGGCCTTTTATTGTGGTCAGCCTAAGGTACACCTGTGCAATAATCATGCTGTCTAATCAGCATCTTGATATGCCACACCTGTGAGGTGGATGGATTATCTCGGCAAAGGAGAAGTGCTCACTAACACAGATTTAGACAGATTTGTGAACCATATTTGAGAGAAATAAGCCTTTTGTGTACATAGAAAAATACTTAGATCTTTGAGTTCAGCTCATGAAAAATGGGGGTAAAAACAAAAGTGTTGCGTTTATAATTTTGTTCAGTGTATTACAAAAAACACTTTAGTTCAACTTACACAAGATATTTCAGCATAATCCAGACATGGGCCCTTGAGATCCACTGCCCTTCTGAATTTAGCCCTATCCCTACTCTAACACACCTGCCTATAATTTTAATGTAGATCCTGAATACTTTGGTTTTGTTTTTTCAGTTTGAGTAGGGATGGAACTGAACTCTGCAGGACAGTGGATTTGAGGGTCAGTGTTGCTTATGCCTGGCATTATTATTTATGGTAAACAATGGCATATGAAATCAATTGTATTTGAAACACTTTCTGTTAATGTACATAAAAAAATAGATATTGGTTATGGCTATATATATTATGGCCACGAGCATAAATGCAGTTGGTGGAGATTGTGAAGGTGCCCTTTAGTTGAATTTATTCATGGGAAAGGCATGGGAAGGATTGTACAGTATATCCACAAATAGTAAGTCCAGTGGAAGGCGAATTGGAGGTAATGGAGAGTTTAGCATAACAGTTAAAGAGAGAGAGGCAGCAGAGTTGTTCATCGTTGAATTTCCTACGGCATATATATTCCCAGCAACCTATTGTGTTCCTTCAGCACTTGCAGTGCTTTTGCTAAACACTTATGCTTTTAAAAGGTTTAACGCACCTTGTATATGTGTGTGTAGGTACAACCAACAACTCAAGCAGGACGAAGAGGAAGTGCAGCAGTCTTGAAGTTCCACTTATTCTGGCGAGTGGAGCAGTGAAGTTTTGCTGTTACTGTAAAAGCAATGAATCTGCATTTTGCACACATCAGTCATGTTATAAAGATCAAACAAATATGCTCTGTCTGTGTAAAATAGAGATTTGTTTTTAAGCACTTCATAATAATTTAATATTTTATCTCATATTGATTGTAATTCACATGTTCTTGATTGTATATTGTAGTGAGTGTTGTCTGATCCATAGTTAAGATTTCTATAATTACTCAGTTTTAAGGAGGTCATATATCATAAGAAAAAAAGGTACTGGAGGTGTGCTACGTTGTTATAGGTGTTGCCTAGATTGTGTAATGTTTATTTTGTGTGCCAAAACAGTCTCTATTGAAACACCGTTTAAACAACTATTGAAAAAATTGTTTTTCAAGAACTAAAAAAATTATAATCCATAGAATGAAGTGGCTATATTTCATTATTGTGCCTTTAAGAAACTTTCTTTGACTTCATTCACTCACAGGCTGCGTTTGCGTTTGTATCTAATATAGATTTTTACTCCCCACATGATGCACGATATTTTTCATCTCAATAAAATAATCTGTGCTAAAATGTGCCGAAAAATGACTAAGATCAGGCTGAAATGTTATGTTATGGATATTGTTAAGGACTCAGTGTTTTTCTATTACAAGTTTTTTCTCAAAGGATTAAGGCATAATTGGATTCCTCATGATATGACCCCCTTAAAATTCAACATAAAACTAAGTCATTTGATAAAACTAACATTTTATTGCACTGTATAGGCTTGAATTTTTGCATTCAATTCTGAGATCAGATAAACAAAAGTAGTGAATCAACCTTGACACGCAGGAACACGCAATGAATAGACTTTGCCCCTTATATGGATAGAGCAGACACACAATGATAGCTAGAATGTTAATACTAATGTCAATGTACGCCACTAGCTTAGCCAGAAATCTTTAAGTGGGTGTGTAGCTTATGAAAACTGCATGTCAAATTGGCAACAAAAAATACTGCACTGAGGATCATTACTCAGTACTTCTAAACCATGCATTAACATTAGTCATTTGTTATGTTAATGTTCATTTCAAAATTTACTAATAAAATAAACATTTACCTGAGCTGGTTAACAAAGATGAATAAATACAGTAACAAATGTATTGCTAATGTTAGTTAATGCATTAATGGAGTTTATTAAAAGCATTACCTCAATGTGAAACAACGGTGTGTAAGTTAAGCTTTTTGTTGCGGATCTAGCACAATGTTTGTGTGTTTCTTTCCACAAAGGACATATCTGTATAGCGGATCAAACACTGTACCTATACAAATATGATGTTTCAAACACACTTGGTTCAGAAGTTTCCGATCGATAAAGCCAGCACCCTCAGGTGGTCTGCCAGGTTTCATTTGTAGACGCTCCGGATTTATTGCTAAGACTTTTCCTTTTAAAGAATTGTTTGCTTCACTAGGCTATTTTCAAATTTAACTCCACAAACGTGTGCATTTTACTATTATATCCTTACGTCATAAACATAATATTGTGGGTGGGACTAAATGAAAATGGACGAATCATCATTACAAGTGTATGATGTTATGCACCTATAGGAAGAAGGGAATACTAAGAAACGGCCTGTAATTGACCCTGAAAACAAGCGTTTAATATTTTTAATAAATAAAGTTACAGTGAAATAAGACCTTTATTAGTATCGTTTAATAAATTACATCCCTTTGGAAAATTATAAACTTCTCATTGGGTGGGCCACAGATGAAAGTGTGTGGGACCGGGCCCACCCGTAGCTATGTGACTGATGTACGCATTTATTAAATTAAAGTAAAAAAAACATTGATTCATTGGACAAAAGTCATTTTGTAGTCTCACATCTTTGTATTTTGAGTCTGAAGTGCAGCTGCATCATCCTACGCTGGGCTTACATAAAAACGTTAGGGTCATTAAGCAGCGTACACTTCCTGACTCTCCACTGCTAAATCAGGAATCAAGGGTGTATGACAACCACATGCGCTACTTTGTTCCCTTGTGCTAAATTAGACCCGTTAATCCCCTTTGAACCTGTTTTCAGTCTGTCTCACTTAGACGTCACACTTCATCTCTGCAGCCCACGCTCTTGTCAGATGTGAACAGCATAGAATAGGAATTCTGTGTCCTTGTGCTTTCTGCATGCATAGCAATAAATAGCTGTATGAGTCATTTTATAAGATTTGTGGGTAGCAGTTTACAAAACATTTTAATTTATTAACATTAGTTAACTACATTAGTCAAATTGAACTTACAATGAACAATAATTCTACATCATATTATTGTTAATTAAAGGAATATTTCTCCCAAAATTGAAAAATGTAAGAAAATGTTCTCACTCTTAGGTCATCCAAGATAGATGAGTTTGTTACTTCAATCGAACCGATTTAGCATTCAGCATTACATCGCTTGCTCTCAAATGGATCCTCTGCAGTAGATGGGTGCCAACGGGTGTCAAAACAGCTTATAAAAGCATCACAATCATTTACATAGAGAACGTAGACCACTTTTTCCAATCTTGTTTTTGAACTTTAATAGAAGACTGCTGCAATAGAATCATTGCTACATACAGTGGGGCAAAAAAGTATTTAGTCAGCCACCAATTGTGCAAGTTCTCCCACTTAAAAAGATGAGAGAGGCCTGTAATTTTCATCATAGTTATACCTCAACTATGAGAGACAAAATAAGAAAAAAAATCCACAAAATCACATTGTAGGATTTTTAAAGAATTTATTTGCAAATTATGGTGGAAAATAAGTATTTGGTCACCTACAAACAAGCAAGATTGCTGGCTCTCACAGACCTGTAACTTCTTCTTTAAGAGGCTCCTCTGTCCTCCACTCGTTACCTGTATTAATGACATCTGTTTGAACTCGTTATCAGTATAAAAGACACCTGTCCACAACCTCAAACAGTCACACTCCAAACTCTACTATGGCCAAGACCAAAGAGCTGTCAAAGGACTCCAGAAACAAAATTGTAGACCTGCACCAGGCTGGGAAGACTGAATCTGCAATAGGTAAGCAGCTTGGTGTGAAGAAATCAACTGTGGGAGCAATTATTAGAAAATGGAAGACATACAAGACCACTGATAATCTCCCTCGATCTGGGGCTCCACGCAAGATCTCACCCCGTGGGGTCAAAACGATCACAAGAACTGTGAGCAAAAATCCCAGAACCACACGGGGGGACCTAGTGAATGACTTGCAGAGAGCTGGGACCAAAGTATCAAAGGCTACCATCAGTAACACACTGCGCACTGTTAGTAACAGTAACAGATGTGTCCCCCTGCTTAAGCCAGTACATGTCCAGGCCCGTCTGAAGTTTGCTGGAGAGCATTTAGATGATCCAGAAGAGGATTGAGAGAATGTCATATGGTCAGATGAAACCAAAATAGAACTTTTTGGTAAAAACTCAACTTGTCGTGTTTGGAGGAGAAAGAATGCTGAGTTGCATCCAAAGAACACCATACCTACTGTGAAGCATGGGGGTGGAAACATCATGCTTTGGGGCTGTTTTTCTGCAAAGGGACCAGGACGACTGATCTGTGTAAAGGAAAGAATGAATGGGGCCATGTATCGTGAGATTTTGAGTGAAAACCTCCTTCCATCAGCAAGGGCATTGAAGATGAAACGTGGCTGGGTCTTTCAGCATGACAATGATCCCAAACACACCGCCCGGCGCGAAGGAGTGGCTTCGTAAGAAGCATTTCAAGGTCCTGGAGTGGCCTAGCCAGTCTCCAGATCTCAACCCCATAGAAAATCTTTGGAGGGAGTTGAAAGTCCGTGTTGCCCAGCGACAGCCCCAAAACATCACTGCTCTAGAGGAGATTCGCATGGAGGAATGGGCCAAAATACCAGCAACAGTGTGTGAAAACCTTGTGAAGACTTACAGAAAACGTTTGACCTCTGTCATTGCCAACAAAGGGTATATAACAAAGTATTGAGATGAAATTTTGTTATTGACCAAATACTTATTTTCCACCATAATTTGCAAATAAATTCTTTAAAAATCCTACAATGTGATTTTCTGGATTAGTTTTTCTTATTTTGTCTCTCATAGTTGAGGTATACCTATGATGGAAATTACAGGCCTCTCTCATCTTTTTAAGTGGGAGAACTTGCACAATTGGTGGCTAACTAAATACTTTTTTGCCCCACTGTATATGGAAGTTATTTGACAAAGACTGTTAAATGCAATTGATTTATAATGATGTGGTTCCCTATGATAAATAGATTGCTTAAACATTGTATTATCTCGAGTGTTGAAATGAGTTGTGTTGGAACATTTATTTATTTATATACTACTTTATTTATTTTTAGTTGAGAACTGGATATAGAGAATGAAGGACTCATGCTTTGAGAAAAGAGTGGGTTTATGTATTTCGGACTTCGTACCCATTCACCTGACTTGAATGACTCCTTTACTGAATGAGTTGGCAGTTGTGAGTGCAAATAATAAAGTTAACATTAAGGGAGAGAACAAGTCTTGTGAAAGTCTCAATCTTACTGCCATACTGTTAAAATGGGTTACATTTAATGAATAATCGCTTTATTGTATCCGTTGGCCTTCTTCTTTGCTCTTGAGTCCATGGCAGCCCATAGAACTGATTGCGGGAAAGTTGTGAAATTTGACACACTTATAGAGGACAGTCCAAAGAGTCACCATAGCAAGATTGTAGTCTCTAACTCAAACTCTTTAGTGCCTCCACTTGTCCAAAGTTTCACTCATGTTTATGCTAATAATTTACATGTATGCATTTAGCAGACGCTTTTATCCAAAGCAACTTACGCTATTCAGACTATATGTTTTTATTTATTTTTTGTCAGTATGTGATCAAACTTTTTTGACAAAACAAAACTTTAACTTTTGAACCGTAAGGCACAGTAAGAAAAATATTCTGAATCCTTTCTTTTCTTAAAATAAATTATTTTATTAAATAAATGAATACAAAAATAGTAAGGTTTGCTTTTTTCGCTATTTTAAATTGCTCTAAAAACCTACTTTTTTTTAACTCGTCCTAGATGGTTTGTCTGTTTTTCACCAAAATTGGCTCAGCTCATCTTCAGCTTATGCTGACAAAAAGTAATGGAATTCAAGTTGATTCTTCACACCGTTCTCGAATAACAAACTAACGAAATCTATGAAAAATATGCAATAATGGATCTGAGGCTGTATCTCTGCAATGGCGTATTGAGACCAAACTTGGTGTGTGTTATAACAAGCATGACCTGAGATTGTTTCGGCACTGTGCCACCTAGTGGTCAAGAGATTTAAATAAATCATATTTTTGCTTATAACTTCTAAATGGTTTGGCCAAAAATCACAAAACTGGTCTCTTTAGGTGCCGAGTCGAATGATACCCAATTTTTCCATGTCAGCCATTTTGGGTGTTGGCCATTTTGAAATTTAGTAGAAAAATGCTATATTTTTTAATGCATTGACTTATCGTTATGAACTTGGTATGGGTCATACCTTGGTTTGGGATGCCCTGAAGGAGTTTGAGAAGTTTCGAGTCAGTGCCACCTAGTGGTAAAATCATATATTTTTTCTTTCTTATAACTTTGGGTGTGGTCGACTTATTTTCACGGGAGTCACTTGCTCATGCTCATGCCGCAATGCTCATGTTTCAACGAAGTATAAGCCTTTTGGAAAATCTATTGTGCTGGTCAGTTTTGATATTGTGATGAGCTGCCACAAATAAATCTATTTATGGGAAACACTTGGACACTGCTATAAGTCAAATGGCCATATAAGTGATAGAAAACACAAAAAAACTAAGATGAAAGGTCACCCAAATACATCAAACATCATATGCTCACTGGATGTCATGACAACTAATTTAATGTCATGGAGGAAAAGTTTTAATATCTCGCCTTTGCTTTCATTTCGGACCATCTCCAAAAAGACATTTAAAAAAAACTAACAAATGATTTACAAGTTTAACATATGTTTATCAAAGTAGGAAATATAGCCTAATTAGTGCTCTTGTGATATAAAATGGAGGCGGGTCCGGATTGAATTCCCTCCTGGTCCAGATCCGGATTGGAGTCCGCACTTTGAGAAGCACTGCTATAGAGTAATATGATATAAAATGCTATATTTTATGAATGCATTTATGTACCATTACGAAATCTTGTATGTACCATCGAGTCCATGACCTGAAAGTACTCAAAAAGGTTTGAGACAGTGAAGTTTTGAGACAGTCAAAAGATATAATGAAATTTCAAATAAATGCTAATAGCTCTCTGTGAATTTTGCCTATTGTAATGAGACTGGTATTAATAGATTCCTTGGGTCATGCTGAGAACAGTGATACCAATGTTGCCATAGTAAGCAAAAATTACTATCCGCCATTTTGATTTTCTTTAAAAACATACTTTTTCGAACTCCTCCTAGACCGTTGTTCCGATTTTAACCAAAATCGAATCATATCATCTTCAGACCATGCTCACAAAAAGTTATGGATTTTGTGTTGATAGACCAAACCATTTTCGCATACCACAGCAACGAATTTGAGTTCCCTGCAATGCCTTGGCATATTGACACCAAACGTTGTGTGTGCCATTGTCAACTCACACAGAACACACCACATCGATGTAATAACAGCGCCACCTATTGGTCAAACATGATAAGCCAATAAATCATATTATAACTAGAGGTTTATATATGATTTTTAAGCCGTTTTGACTAAAATCATCCTAAAATGGCTTCAATTACTAATTTCTGCAGTTTGTCCGAGACTTGCCTCTGTAGTGCTTTGCCCCGTAATTGCTGCTTGCAGCTATATTTATTATTATTATTATTATTATTGTTATTTTCTTACTTTATGTAGTTATGCACTCGAAGGGTACACACAGACACTTTCAATACACTAGAAAATTTACTTTTTAGTCAAGGCTTTTATATTGTTTTAGTAAAACAAGGTAAATTTAAATTGCTTTAACCCTTGCTTGCCTTTAACTTTTATGAAATAAAAATTGTATTCAAATGTTCTGTTTGCAATGTGAACGTCAATTTGTAGCTAATTTGAAGCAGACAGTAAAGTACAGGTATAATGCTATACAAGTCATGTTTAGTTTTAAGAAACATTAAATATAAAGTCTGCAACATCAAAGCTCCAAAAGTAACAAACATTTATTTAAAAACTTTCACATAGTTTTTAATTAATACATTTTTGATACTTTTGGAGCTTTGGTGTTGCCGACTTTAAACTTAATTTTTCTACTTTTTAGTCAAGCACAATTTGAGATTGATGTGCGTGCTTTTGTTTGCATTTTTATGTTTAGTTTTAAGAACGTGTTTTTTTTTTATCTAGTGTGTGTGCGCAACATGCTTGCTTTATAGAGCGCAATGGCAAGTGTTCAAAAGTTAAATTGTCATTCCCACAATCCCATTGTCATTGCGATGTCATCATAATTTGTTACAAAGTATTACTTTTACTTGCTGAACTCCAGTTGAAGAACTACACTACCCTATAGTCAGTGAAACAGGAGTTGTGTCAGTAACCTTCCACTCCCACAATGCATTCTCAATGATATAATGGAGCTCCTACATTCTAGTACAATATTTGAATAATATAGCCACTCATCATCAACGACTTCTAGTAATAACGTTATATTGTATGGCCATTTATGATTTACTTGTTATTCATAGTGTTTAATAGGATTGTTTAGCCTAATTTAGCTGGACATATTAGTCTATATTAAGCCTATGCGAGCCTATCTTAACATAATAGATAAAAGGAAATTAATTTAAAAATATATATTTTTAAACTCCTTACTGAACAAATTTTGTAATGCCTTTGGAGAAAATAAATGGAAAATATACAATTGCAGGAAAACTGATCTAACCTGAAATCTAATTTCACTGAAGTTAATTTCGCTTTTGGAGAAGTAACTTGTCATAGTAAAATCCCTCACACATGCTTTAATATGTGGACTACCTGTAATAATAGCAGTGCTTTGAAATGTTATATATATATTTACCTGCAACTGAGCCCAAGGCATTTTAAGAAGTGTTGGTCACTGTTGTCGTCCATGAGAGGTCAAATAGGTACAATTAAATGATCTCCAGTTCAGCTTGTTGTTGCCTTGGTAACGTGACCAACTCATCATCTCGAGCTTTCAAGGTCAAGCCTTAAATTACTGCAGTGGCAGTTCCAATTCATCTCCGTGACATTTGACACTCTCTCTGTTCCATTCTCTTCTCTGTCTCCCTCTGTTTTTTTCCCACTCATGCATTAGACATACAGAAATACAATTCTTTCTCAGCGTATCTGAAATATATGTTGCTGTATGTAAAGGATTCTGTCATGTTAATATGCTGAAGTCACAGGTTGACTGGCTCCAAAAATAGCATGGCAATCCACCATAAGGTAGACCTGCTTATCCCACCTGGTTTCCCCGTGCTTTTTTTCCATGTTGCATCTAGGAGCCGTGCACGTGTTTGCACGTGTGAGTTTGGTGGGTGTGCGAGGGGGATGGTGCATGAGACAGGAAGAGCAATAGAGAGCGCTGTTCTCTAAAGGACGAATGCAGACACAGCAATTAATGCAGTGTGAAGGACACTAGAAAATCCCACTCGATCTCACAGCACTAAAGGCAAGAGACCACCTTATCCTGAAGAACCTGAGCGAAGATATTCTGATTCAAAATGTAGACATCTCTATAAAGTAAGAACAAGTGTGAATGAGAAGTAACAGAAACAGGGAGCCATATGCTTGATTTGAATAAATTAGCTTACCCGTGTCCATGTCACTGGGGACAAGAGCTTATGTGAACTTCATTATTTTGGGATTATTTTATGACTCATGCAAATTTAACTTGATTTCTAAATCCCTTGATGATATTGCCAATGTGCTCTTTAAAGTGACAGATCACGTACAATTTAAAAGTAATTTAATTAACCTTACAGTATGTTGTTCGAAACCTTGCGTGAAACAGAAAAGTAGATCTTTGGCACAATGTCCAAGCTGCTTTTATTCTGTACAATGATAGTGAATGGAGGACCAGGGATTATGCTAAAAATATATATTTTTTTCATCCAGCAGCAGAAAAGGAGTCATGCAGGTTTACAAAATGAGGATGAATAAATGATGACAGAACTTTTATTTTTAGGTGAACTGTCCCTTTAATATAGAAATAGCTGGTAGATATTGTCGTGCACAAGTTTATTTCAATGTCACTGTGAGGACCTAAAGTGTTCCTCTATTACAGGAGTCCTTTGTGGTTTCAAGCACCCACACAATTGTTCTGAAGAGGAAGAACTGGTCTGTTTTGTCATGGAGATTTGAAAGCTGTTGTAAACATGTTTTGACAATCCATTGTTTAATTAAGTTCCAGAATGCACACTGTATCAAATGAAGACCTGCATTGGGAAAAAGCATGCATAATAACGTTAAATGCTAAATATAAATTTGCACTTGTTTTTTTCTTCTCGTTTTTTCTGTTTTTGTGCACACTTTGGCCTTAAATGACCTTGTAATATCCCACTGGAGGGCGCCACACACTTTTCCCCTGCAGGCTGAAGTGAATGGAAAGGGTGAGTTCCCAGATGTCTGAAATCTAAGGTGAGCATTTTGGGTACACCTCAGAAGGTACCATAAAGTCATGTCAAATGATCCAAAGAAATGTAGGTATATTTAATTATTATAATGCTTATTACACCATTAAAAATCGAGTCATTATAGTAGATAGAACAAGTTTTAAATTTAATAAAATCGTAGAAAGGACTAAAAATGAATTTACTCTGTTTAATGAACAAAGGATATCGCACACAGCAAAGTAAACATTCTGCTATTGAACTACGAACAGGCAAATTCATCTTAGCATGCAATCACTAGTAGAACAGAAGTTCTGTCAGGACCACTAATGTCAAAGATGATTGACAATTAGCGTACAGTTTAGATTATGTTTTTGTTCAGGCAAAAACTCCCTGCCTATACTCCTAGCATGGATAAGAGCAGGGAAAGCAGCGATAACCCTTAGGGTAAACAGAACAGAACCAAATGTAGCAGATATGATTCATGTTCTTGATGACAATTTAAATCTTATTCAATAAGGAATGTCAATAGTCCAAGTCCTGACGGTGGATGAAAGGGGGAGCTGGGGATGGAGGAGGGTAATTAGCTCCTGAGCATAGCTGCTGAATAATCCTGAGTGGACCTAATGCTGCAGACCTGTCAATCTGTACGCATTTTGACCTCAAAGTACGCTGGTACGATTTGTCACTCTGAACTACGCAAAACCCTGGTTATGCCTCTGTCCACACGCAGTTCTCAAATCAAGCAACAGAAAAAGAAGAGTTTTTTTTCCGCCTTTGCATTTAAATCATTTCTGTGCATTTAATTTATCTCCAAACTGGCTGTGTGTCCGTGAGTCTACGCGCTCCTCCCACTTATAATGTGCATTTGAAAAAGCAGCACACGCGAAACATCTTCCCTAATGAGAAGCGTTTCTAAACCTGCTGTCCAACAAAAGAGAACACTATAACATACTAAACAACAGCATCAGTCGAATGTTAGAAATAACTTACTTTGGTGATCTTTTGTGACTTCTTATCACAGAACACAGACATATATATCCTCTACTGTAATAAGGGCTATGTAAATTAGCGATAGATTATAAATATACTTATATTATGAAAATACCCGAGGTGGTTTTAAGAACACAGACAAACTAACGTTATATATTGTCACAGTCGAGTGTTTATTGGCTTAATATTTCATCATTCAAAAGCAAATCGATTCTATCTTCTCTTATTCAGTTAGCGATAGCTGGATGCTTTTGTCCATAATAATAGGATTTCTGGAGCGGCATCAGTTCTTTTGCTTGTGTATGCTTATTATGTGGATTTTCTGCACGAGGGCATCCTCTGGCTTCCAGTGTGAATGAACACATTACATTTGTTTATAGCACTAAACAATGGCCACTCCATACAATTATACATCTCTCCCATGTTTTTCTGCAGTATTTTGTTTTTTATTATTTTAAATATAATTTTATATATATATATATATATATATATTTAATATATAACCCACCTCCCCGCCAGGGTGGTACTCAAAAGTATTTTCCAAGGTTGGCAGGTTGCTGTATTAGGCGTTGTATTCCTGTAGGTAATGGATCAGCTGATGCAAGCTTGACTGACGTGACCTGTCAGAACTAAATCTACGCTTAATTTCTCAACCTTTTTGACCGTAGGTCTGTCTATCCTTAACAATAATCAAAGGCCCCTTGATCAGGATTAAGGCATTGAAAAATTTGTATGTCTACCTGATAAAATATTTATGTCATAACTAGATCAGATATATTCACTATAAACAATTTAAATACATTTATATAACTCTTCCAGGTTAAATAAAAGCTACACATACAATATACAATACAGTACAGTAACCTACACTTTTCAGTCGGGTTAATTTAATGTATCTTTGAAGGAAACGGACAATCTTTTAAAAAGTTTCGATGGCATTTTCTTTATCTTACCAATGTTAAAGTAATAATTCACCCAAAAATGAAAATGATGTCAATAATAACCCAAACCCGTGAGACTGTCATTCATCTTCTGAACACAAATTAAGATATATAAATTAAGATATAATCTGAGAACTTTCTGAGCCTCCATAGACAAGGGTCCTACCACGATCAAGGAACAGAAAGATACCAAGAACAGTCCATGAGACATCAGTGGTTCAATAGTAATTTTATGAGGCTACGAGGATCATTTTTGAGTGCAAAAACTAAAATAACAACTTTATTCACCAATTCTAAGGTCTAACGTGTTTGGAACAACATGAGGGTGGGTAAAATGGACAATGACTGTAAAAACTGAAAATACAGTTCTCGTAATAAAGGTTTTGACAACAATGAAAAACCTCACATTTGAGATTAATAAATTATTATGTGTAACATGCATAATCATTTATTAATCTCAAATGTGATGTTATTTCATTGAATACACCTTTTTGTTGTTGTCAACTTTTTATTATGTGAACCTTATTTAATTTTTTACGGTAATTTTACAGTTCAATATGTTACAAGAAACATTGATGTTGTTTCAAAAGAATGTTGCTATCCAAACAACATGTACTGCTATTCCAATGTCAACGTTTTCAGAAACAATTTTTGAACTGATGATTCCAAGAATGATATTGTTTTTTTTTCCACAAGAATGAATACAAGACTACGAGGGATAGTGTGAGGGACTTACTGATGTTTAACAACATAGCAGATGCTCAGCTGACAATTATTTTTTCAAAAGACTTTTAATAATAAAATAGTTTTGAAAGTTAAGTGTGATCTATGACCTTTATACAGCACACGCCATTGTTAAGAATTAAGACCCTCACAGTCTCATTTTCATCCATGTAAAAATCACTATTGTGTCTATTCCCACTGAAGATACTGATGTCAGTCAGATCTCTCATATACACCATAATCACTCCGGTACCATAAATTTGCTGTAGCAGTGGACCTTCAGTCGAGTGATGGATGCAGTGACCAGAAACCACCAGCAGATGACAAGAGCGTGAGCAGGAACGTTCCAGGAAGCCTTTAAGACAAGGTCACCTTAACATACAGTACACACCCTGCTAGAGAAGTCACTCAACTAGAAAATATATACATTCTCTTGACTGTTTTCATGCTCAATAGAGGCCTGGAGGAGAACAAAACGAAAGTGTTGCAGTATTCATGTGCTATGATGAGACATAAATTCATCATACGACTGACAACTCAGCAGTTTTGTGAGAAAGATATTTAAAGCACATTGTTGTTTTGATTGCAGATGAACAAAATGGTTGTAGAAGTTTTTACTGTGATGCTGTATGCAAATCAGAACTGTCAATTACGAACTGACCTGAAAATGTATATAATACTCGCAGTCACATTCTGCCTTGTATTTAAACCTTATTTTCCCACAAACTTTCCAAGGAATTGCAGACAGATATTTCCAGAAGCGTAGTGCTTCAGTCAATAATGAGGCTTAGCTGAAAATTGGCCGGCCGCAACTGTAAATATTACAACAACGCTACCTGGTAGGGGACTGATGTGTAGCGGTGTCCTTGACGGCAACGGATGTTCTATTATCTCTAAAATCATGCAGGAAATGTTGCTTAAACACATGCTAATACTGCTTGACTCAGCTTTACCGTATATACAAACCACTTCTGTACACCACAAACCTCTCTATCTAAGAATCTGTCATGAAAACAACTCTTGTGGGTGGACTGTACAAAGGTCATATATGAATATTCGCTTTAAACCTATACGCTTTTTTCTTTAGTACAGCTTTTTTTATACATATAATCTAAATAACATATATTTATAGACCATTTGAGGGATGTAAACAATGACAATCTAATGTGCAACTGTCTTAACTTTCCAGCTTTACAATTTAAACCACTTCTGAGAATACAAATAAGTCCATATTTTGATAAAAAACTAGTTATGACAGCATGTTAACTTTACTCACGACTGATTTGCCTCCTGTTACTGTTTTGACGAGCAGCAGCAAATGTTCATGGGTGAATAACATCACTGCATTGAAATGGTCTATCGGTCATATCTTCCATTTCGTTTCAATCAGGAGGTCAAGGAAAAATGAAGCATTGAAAAAACAGCTGAAACGAATAGTTCACCCAAAATAAATGTACATTTCCTGAAAATGTCTTCACTCTCAGGCCATCCAAGATATAGGTGAGTTTGTTTCTTCATCGGAACAGATTTGCATTGAATGGGTGCCGTCATAATGAGTCCAAACAGCTGATAAAACTAAACTGCATTACAATAATCCACAAATAATTGACATGACCCAAGTCCATCAATTAATCTCAATTGATCTCTCATTCTGACGGCACCCATTGACTGCAGAGGATAGATTGGTGACGTAATGCTCCAAATCAAAAACCCATCTACATCTTGGATGACCTGAAGGCGGGTAAAGGTCCACAAATAAAAACAATTAGGCTGAATTATTCCTTTAAAAAGGCCTTGCACATTCTGAAAAACTAAGACAAAATAAGTATTCATTAGTGTGTCCTGTTAACCCAGATGGAGTTTATTAACAACCAAAAGAAGACACCTTAGTGTGCATGCATATCGTACATCAGCAAAAATGCTATCTCCATATTGATCCATTAAGTAGAAGTATAACTCATTTCTATATTAAACTTTTAGCAACGGCCACTGCTGCATTTAGACACAGCTTGAAACAATAAGGTCATGTAGTGGAATCCTGGTATATTTAGCCTATGGTGACTGACTAACGTGGCAAAACGCATCTGTCTGAAGTGTTGTGATGAGTCTCTTGCAGCTCTCTCTTAGTGCTTCTGTAAATTCCAAGCCAGTCGCACAGAGATACCGTTGAGCTAGTTGCCATGGCAACAGAGGCAGTGACTCAGCAAGTGTCTTCCTCCTTCTGACAGACGAGACTTATTATTTGATGGAGAGACAAACCTGCTTCATTCTTTAAAAAAAAAGATGCTTCATGTTGAGGGTCCTTGAAGATGCTTCAAGGTGTTTGGAAGACAAAAACACCTTCAAGCACCTCCAGGACATGGCATTAGTGTGAAATAATGGAATAGAAGTGCACTCATAATGCTTTCAAATTTGTGCAAGCACTAATGGCCTTCATCGTTAAGGAAAATACACAAGAAATGATGTGTTTGATGCCCCAGAGATATTATATAACATATAATAGGATAATCAATGTAATGGATCATTTACGGTCAAGTCAGTCATAATGGCAAAAACTACATGTTGCATGTTGCATGCAAAAACAATGCATGTTGTTTTTCATGGACCACATAATTCAGTACTTGACCAATCGGAATCAAGTATTCTAGAGTTTAATGGAATATTTCATGCAAACATTTTTAATCTACATATCCACAGGATATTCAATATATAGATGAATTTATTTCTTCAGTGGAACAGATTTGGAGAAATGTAACATTGCATCACTTGCTCTCCAATGTCTATCTATAATATTTCTTTCTCTGGTGAAAACGGTGTCTGGCCTGATTTAGGAGAGAAATATGCACAGATTAAGCTCTGTTTATCAGTTTGGACTACAAGTGAACTCCAAAATAGTTCTAAACAAATATGTCTGTGGATTTTGATATGAGAGGACATCAGGGGAGGAGGCATCTTTTTCATTGAAGGAACGTTATAATGATTTAAATTTAAACTGTCCTTGATTTGTTTCATGCTGCTTTCACTTTACAAGACATTAACAGTTGGACTGGATTCGAGTGGATTACTTCTGGATTATTGCGATCTTTATATCAGCTGTTTGAAATCTCATTCTGACAACATTCATTCACTGCAGACGATTCAACGGTGAGCAAGTGATGTACAGTAATGCTATATTTCTCAAAATCTGTTCCAATGAAGAAACAAACCCATACACATATTGAATGACAAATTTTTTTGGTGAGCTGTTCCTTTAACAATATATTTTATCCAAAGTGTTTAAATAAAATAAAATAAAAGTGTTTCTAAAAAATGATTAAAGAATCCCTGTGCATTGTTTTTACTACAACATCTGAAGTAGTTTGAATCTTCATCATTCATTGAAACATTACAGTACTTAGGCTGTTAATACATCTGTACCAAACTTCCCATTCCTCCAACATCTTAGCTGAGTAATCTAATATAACTACATCAGCAGAGGAAGTCAGTGTTTGGTGTGACGGTGTCTTATCTTCTGATCTACAACTCTTTGTTGGGACACCAGCCAGAAAAGATTTTCTGTCCTTTTCTTTTCTTTTTTTTCATATACAACTCTTACAGTATTTCTATTTTTAATTAGATTATTTCAGGGTATGAGTAAAGTAGATCAATGTCAGGCCTACATTGATGATCCATACTAGATGAAGTACAGAGAAAGTATGTGAGGTTAAAATGTTGGCCTATATATATATATGCCAACTCTAAGCAAAAGCACATCTTATATTAATCATTATATTAATTCAGACTTCCTTTTCTGTATATATGACTCTCAGATTTAGAATGTGGACTTTTGGTGTCAACTGTAAATCAGACTGTGTCTTACATAGAACACAGTCTGTATCTGTGTGTGGTCGGGAATATCAGCCATAAATTATCATAATGTGGACTGACAAAGAATGATTTATTGCTTAGTGTCTCCTTATGAACTCACCTTGAGTTTGACAAATGTGATCTTGAAAATTCAATTTTTGACATTTTTGACATTGACGGCTCTCCCTATTTTGTATTTGTGATTCAGTCTACACTCTGTATACATGTAAACACTGTTCCAAGGTGGTTCAGTGCTTGGTCAAGGGTGCATGTGTGGGTGGGTCTGTGTTCATGCACCTCGTACGTGTAGCAATCAATATCACTTCACTTCTAGAAACTTCTATGCCCTTTCTTCCTATTTTCTTATCTTTTCAAATCATGCTTCATTTCATATTCCGACACTTCTGAATGCACATGTGTTTTTATGGTGTTGTTGCGGTGCTCTAAAAATACAGTAGAGTTATAGTAACTATAAATGTATGTGATCTGTGATGCTTGAAACTGCGCCTCTTTTAACGAGTTCGTTTGCCCATATAATCATTAGGTAATCGAGTAAACTTTATTTGGCTTGCTGTCCGCTGATGAGGGGCTCAATGAAGCAGCTTCGGCTCGAGCTCTGATATACCCCCCCCAGGGACTTGATAAAAGGTGATTACGAAGGGCAAGGTACCTAAGAAGAAGGTGGAGATTGGGGAGGTGGAGGGATGCTGAAACAGCTGAGACTGGAGAGAGGTAAGCAGCTGCTTATATACTCTGGCTGTTAATTGAATGATTAGATGGGCTCGCTCCTCCCTAACTTACGTATTAGAACTTCATTAAGATGAATCGATTGATGTATTCCGCAAATGTAAGTCGCTTTGGTTAAAAGCGCCTGCTAGACTAAATGAATAAATGTAAATGTAAATCTCCAGAATTCTTAGTGTTTGACATGTCTGCCTTTTGTATATTGGCAGCACTCGCGGTGCATGAACAAGTATGTGTAAAACCTTATGATTTTGTTTTCCAGCATGATCTGAGAATGATACAAAGATCATCTTGTGCTTCAATGAAACTACAAACATCTGACCTTTCTTACAAAGGAATTAATTGTGATGTCAACGAAGTTCAAATGTTCTCATGCTAGCTCAAAGATAGTGCCTATTCATAAGTGAAGTGACATATGGCCAAGTTTCCTGACCCATACTCAGAATTTGTGCTCTGCATTTCACCCATCCAAGTGCGCACACACACAGCAGTGAACACACACCCGGAGCTGTGGGCAGGCAATGCTGTGGCCCCCGGGGAGCAGTTGGGGGTTTGGTGCCTTGCTCAAGGGTCTCACCTCAGTCGTGGTATTGAGGGTGGAAGAGTGATGGATATTCACTCCTCCACTGACCATTCCTGAGACTCAATACCCACGACCTTTGGGTTACGAGTCCGACTCTCTATCCATTGGGCTCCCATCATTTTCCACCACTTTTTTCCTCAAACTTTGTCAGCATACTTATTAATTTGTATTGTTCATTCCGGAGACTTTACAAGTAGAATCAAATAGGTGTTTATGTAAAAGCCTGCAGTAATAGGTTATAATTGCACTTTCTGTACATTTTTTTATTAATTAGCATATAAGAAAACATGTTGAAATTAAAACGCAAGTACGCTTTTTTTTTCTAAAAGCGTTTTCTGTTGAATCTGGGATATTGGAGTCATTTTAAACAGATTTAAAAGGTCAGTTTATTTAGTTAAAGCCTAGCAAAACTATAACATGCTACTCGCTATTGCTAGTCAATGGCAGTGGTATTTGGCAAAATTGACATTTTTATGCAAGAGACAATTTTATTGACCAAAAATATGTATATTTATACACATAAGTCAATATGTTGGTTCAATTTCCTGGTAAATATTTTATATATGACTGACAGTATATGATATATGAAACAGACTGGCTGTGACAGACACCTTTCAGACAAATACAAAACACACTTTCAAGAGAAACTGATGCCTCTTTTCTTGACAGGGCTTATTTAGGGAAACTAATCATGAATGATCCAAAACATGTATTGCAAAGATTTCAGCATTTATTCTCTTTCTTGCTCTAACAATCACAGCACGTTCCTTTATGATTTATTTACATCTCAAGTCATTGCGAGACCAGGAGCGTTCAAGCTTTGTGTACTGAAAACTGTTTTCAGGATGCTTTCTTTACAAGAAAGCTTTCTTGTGAAGCTTTCTTGTGATTCTATTACAAAATATGCAATTTGATTGTTTTTACAATGCAGAACCTCTTCAGTTATCAAACAGATTCGCCAGATGGACATTGTCTTTTAGTCAGATGCATTTCAATCACACCAGCTTTTAACTGCTAATATTTTGTGCACAATTTCATACTGGTAAACATTTTTTATTTTGTGAAGATTCATGCAATTCTAAAATCAAATAATGGTTGCACTATTGTGCATATTCCTTCAAAAAAATTTAATTGTACATATTTCCAGCATGATCTGAGAATGATACAAAGATCATCTTGTGCTTCAATGAAACTACAAACATCTGTCCTTTCTTACAAAGGAATTAATTGTGATGTCAACGAAGTTCAAATGTTCTCATGCTAGCTCAAAGATAGTGCCTATTCATAAGTGAAGTGACATATGGCCAAGTTTCCTGACCCATACTCAGAATTTGTGCTCTGCATTTCACCCATCCAAGTGCACACACACACAGCAGTGAACACACACCCGGAGCTGTGGGCAGGCAATGCTGTGGCCCCCGGGGAGCAGTTGGGGGTTTGGTGCCTTGCTCAAGGGTCTCACCTCAGTCGTGGTATTGAGGGTGGAAGAGTGATGGATATTCACTCCCCCCACTGACCATTCCTGAGACTCAATACCCACGACCTTTGGGTTACGAGTCCGACTCTCTATCCATTAGGCTCCCATCATTTTCCACCACTTTTTTCCTCAAACTTTGTCAGCATACTTATTAATTTGTATTGTTCATTCCGGAGACTTTACAAGTAGAATCAAATAGGTGTTTATGTAAAAGCCTGCAGTAATAGGTTATAATTGCACTTTCTGTACATTTTTTTATTAATTAGCATATAAGAAAACATGTTGAAATTAAAATGCAAGTAGAAATTACAGAAACTGTTATTATGACAAGTTGAATGGATAGAAGGAAACACACTGTTATGACATAATGACGAAAACATTATCCAGAGGCATATGTTCATCCATCTGCATGCACTTTCTAAATATAACTGACTGAAAATCCTAAAACAGCGCCGTCGGGCATCCTAGATCCGTTTCCCCACTTCCTGCGTCATGCGTTTTTACATCACTCCCTTCAACCTGTCCCGTTCTTACAGCGGCTTCTACGTCTTTCTACGTAACCCTGTTGTAGAGTGATTCCCACCCCGAATTCTTGAGCTGCACGACCGTGTTACGTAATCGAAGGTTCTGTCTCTGATTTGCGCTGGGAGGCGGTGGGCGGGACCTAGGCGCTCCGCTGGATATATTACGCGGGGCACCTTGGAGAGAGCCGGGTACGGTTCTATGTCACGGTGGGCTAGTGCTCCAGGAAGGGTGTAGTGTTCCAAAGGAGGCAAGAAAGGAGACACGCGGGGAATTCGCTGCCCAAGGCCAGAAACAAAACCTCACAGTACACCATGCCTGCTCAAAATAAAGATGAGGGAGGATGGAAGAAGTTTTTTTGGAATTCGGAGAAGAAGGAATTTCTGGGACGCACCGGTGGTAGTTGGTGTAAGTATAACCTATATAGATGTATATTCCTATATAGATGTCATATCGACAGTCTCGCTTGATTTCAGCACGCTGGTGATGCCTGTCATCGCCGTTTCTATAGCAGCAGGTACAGATAGACTGACTGCCAGTCTGGTCACGATGCAACCTGTGTGATTTGACTTTGCAGCAAATGTCTCGCGGACTTTCATACATCCATATACACACTCAACGCACGATTTGCCGAGTTAACGGATGTCTTTTGGCAGTTCAACGCATTTTTAAACAAATAGGCTTATTTGTCGCTGTTCTCTGTATCCCACCTGTGTCGTTGAGACCACTCAGTCTTTACGCACGCGTTATGTGTTTTCGATTTTCTTCCTAAATATAAATAAATATGAATGTATAACGAACGCTGTGCGTGACATCGATGCTAATAGAGGAGCAAAAGGTCAACAAAGGACAGCTTCAGATTATTGATCAGGTTCGATTTTTTGCTGCTCGCTGCTAAAATGAAATTTATTAAAATGATTTTCCTCCTCAGAATTAAATAATTAAACAAATAACGTGAAGGTAAAAGGCTTGTGTTTGTTAAAAAAGCAGCTTGTTTCATGTCTGTGCTTGCCATGACATCAATCAGCACGTCGTTTAATTAGCATTCCTGTCATCGTTAACGTGATACACGAGGAAAGGGTTAAAAATGCATCATTGTTCAAGGTGACTCAAGGTGAAAGGCCTAGTCTTTTGGGTCTGACTGATTCATCTAAGGTTGCACTGAATATTGACGTCATGTTTTTGAGGCAGCAACAGTTTCTAATTGATGCCTTCGATTTTACAAAATTAGCCTGCCTAATGTCTAATGTTAACTCTGTTGTCTTGCTAGAGAACTCAATCTGCTTTTCAGTTCATATAATTTAATCTCAAAGTATCTATTGAACGTGTCTAGCCAGTCAAGTGTGGACATAAAATCCACGCAGGAGCTATTAAGTGTAAAGTTCCTGAACGATGGGTGTCCAAAATGAGTCGTGCGCTTGCAAAGCAATGCATAATTAGCTAGTACATGAGCAAGGACACATGTAAACCTAGAAGTCAGTCCATCTCCTGAGATTTCTGATGGTCATTACATCATCTCATACATTGACATTCACTGGGCTTTAGTCCAAATGACCCTCTGACATTGCTTTATGCACCACTGGAAACCACACAGACCTTGTGCCCTTGCCTTACTGCGCATGGGTTACTGAAATATACTTTAGCACTGTAATAATCTCATTGGAACTAATTCGAATGTGCATCATCTGAACAGGGTGACGGTGAATTATTATGGGATAAAGTGAACAGACTGGTTTGACTGGTTGGGAAAGAACGTAAGATATGACCTTACTGGTTCCACTGCACTGTGATGCCCCTACACATTGTTTATGTTTGAGACATTGAGATTACTCATCATATCCTGTCATGCAGGCACCTCTATATTTCAGGGGACAGACTGTGAGGACATTTGTATGGCTGTTATGGTGTCAGCAGATTTGCCTGTTTGATGTAGCATCAGTGGGATTCCTGGGATCAGATTGTTCCAAGCAGTCATTTCCATTAATACTCTTTCTTTTAAGCATCAATTCTATAAATACAGGTTGTATATATATATATATATATATATATATATATATATATAAATAAGACTATAGTTCCAGTAAATATTTTGTGTTTATTTAATGGTCTTTTCTCCAAGGAAAGAACACACTTGCTTTACAGCAAAACATTTTCAACCATCAGTTCAAATATGAAATGATCAAAAAAATGATATGAATTTTACAAAAAAAACTATCATCATTAAATGCAGTTACAGCATCAGGATTGTTACTCAATATATCTCCACATACTAAAATATGTCCTGTTTCTCTCTTTCTCTCTCCACAGCAAAAATCTTACTCTTCTATCTGGTCTTTTATGGCTTCCTGGCCGGGATCTTTATCGGCACCATCCAGGTTCTCCTCCTCACCCTGAGCGATTACAAACCCACCTGGCAGGACAGAGTAGCTCCTCCAGGTAACAGCTCTGTTGCAGTGTCCTGTCTTTTATGTCCTTCGTATAAGTTATTGTGAGAGTAAACTGAAGTAATATCAAGGGGTTTGTGAAGTCCTAGGGGTTTATGATAGAACTGCAGGGGTAAAATTATATACAAAGTCTATCATTTAAACAAATATTTATAATTTCTCCAATAAACAATATTATAACTAAAATGTACAATTGAAAAACATCAAAACATGACACTTTTCTAATTTTGTATTATAAAATATGGGTAATCTTTTTAGCTTCAGTTTATTACACCTTTTAAAGACTTCATGAAATAATTTGAAGGGCTTTATTTCTTTCCTACACTAAAAAATAATTTGTGGAGTATGTTTTACAAGGAAATGCTATTTTAGCAATGTTTAATTCAACACATTATGTGCCGTTTCTTTGTAAGTAATTGTGAAATTTACAAGCAAATTCAGAGTGAAAATTGCATCTACTCCTTTTTTTTCTAAAAGCGTTTTCTGTTGAATCTGGGATATTGGAGTCATTTTAAACAGATTTAAAAGGTCAGTTTATTTAGTTAAAGCCTAGCAAAACTATAACATGCTACTCGCTATTGCTAGTCAGTGGCAGTGGTATTTGGCAAAATTGACATTTTTATGCAAGATACTATTTTATTGACCAAAAATATGTATATTTATACACATAAGTCAATATGTTGGTTCAATTTCCTGGTAAATATTTTATATATGACTGACAGTATATGATATATGAAACAGACTGACTGTGACAGACACCTTTCAGACAAATACAAAACACACTTTCAAGAGAAACTGATGCCTCTTTTCTTGACAGGGCTTATTTAGGGAAACTAATCATGAATGATCCAAAACATGTATTGCAAAGATTTCAGCATTTATTCTCTTTCTTGCTCTAACAATCACAGCACGTTCCTTTATGATTTATTTACATCTCTGAGTCATTGCGAGACCAGGAGCGTTCAAGCTTTGTGTACTGAAAACTGTTTTCAGGATGCTTTCTTTACAAGAAAGCTTTCTTGTGAAGCTTTCTTGTGATTCTATTACAAAATATGCAATTTGATTGTTTTTACAATGCAGAACCTCTTCAGTTATCAAACAGATTCGCCAGATGGACATTGTCTTTTAGTCAGATGCATTTCAATCACACCAGCTTTTAACTGCTAATATTTTGAGCATAATTTCATACTGGTAAACATTTTTTATTTTGTGAAGATTCGTGCAATTCTAAAATCAAATAATGGTTGCACTATTTTGCGTATTCCTTCAAAAAATTTGAATTGTACATTTTTATCTCTAAATATGATAATTAAAAGCTTACTAGATGTAGATTCAAGTGTGAAATTGGTTTTAGACTTGAACAAATAATGTAAAAAAAAATGCCAACTAATTCTTGTAAGAATCATTAAACGTTTTAGAGAGGTTAAATAGCTGAGGCCAAGCAATATTAGATGTGAAATTATGAAAACTTTATGAAAACTTCACAGAATTTCACAGTGATTGCTGATATTCCAAAGAACAATTAGAGACAGACTGAGACATTTAAAGACTTGATACATTTGAGTCAAATGAGAGTTCAAAGATTTATTGTCTGACAAATATGATTTTCCAAAAAGGCAAAGAAATTCATTTAAATATATCTTAAGTCCTTGTATTTGTGTGTTTTTTTATTTGTATCTGTGCACAGGACTCAGTCTCTACCCTCGTGTAGAAAAGGCTGAGCTGAGCTTCAGGCCGGACGATGATGATTCCTTCAGGACATACACCAAAGCCATGAAAGAATTCCTAGACTCCTATGATACAGAAAAACAGACGGACATGATGATGTTTGAGGACTGTGGAGGTACCAGATTACACATGTTTTCTGTTACTTAACGGGGTCAAATGATACAATTTCAAGTTTTATTTTCTCTTTGGAACAATCTGTTCATCCATATATAAGATCCCTGAAGTTGCAAAGACGAAAATCTCAAAACCAAAGAGATGTTCTTTATAAAAGTTAAGACTTGTCCACGCCCCCTAAAACAGCTCATTCAAACACTCCACCACATGTCTGTCACGATGTGGGGAGATTTTCATAACACCGCCCAAATGTTTACGCAAAGGGGGCGTGATTTTTTTATTCTCGCTGTAGTACTGTTGCTGCCGCCGGCGCCATGTCCTAGAGACGTTGTTTCGTTGTGAAAGCGAAACTACTTTGTTTGGGCTTCCAAAAGAGGACTCAATTAGAAATCAGTGGTTAAGTTGTATTTACAACACTGTTTCAGAACAGTTCAACGCAAATATTAGAGTGTGTGCAGCGCAATTTACGGAGGACTATTTCCTGAACCTGGGAGAGTAGCCTACAGTGCTGGCTTGCACAAAGGCTGTTTCTATAAAGTGAGGCATTTCCAACTTTGCAAGGACAGTCTGACGCTTCTGACTCGCAGCCTGTTTTCTTATTTAAAGAATTTGCTATTGACTATTCAAACGAGAGTTTTGAGCTGTGTAGAGTAGTGCTTGTTGTTTGTCGTTTGGTAATGTTTACGAGGCGTGATGCAATGCGACATAAAAAAAGACAGTATAAGTCATTATAATCAGTAATTATGTCCCCACTGGATCCAACAAATGCCTCGTTTGTAATGGGTTTCATTGTTTTAGTCTCATCTCGCCGGGAAACGCCATTACAATATGGTGAGGGGCGTAACATTTCCGTCACACGCTTGAGGTATTCGGCCAATCACAACGCACTGATAGCTGGCCAATCAGAGAACACCTTGCTTCTCAGAACGATGAGCTTTGTAAAAATCGACATGTTTCTGAAATGCGGGGCATTGAGGAGCAATAATAATGTACAGTATGTGGAAAATAATGTTTTTTGAACTTTATACCACATAAACACATTGCGTTACACCAAATACACAAAATAATGTTCTTTTAGAAACATCATATGACCCCTTTAAGTCCCAAATTAATATGGATGTGCTCTCAGCAGGATCATGGTTTTCATTAGCCTACAAAATGTAATACTCACAAGCAAAATACTAGAACATATTATGAATTGTTCCACAATTTGTTTATAAATTGTATATATATATATATATTTTATATTCTTTTTCAAATCCCTTTGAGAACATTTAAACATTTAAATGATATATTTATTTAAATATGTAGAATTACACACACGCACACACACACACACACACACATTTTATATATAGATTTATATATATATATATATATATATACATAATTATTATTATATATATATATTATTTTTGACAGAACAACCCCAGGAATACAAGAACAGAGGTGATCTAGAGAGTGATATGGGTGTCAGAAAGGCGTGCAAGTTTTCAAGGTCTATTCTAGGACCCTGTTCTGGCATAGAAGATCGTAACTTTGGATTCTCAGAGGGGAAGCCCTGCTTGATTGTCAAGCTCAACAGGATTGTGAACTTCAGACCTAAGGTTTGTTAAATACATTCAACAATATTCACAAGAACTTTGCAGGATCTTTGCATTTTGTTTTGGAATACCTTTTGCATCATACATTTCTGTAGACAATTAATTGACTAAAGGTTCATTTTTATCATGCAGAATTTCACAAATAATTTATTGTGTTTACAGTATTATGTAAATATTTATATAAAAATACATATACTATTATACTATTGCATATTCCACATCAACTGACCTGTTTTATTTTTTGTAGTTAATTAATTACATTAATTCATTCATTCAATTGTATTATTTTTCTTATGAAATATTCAGTATTGATATTTGTATTGAATAATAATAATTTTAATGAAATATTATTAATTGATTATTAATTATTATTGAAATAATAAATCTAATATTATTATAGTTTATTATTTACTATATATATATATATATACATATTATTTATATATTTTTTACACCTGGATCATGTTGCATGTAAGTCTAATTAGCTTTTATTAAATTATTTCTTATTTTTCTTTTAGCCACCAACGTCAAATGAAAGCATTCCAGAGGAGGCGATGCACAAAGTCCAGCCCAATGTGATTCCTATCCACTGCACAAACAAGGTGAGCGATCATTTCGCTGCTTCACTGAATACTCTTATTTGCACTGTAAAATAGTCTAAATGTTGCTAACTGGCAGCACATATTCTCTGGTCTCCCCTGAAACACCTGCAGAGAGAAGAGGATGCAGGTAAGGTCGGCGAAGTGAAGTACTACGGTATCGGTGAAGGCTTTCCCCTTCAGTATTACCCCTACTACGGGAAGCGCCTGCACTCTCACTACCTGCAGCCCCTGGTGGCTATCCAGTTCGTCAACATCACCCTGAATACGGAGATCCGTGTGGAGTGCAAAGTGTTCGGGGATAACATTTATTACAGCGACAAGGATCGCTATCAGGGACGATTCGATGTTAAATTCAGTGTCATGACCAAATCCTCATGACCTCTGAACAGAGTAACCCCACTCTCTCCCTATTTAAAGGCTAACTAAGGCCCCTCTTCTGACCTGAGATACAAAGGCACCAGAGAGAAGTTTCTCACCGGTCTTCCACCGTGTTTAACCAAGGAGATGTTCTTTGAATGTACAAGTGTCTCATGTCAGAAAGAGGCCATCTTAGTTTAGGAGAGATTAATACAAAAAAAAAGAAAAGCGAAGAAAAGAATATTTAAAAACACTAGTCGAAAACAACATACCATCTTACACATGTGGGACCTAACATTGTCTGTACTCTTTACTTCAAGCTTTCTGCTTTCAGTCTAGGGTTAGAATGTAAACGCCTGAAGGATTAGCCATAGCATATAATATTTATTCTACTACCGAATGAGAAGTGTCCACGATCAAAGGGTCATGTTGTGTTACTGTAAATTACATTTGCTCTACCGATGTAGCCAGTACAGTTGTGTCCCTCTTGTATTGTATTGCTGCCTCGTGTGATTTCCCATATTTAGAAAGTGCACAGTAGTTGCATATGTAGGTTGTTTCGAGCCACGCCATGTGTGTGAATTAGCTTCATTTGTCAAACTTGCCTACATATATGTATAGTTATTTAATGGAAATACACTGGCCTCTTAACATTGCCTTTCGGGGGTATTGATGTTCTATCTTTGCATCTTTTAGGTGTATTAAGTGGGTAATTAACCTTTTTTTCACTAAAATCACTACAATGTAGGGAGAGGATTGTACTTCTCTTTTAACGATTCGTTTTCACAGAATGTAGATGTTGCCTTTGATTTATGCTGTCATTCACGTGTGGAGGGAACCACTACTTTTATCTTTGACATTTTTTTATTTATTTACAACTTTGCTTTCTTCCTTGCCTTGTCGTTCTTCTTCTTATTGAAGACGTCACACGGCGTGGTCGAATGTCCTTAAATATTCTGTTCTTGCACATGCTCATGTCCTGCAGAAACTCGTCATGAATGTTAACAATGCCAAAGCCATTAAGATTATTCTAGATTTGATCAGAAGTAATACCCTGTCCATCGGGATGTTTTGTAGGTGTGCGCAGTGTCAAACATCAGAAATGTCCAATTTCACGAGTCCCACAAACTCTCATGTTGAAACTGAACTGGAAAAGACTTACCAAAATAAAGCTGAGACTCTAAAGTTGTGCTGTTTTTATTCTATACATCTTCTAAGGTACTGTTTTGATGAAAAATAAGTATTTTTTGAGCTTTCACGTTCTCATTACAAGACATGACCATACATAAATTAGTGTTTTTTTGTTAAGGCTATAGCATTACTATTACTACTGCTCATAATTAGGGCTAAGGATGTAAACTAACATTCAAAAAACGTTGGCCGCTACATAGCAGAATGCTAAAATATCTAATTGAACTGGCGAACTAGTATCACAGAGGGAGTTTTGCACATGAACCATTAAAAAAACGTTAAAAACAGTATATGAACTTTTACTCTGTTTAATCAACACATTAGTTAATAAAACATTCTAGATGTACATTACCATTAGAAAGTGTATGGTCAGTAAGATTATTATTAGTAGTAGTAGTGGTAGTATATATTATAGGTATGTATCTGGTGCTAGTACTATCTAGTATATATTAATATATACAGTGCCTTGCGAAAGTATTCATACCCCTTCGTTTTTCTTTCCACGTTTTTTATGTTGCTGCCTTATGTTAACTGCCTTAAATAAAAATAAATGATACATCAGTCTACACTCCATACACCATATTGACAAAGCAAAAACAAAATTGTCACAACTTTGTAAATTAATTACAAATAAAAAAACTCAAATAAGTACATTGCATAAGTAAACCTATATATTTAGTTCAAGCACCTTTACAGCCTCAAGTCTTTTTTTGTTTGATGCGACAAGCTTTGCTCATCAGCATTTGGCAATTATCTGCTATTTTTCTCACCTCTTCACCTCTCAAGCTCTGTCAGGTTGGATGTGGGCAGACACTCATTTTCAGGTTTCTCCAGAAATATTATATTGGGTTTAAGCTCAGGCTCTGTCTGGGCCACTCAAGGACATTCACAGAGTTGTGTATAAGCCAGTCTTGCTGTGTGTTTAAGTCCATTGTCCCATTGGAAGGTAAACCTTCTGCCCGTCTGAGGTTCTGAATGCTCTGGATCTGGGTTTTCATTAAGACTATCTCTATATTTTGGTGCATTGAGCTTTTCTTCTACTCTGACGAGTCCTTCAGTCCCTGCCACATAGCATGAGGCTGCTACCAGCAGACTTTACCTTTGGGATGGTGCTCTGCAGGTGATGAGCAGAGCTGCATTCCATCCAACAAGATGCTTGGAATTGAGCTTCATCAGACCAGATTATATTATTTCTCACAGTCTGAGGATCCTTGAGGTGCAAAATTCTAAGTGTGTTTTCATGTGTCTACACAGAGGAGAGGATTGAGTCTTGCCACACTGCCATAAAAGCCCAAGATCGATGGAGTGTTGCAGTGATGTTTGTCCATCTGTATATTTCTCTATCTGTATATAGATCATGGAGCTCAACTAGAGTGACCATCAGGTTCTTGGTCACCACACCAACCAAAGCCCTTCTCCATCAATTGTTCAGTTTGGCCAGGAGGTCAACTCTAAGAAGAATCCAGGTTGTTTCAAACTTCTTCCATTAAAGGAAACAGAGACTACATGCTTCTGTGACCTTTCAATGAAGCAGAATTGTTTTCTGAACTCTTCCCCAGATGTGTGGCTTGATGAAAACCTGTTTCTGAGCTCTACAGACAGTTCTTGTCTGAGCTCTGACCTCAGGGCCTGGTTTTTGCTCTGATATGCATTCTCAACTGTTAGACCTTTTATTAAGACGTGTGTGCCTTTCCAAATCATACCCATTCAATTGAATTTGCCACAGGTTACCTTCACTCAAAGTCTAGTAACACCTACTAGCAATATGAATGCCCCTGAGCTAAATTTCAACGGTCCCAGATAATATTATGAATACTTATGCAATGGAATCATTTAAGCTTTTTCATTTTTAATACATTTGTGAAAATGTAAAAAAATACATGTTTTTGCTTTTAAAAATTTAAAGCAGTTTAGCACAAGGCAGCAACATAAAAAAATGTGAAAAAACTTTAAATATTTTAGTATATATTTGTATATTATTATTATTACTACTACTACTACAACAACTGCTACTACTACTACAATTACTGTAATATTGCTGCTATTATGTATTTATGTTTTTGTTTTAAAGACATTAATACATTTAAATCAGCAATGACGGCAAGGATAAATGGATCAAATTGAACTTAAGACATTACAAATGTTACAAAAGTTTACTTTTTCAAATCATTGTTTTGAACTTTATGTTCATCAAAAAATCTGACAATGCATCAGTTTCTACAAACATATAAAGCATATTGTATAAGTATATTAATAGGAAATGGTTCCTGAGCACCAAATCAGCACATTACAAAGATTTTTGAAGGATCAAATTTAGTTTTGCCATCACAGAAGTAAATTACGTTTGAATATATGTTTTTCAAAAATCATAATACTTCTGTTTTTACTGTATTTTTATCAAATAAATGCAGACACTCCAGCTGATGACATTAAAGTTAAAGTGCAAACTGAAAAGAGCAAAAGAGAGAATCCAAATGAGACTGAATACTGCAGGGATGAGACACTGAACAGACTCCTGGCAAGATATTCTCAAACTTTCTTTTTATTTCAATCTTAGGTGTTAGAACACCTTGGTATTGGAAGTGATTCTACCTGCTCTGTCATCGTATCGCCGGCTGATCTTTGATGGTGATTAACTAATGTGGGCCTTGATGAATTAAAAATGTGCTTTTGCACCCAAGAGGATCGGTGTGCGCCAAGCAGAGCCACCTGATCTCCTCAGACGTGTGAGTCATGTCAACATGAGTCTCGCAGTGAGAAAATACTTTAGAATGTGATACGTTTGTGTGTGAGAGAGAAAATAGGAGGGAATATGACTGGTAATTACACAGCTTTTAAGTGCTTTTCATTAGTTAAATGGACCTTAAGGACCACATAGCAATCATCATCACAAAGATATGTCTCAGTTCATTCACATGCATGATTGAAGCACTTCTTTGAGTGGCAATCCAGCACGCTAGAAATAATGCTTCAATCATTTATTTTGCATTAATAAAATACTTTCTAAAAGCTGCATTGTATTGAAAGAGGAGATATGTACTGGAATTTGTCAAAATAATGCATAAATAATATAAGGATGGAATTTTAACCATTTTGTTATCACAACAATCTACTTGAGATATCTCAGATTTGATCTTTGTTCTTTGTGAACTGTGTTCTGATTTTAGTTGAACCTTCACTGCATGAGGAAATAATAGTAGTGTTGCGTTTCCTCCCATTGTACGCTATGTGCTTGACAATTGATTAAGAGGCCAAAAAAAGTATCCTTCTCCAGCCTCAGTACTGGTACTTTACTCCACAAATAGAGTATGGTGTACTTTGGTGTCCAATCGGATTAAAGCATTGATCAAATAAAAGTTTATCAATGACAACAAAATAACATTCCAAATATAGCTTTACTTGCAATATATATAAAACATTTGAACCTGGGTTTATTTTTAAAATAATGTAATTTAATCAAACGAAATATTGCAAGCTCGTCAAAAAACTATTACAAATCAAAAAAGATTTTTTAGTTGGTAGTCCTTTCACTGATTAAATAATATATATATATATATATACAAAAACAATGCATAGTTTGTAGTCAAATATAATCATACATTTGGGAAGCAGATCTGAAGGCACCTATAAGGCCTGCCTGTGTTACCACAATATATAGAGAAACATCTCCGCGTGGGAGAGATGCAATCGTTGATTTATGATGGCAGTTATTAGGCTGAATAAGCACCAGGTGCATCTGTTTACTGTTGTTTTTGCACTCTTCTTTGGAATAACACACACACATGCTATTACTTCTAAAGTATAGCATAGAGATGCTATGCATTTCTTCACTCTTATTTATTTGTTTGTTTGTATTAATTAGATACCAACTAATAAATCAAATATTGATTTGATTGAGTTTCAAGCCTGTTCATCAAAGGGATGTTCTGACATAGCAGCAAATTCTGTATGTTTGTAAAGACGGACTCTCAACCCTCTGTCTGCTCAAATCTGACCGTCATCTCATTGACCGATGTATCTGATTAAAATGACCACCTCCACACACACACATGCACACGCACAGGCACACACACACAGACACAGACACAGACACAGACACGCTCGCACGCACGCACGCACACACACATACACACACACACACACACACACACACACACACACATGCATACACACGCACAGGCACACACACATGACTGCCAGAACATAATGTGGTGACTAAAATAAGCTTTTTACTTGTTTATATAAAGTCATTCTTTCATTATTAACTCATTTTATATGCATCATGTGCTTGCACAGTGCATGAAATCGGCTTGTTACTCAGAGAAAACATTGTGCAATAGAGGGCTAAACAGTCATGATGACCTGATCACATTACAGAAACATACGATCATTATCTTCCTGGTTAGAAACCAGTCCAACTGATTTGGACATTAATACAATACCATTCTGAGCAGAAAGAATCATTTCGGGATCTGTCAACACTGGGGAAGTGATACTGTCATTCTACTGACTCGGCTTTTGTTGCATTACGTCTATTAGATTATTCAGATATTATCAGTTCTAATGACAATGAATAAACAGACAATGGAGTGGTAATATTGAATCTTTCTGTGGGTGGAATATGATATTGAGCTTGAGTAAGCAGTAACGTTCACTTCCTGTGTGTGCGGATGGTTTAGCAGCGGTGGGGGAGAACAGACTCAGCAAACAATATGCTGCACTGTCCTAAAAGAATTAATGCAAATCCTCTTGTATCTTCTTCTTCTGCTTCAATAAAGATGTGTTTTTTATTTCTATTGATGTGTTATCTAGGACATTCCCCCTGGAAAAACAAATCAATAGAACTCATGATTGACCCTGATCTTTAACAGAGTGTTGTTCCCTCTCACGTGTGTCAGCTCTGAACAAGAGCATTAATAGAATATGAAATATATAGCTGGCTGTATAAACCATGCTGAGCATGCACCTGTGCTATTTATAAAACCGTCTTTTCTGGGAAGGCCTAGTGCGTACATCATGAATATAATCCATCTTGGGTTACAATTTAACTGGAACTGTTACCTTCAAATGCCCTCTAGTTCCTCCACGCTCAGAGATGCTGTTATGTTGCCTGCCTTTTGTCCCTTTTACACATACACAACACACACACACACACACACACACACACACACACACACACACACACACACACACACACACACACACACACACACACACACACACACACATGAAGAAACAGAACAAACTGAGACAGACTGAATCCAGAAGAACTGGGCAGCAGTGGCACCACTGTACAGCTAACTGGACTACATTTTTTAAACACACACATCTTATTTATTTAAGGACATCCGCTTTTGAATAAAATAGAAAGAACAAGTTGTCACTGTCTATCTCCCACTAATATATCTATAATTAGATGATATTTCAATCTGGATGTTGATGGATGTCCTTGGGAAATAAATAAATCAATTATAAACCAAATTTTGTTTTGGATGAGTGAGGATGTCCTTAAGTGGGAAGTTTTGTCAGATTTGTATTGGCTTTCACTGTTTTAGAATAAAACCATTCCCAAAGTGAGGTTTTATCTACACAAATCCACACACATAACTGTACATACACCGCTTGATATAATACAATACAAACTGTAGTCAAACGGGTTGCTTAGATGTTCATTTATTGTTACCTTTCATTTTGGCCCTGTTTATTAACTTAGTTAAGCATGACCTGTTTTCTTTCTGGCATTACTGAAAAAGTCACACCCTTTGTAAAGGCATGGTGTGACATCATCTTCACCCCTCCCCTCCCCGTCTCGTGCTGTAATCCCAGTCAGTGGGGATTTTGATGACATTTGTTGTAAAGCTAAACATATGCTGATCGTGGCAGAACATTAGCAGTAGCTTCCACGGAGGGGTGAATATCACTGACTGAACCTCAGTCTGGAACTGAAAAAAGGAACAAACTGTCCCTGTCTAAACCTGCAATTTCCCCTAACGTGCAAGCTGACCAGGCCACAGGATTGATGAAACGTGAAAGTTTTAATCTCTTAGACAGACATAAACACAGATCTGTGAAAGCTACTCTCTGCTGAAGAGACGCATGCATTACACTACACTCAGAAAGGTACCACTCCAGTGACAGCTTTGTACTTGTGTTGTTGTTTTGTTTTTTAGAACAGTTTATTGAAACTTTTATCCATCAGGCTTTTATGACTCATATAGTATATACTGTAGTAAGAATATGAAGGAGAAAAAAACAAACATTTTATTTAGACTCAAATAAATAAATACAATTCTTGCCTTTGCCGATATCCCCAAACAGTAAGGATAATATGATAATTTTAGCATGATTTTTTTTGTTTATTAAAGAAAATATTTATGAATAAGGTATAATGTGGTTCAGTCCAGTAAGTGTTTACTTGTATACTTGTAATATAACTAACAATATAAAAGGTATTTATATGTTTGCTTTATAAAAATCATTAACAATGATCAAAACTTAGCTGAAAACCCTGTTGTATAATGTTGTACAGTAGCCTACATGCCTTCTGTCATCTGATTAATAATTCAGCAAATATAATAACATTTTGACTGTAATTATTATCCTTTTTACAGAGTTGTTTTACAACAAAATTGAATTTATTTTGTATCACTAAAACATTATTTTCCTCTTTAACACCGTAAAGCTGCTTTGACACAATCTGTTTTGTATAAAGCACTTTATAAATAAAGGTGATGATTTTTATTTAGAATAATTTTAAACATGTCCTTTCAAGTCATGATACTGTACACGTGTCCATACTTTTATATTGAAATATTACTTTTACATTATTAGTAATATTTCAGGATGAACACTAACTGGACTGAAACACGTTATGCCAAGATCATTCATACATTTGAAAAATCACATTAAAATGTAATTATTAAATATATAAGGCTTTTCAGGAGTGTTTCTTTGCATCTCTGAATTATTGTTGTATTGCACTGCCTTATGTATTATTAGTATTATTATTATTGGGCTATTTCACGGTTATTTTCTCTAGATTTTTGAGGAGGCGCTGTCTGTTTCCTCCTCAGAGAAAACCATGGCAACAAAATTGAAAAAGCATGCATGCATCATCATGGGAGCATGATTCATCTCATCTCTTCCAGAGCACTGAAGGCAGAAATAATATATTCACACATGCCATGTATCCTGAAGTTAGTCTTTATCGCATGTGCTCGTTTTTATTTAGATTTTCTGCCATGTAACACCATAGGCTATCGGCATGTACTCATTCTAAAGAGTGGACACATGACCCAGGTTTGGAGCCCTAAATGAGATAGTTTGCTCTCTCACTCTGCTTCATCGGTTCAATAACATGCTGCAAAGTCAGAGCAATGTCAGAGGAACCCTAAAATAGCTGTTCGGCTCGTGCAAGCAGCGTCACAGAGATAACAAGGCTGTTTATTAATAACAGCAGCAGCAGCAGCAGTAATGTCAATACAGCTTGATATTCACATTAGCATGACGGAGCCCAGCACTGTTCATTTACTCAGAGGCTGTGAATGATGCTGCACAGGGGTGTTCGTGACATGTGTGTGTATTGTAATGAGATGTCGTGATGGGCTGGAGAAGACAGCAGGGGCTTTTCTCCTCCGTGTGGTCCGGAAGTGAACTGAGGAATAATGGACGGATGTGTGAACAGGATGGATATATTTTCAGGCAGCGCTGAGCAATGTTTTAAATTTCCTCAGGAAGACTTTGCTTTATGTTGCAAATTTTAATACAAAATCAGTGTGCATTTCAAAAATGCCATTCATTTGAGCCTGGCTTCTTTGTGGATATGAGCATGGCAAAGAGAAAAAACGGGTCTTAAAATTAGGGCTGCAAAAGTGGATTGTGACGTACAGTATGAAACGGCTGCTTATGCAGGACAATACTCGCACTATATGCATATAATAGTGATGAGTGCAATAGTGTGGCCTGTCCACCAGCAGAGGGCATCCATGCTATATTTGTGTTCTTCTGTGAAAATCTTTTCATTTAGACTTGGATATAAACAGAAATGTTTTTAATGTCAGCTTGATGTCCTAAATAGAGCATATGCGTTATGTTATTATGCAAATAGTGCATACATTATGAGATTTTTCAAATGCTTAAATATTCAGGAAGGAGACAGTTCCTACTTTTGAATTAAAGCTATTCTTATAACACTTGTGAATTCATTAAAGATTACTTTAAAATGTATATTAGGGTTCTCACACAAATAAATAGCAGAACAACTGATTTTAACATTTATAATAACAATTGAGCACCAAATCAGCATATTAGAATGATTTCTGAAGAATAATATGACACTGAAGACTGGAATAATTGCTGTTGAAAATTCAGCTTTGCCATCACAGGAATAAATGACATTTA